>SJYW01017766.1:125635-225887 GCA_006410735.1 Raphicerus campestris | reverse complement strand
GGGGGGGGGGATGAGGGGGGGGGGGGGGGGGGTGCAAGGCCTGAGGCAGCTCCCGAGGCAGCCGGAGCAGCTTAGAGAAATCAAAACAACTGGTTAAACCCCAGCCCAGGGGGCCGAGGTGATGGGGGTGGGCAACGAGGAGACAGAAGCAAAGACAGACGGGGAGACACAGAGGTGCGCAGAGACAGAGACAAGAAACAGAGACATGAAGAGATGGAGATATTTGGAGATAGAGGCCGGCAGACAGATGGGGCAACAAAGACAGAGAGAGGCCCGCTGGAGAGAGGCGACTGCATAAGCAGGCCTGGTTCAGTGCCCGCCGCACGCACCTCCGGGCTTGGGGGTGTCCACAGATGAGTGGGTGGACAGACAGCTGGACAGATGGTGGCAGGAGCATTGGGACCCCAGAGTGGGCTCATCTCTGAGTGCCCACTCCACCCCCGCCCAGCCTCATCCAGCTGGGCTGTGGGTCTGACTGTGGCGCTGTGCGTGTGTGTGTAGCCATGTGTGTGGCTGGCCTAGTGATGGCTGGCTGTGTTGGTGTCGTGCGTGCACCTCTGTCTCCTTGCACGGTGGAGAGTGTGCACACACACGGTCTCTGGGGCCTGTCTGTGTGAATGTGTGCTTTCACGCCGCTTGGGTGTGACTGGCTTGGCTGTGCTGCTGGGTGTGCCTGGGTGTGCGTGTGCTCCTGTGCTGGCACTGTGTCAGTGTGCGCTGTGCAGCTGTGTGTGCCTGTATCCGTGAACCTTGGTGTACGACGGTGCATCTGTGTTAGTGTGTGTCTGTCTGTCGTTTATGATTGTTTGTCTTTGTTTCTGTAGGGACTGAATCAGTGTGTGTGTGTTGCATATGTCTGTGTACAGTTGTGTGTCTGTCTCTGTGTCGATGTCTGTGACCATGATGGTGTGTGTGTGTGTGATGACATGGATGTCTCTGTGTGGTGTGGTGTGTGACCTGGTGGTGTGTGTGCCTGGGTTGCTGTGTGACAGGGGCTACGTGACGGTGTTGGTTGTGGCAGTCCTGGTGTACATGGGTTGGTTGACATGTGCGTCACACACGGCTGTGATGAGTGTTGCGTGAGCCAGTGTGGCGTGTGTCACTTTGTTGAGCTATGTCGGTGGTGTGTATGTGTGGCACTGTGGCGTGTGTGTGTGTCTGGGTTGCTATGTGGGTCTGTGTAGCTCCTTGGCAGGGAAGAGAGGGAGGCAGCCTTTGCCGGCCCAGCCCCTCTCCTCACTGCTGCGCGCACACGCACACACACATTCGGTGCCATGGCTGCCGGCGGTGGAGATGGGGGGGCAGGGGGGTGTGTGGAGGAAGCAAAATAAAATTAAAAATTAAAGCTTGCCCGGAGTCCCCATCCGCCCCGTGCAGACTGGTGGGGAGGGGCGGGGTTGCAGCCACTCCTCCTCTGCAGCCACGGGGGAGGCGTGGGGGGGGTGCTGGGTGTTTGTCCGTCTGTCCAGCCGTCCAGCCAGGCCCGCTGCCCCGGCCGGCCCCTCAGGCCCTGTGCCGTCGGTCGGTCGATCAGCGATCGATGGGGCCAGAGGGGCGCCAGGGGCAGGGCAAGATCAAAGGGGTCCCTAGAGACAGATGCGGGATGCTAGGACAGAAACAGAGATGCGGAGATGGGGAGACAGAGACGCTGAGACTGGGGTGNAGAAAATCAACTTAGGGCTATAGCTAATAAGTCTCCTGGACATGAGAGGAATATTTCAAATCAAACCCCCTCTGTTAGCATTTTAGCTTGCTTGGCAGGTCTATCCAGACACTTAGAGCTATGCATGTGATTATTTACAGCCTCCCAACTGTGAGAAGCATGCAAAGCCTGAAACTTAGAGCCTTTGAAAGAGTTAAAAGTTATTAGAGTAGTGCTAGTGCTGGTGTAGGATTTCATTATTGGGCCAATGCTTGTTGCTAAGTTCCCATATCTCTTATCCACTGTGCACCTGGGAATGTGTTAGTTAACATAGTGAGAATGCAAGAAAAACACGTGTAGCCTTGAATTTAACCATATCAGACTTTTGAGCTAATTGGTTCTTTCTTGTAACTTGCTACACCTTTGCTCTGTGAAAAACGTAACTCTGTTTGGCATTTTCTGAGGCTGACATAGATTAGAAATATAAAGAAAAAACACTTTGAGGGAAAATAAGTTTTTGGTTATGTAGCCTTTATCAAAAGAGGGTCATACAATGTTCACAGGCCTCCAAGGCCAGAAGACACTGCACACAGCATTATTTGTGGGAAAGGTATGCAGAAAAAATCATGGTTTCAATAAGGGCAAAACTGCTGGAATGTTGGGCTGATTCTGTATGACCTTGCATCTTTCATTTCCCTCTATGTACAAAAAGGTATATAAGTACTGTTCAAAAATAAAGCTACGGATCTTGCTCATCAAAGCAGCTTGATCTCCTCGTGTCAATCATTTTCCTCCTCTTACTCTTTCTTTCAGGCTAGTTCCCATCTGGAGTACAGAGATCCGCCGGGTATACTTATTTGCCTGGGTTTCTAAGACCTGACCGGGAAGGCGCCCTGTGCCTTCACTCCCTCGGGAGACCGGGAAGGCACCTGCGGCCTCACGTAGATGGTGCAAGTCTCTTGTCTTGAGACTTTATTGATTTTCTGTATAAACCAAGGAACATCAGCCTCTTTTCTTCTCTGTTTTCTTATCTACAACATTCTGATCTGTCTCTCCCTCTCTAAATCAATCGCCGACACCGTTTCTCCTTCGGGTTTCCCTGGATCCTGTGGGGGCTGGACCCCGGCGGTTAATGATCTTATTTAAAACTGCAGGAGAAAGATAGATGTGATAAAAATCACAACACTTTCTTTTGTGTAACCCCACAAACTCAGGACCTTAAGGCGGTGGTCCCAACATGGCAAAGTCAGACCTGATGGAGTCTGAAGATTTCAGTCCTTGAAAAAAGACTCTGCAGGAAAAAAAAAAAAATGCTGAGAGAGACACTTCCAGGAGCTTAAATGAGGCCTTCCTGGTTTTAAAATGTCAAAGAACCGAGAGTAGCTCCACCTCAGAACCCCCTCGTGTGGCTGGTGGGGAACTTCTGCCTGTGGCCTGGGGGAGGTGCAGGCCGCAGCCGGGCAGCTGTCTGCATCCCTGCAGACCAGGGTGCTGTTTGGTTGTTGAGTGAGAACTGTCATTAACACCTGTGCTGTGTGGTGCTGAGTCGCTCAGTCGTGTCCGGCTCTGCGACCCTTTGGACTGCAGCCCGCCAGGTTCCTCTGTCCATGGGATTCTCCAGGCAAGAACAGTGGAGTGGGCTGCCATGCCCTCTTCCAGGGGATCTTCCCGACCCAAGGATCAAACCTGCATCTCTTACACCTGCATTGGCAGGTGGGTTCTTTACCATTGACACCAACTGGAAAGCCAGTCGCTAACACGTATCCAGTATCTATTCCACGCCAGATGCTTTATTCCAAGTACATTAATCTTCTCAATAACCTGTGAGATAAATACTATCCTCATCTTTATTTGACAGATGAGGACACTGAGGCTCAGAGAGGGTAAGTAACTTGCCCAAGATTATTCATATGGAAACTGACAGAGCCAAGATTCAAATCCTATCTGTGCTTTTCCCTGCCGGGCATTTAGGGTGTTGGGCTCCTGGCCAGATGAAGCTAGAGATGGAACAGCCTTGGGAAGGGCCAGGGCCTATGCCGTCAGCTAGGACAGTGTTAGTAAATTCATTTTAAAAGACAGCACCCGTCGTTTTTAGATATAATTCACGTACCATAAAATTCACCCTGTAAAATTCAGGCGGTTTTAGCGTATTTTAGTGCCATCATCACTGCTGTCTCATTCCAGAACACTGCTGTCACCTTAAAAAGAAGCCCATGCCCAGTTCTAATAGTCACACACCACCCCGCCCTCCCCACAGACTCACAGTCCTGGCACTCAGCCTGCTTTCTGCCTCTATGGGTTGGTCCCGCCTGGACTTTTCAGGCAACGGAATCATACAACCTGGGGTCAAACTCAGCTCTCCTTGTTGACCTTCTCTTAATGCCTCCCACCTTTAATTTATCCTTGTTTCTTCTCAGGGTGTTTTGCCATAGTTTAGACAAAAATCACGATGGTTTACTACCTTAACATTTCTCTTAAAATGTGCTCAGAGACCAACGATTCCTCTCTTTCCTGTTCTTCCAACCCTGGATGCTTGCATCTGAGCTCAGAGTTTAAGGCTGGAGGTGAGCTAAGAAAAACATCAAAGGATCAGAACAAGAGGTGGCATGAATTGGGAGACTAGCATGGACATATATCCTCTGGAGTAGGAAATGGCAACCCACTCCAGTATTCTTACCTGGAGAATTCCATGAACAAAGGAGTCTGGTGGGCTGCAGTTTATGGGGTCACAAAAAGTCACACATGACTAAATGACTAATACACAGACACGCAGCTACATGTATCCCGCCAGCTGCTAATTACAGACTACCGGTTATGATGAAAATATACACATAATGTAATATTTTAAAAACACATTAAAATGTGTGGTATGTTAGACTTGCATAAAAATATTATGTAAGTAAAAAATACTTAAAGGATATTTACCAGAATGAACTGGGGCTTCCCTGATAGTTCAGTTGGTAAAGAATCCACCTGTAATTCAGGAGACCCCAGTTCAATTCCTGGGTCGGGAAGATCCGCTAGAGAAGGGATAGGCTGCCCACTCCAGTATTCTTGGGCTTCCCTGGTGGTTCAGCTGGTAAAGAATCCGCCTGCAATGCGGGAGACCTGGGTTCAATCCCTGAATTGGGAAGATCCCTTGGAGAAGGGAATGGCTACCCACTCCAGTATTCTGGCCTGGAGAATTCCATGGACTGTATAGTCCATGGGGTCACAAAGAGTCAGACACGACTGAGAGACTTTCACTTTCACCAAAATGAACTATTTAAATTATTTAAAAAATTTACATCCTCCGGTCCCATCACTTCATGGGAAATAGATGGGGAAACAGTGTCAGACTTTATTTTGGGGCTCCAAAATCACTGCAGTTGGTGACTGCAGCCATGAAATTAGAAGATGCTTACTCCTTGGAAGAAAAGTTTTGACCAACCTAGACAGTATATTCAAAAGCAGAGACATTACTTTGCCGACTAAAGTCCGTCTAGTCAAGGCTATGGTTTTTCCTGTGGTCATGTATGGATGTGAGAGTTGGACTGTGAAGAAGACTGAGCGCTGAAGAACTGATGCTTTTGAACTGTGGTGTTGGAGAAGACTCTTGAGAGTCCTTTGGACTGCAAGGAGATCCAACCAGTCCATCCTGAAGGAGATCAACCCTGGGATTTCTTTGGAAGGAATGATGCGAAAGCTTCACTCCAGTACTTTGGCCACCTCATGCGAAGAGTTGACTCTTTGGAAAAGACTCTGATGCTGGGAGGGATTGGAAGCAGAGGAGAAGGGGACGACCGAGGATGAGATGGCTGGATGGCATCACGGACTCGATGGATGTGAGTCTGGGTGAACTCCGAGAGATGGTGATGAGCAGAGAGGCCTGGCATGCTGCGATTCATGGGGTCGCAAAGAGTCGGACATGACTGAGCGACTGAACTGAACTGAACTGAATCTAATTTTCTTTTATCTAGTCCGAATCATTTTAGTGTCTGTCATCTCACAAAACAAAGATTCTTCCCTGGTGGTCCAGTGGTAAAGACTTCACCTTCTAATGTAGTGGGTATGGGCTCAATCCCTGGTCAGGGGGCTGAGATTCCATGTGCCTCTTGACCAAAAGACCAAAGCACAAAACAGAAGCAATATAGTAACAGGCAAAGACTTTAAGAATGGTCCACGTCAAAAGAAAAGAAAAAGAATCTTAAATAAATAAATAAATAAATATATCAAGAGGCCTTTTCATCAGGCTGCCCTTCTACTTCTTTGGGGGAATTCTGTGGTTTTAATGCTTTTGTATTCGTCTTTACAAAATCTCTCCTTCTACAAGCTGAGCCCATGTCCGGTTTGTTCACTGAATGTATCCCATGAGCTTTAAACAATCCCTTTGGCTTTTTTGGGAGCAGAGATGGAATCAGGGAAATGAACAGATGTGTCTGAGTCATACTGAGAATTTCCCTTTTCATGAGGAATTACCATGATAACTTTTTTAAGCTCCAAATAAATTCACTTCCTTCTTCCTTCCACCAGCTGCTTGCCCTGCATTTCCTATAGTCCCGATTTCACTCCTGCCCCACCAGTCACAACCAGGCCTCGCCAGGGAGAGTTGAAGGCACCTTCCTCCCTCTGACTGAGGGCAAAAAAAGCCATAGCGTGGACATCAGATCAGGGTAGATTTCAAGCCTCCCTAGACTGGAAAATTTACATGAGCCTACACTCCTTTACAAGTGCCAATAGAGCCGCTAGCTTGGAAGGTGGGAAAGCATTTAAATGAGGTGCTTTAGCTCATACTATGCTTGCTCCTCGGAAGGAAGGTTATGAAAAACCTAGGCAATATATTAAAAATGAGAGACATCACTTTGCTGGCAAAGGTCCACGTGGTCAAAGCTACATTTTTCCCAGCAGTCACGTACAGATTTGAGAGTGAAAGTGAAGTCGCTCAGTCGTGTCCGACTCTTTGCGACCCCATGGACGATAGCCTACCAGACACTTCTGTCCATGGGATTTTCCAGGCAGGAGTACTGGAGTGGGTTGCCATTTCCTTCTCCAGGAGATCTTCCCAACCCAGGGACTGAACCGAGGTCTCCTGCATTGTAGGCAGACACTTTACTATCTGAGCCACCAGAGTTGGACCTTAAAGAAGGCTGAGTGCTGAAGAACTGATACTTAAGAATTGTGGTGCTGGAGAAGATTCTTGAGAGTCCCTTGGACTGTAAAGGGGTCAAACCAGTCAATCCTAAAGGAAGTTAACCTTGAATATTCATTGGAAGGACTGATGCTGAAGCTGAAGCTCCAATACTTTGGCCACCTGATGTGATGAGCTGACTCATTGGGGAAGACCCTGATGCTGGGAAAAGATTGAAGACAAAAGGAGAAGGAGGCGACAGAGGATGAGATGGTTAGATAGCATCAACAAGTCAATGGAGATGAACTTGAGCCAACTCTGGGAGATAGTGAAGAACAGAGGAGCCTGGTGTGCTGCAGTCCATGGAGTCCCAAAGAGTAGGACATGATTTAGCGACCCAACAACAACAAAAACAGCTTGCTTTTGGACAGGGCTGGGGTTATTTTTGTTTCCCTTGTCACCCCATCTAGAATCTGTGTTTCAACATGTCGCCTCAAGGTGGCAGTAATGGACCACGGAGATTTGTGGTTCTGCTGCTGCTGCTGCTGCTAAGTCACTTCAGCTGTGTCCGACTGTGCGATGCCATAGATGGCAGCCCACTGGGCTCCCCCGTCCCTGGGATTCTCTAGGCAAGAGTACTGGAGTGGGGTGCCATTGCCTTCTCCGAGATTTGTGGTTCACTCCATTACAAACGACTGCAAAGTTTCAAGTCAAGGTTAAGGAGAATCTCAGGGAAATTTGTATGCGATTAAACAGATGCCAAGGCTACCTAATGGTGAGTCAACACCACTGTCTTTTCTTGTTGACTGGGTTGGAGGAAGGAGGGAGAAAATGCCACAGGCTTGTATGAAGAATAAAATGGAATAAGATGACTTGATTGTCCAAATTGTCTTAGTTTATTAAATCATTCCCCTGAATTTACAAGAGATTATGTGTCAGTGTCCTCATATGTAAAAAGGGGCTAATAGTTCCAACTTCATAGGGTTATTATGAGGATTTAATGAGTTAATCTGTATAAAGAGAATGAGTTGCCTAACACATAGGAGTTCAGAGACACATGCACACAGCCTCTGTGGAATAGAGACACCTGTGAAGCCAGATTACTCATAACGTCACAAGGAGTTTAAAAGGGAAAAATGAAAGCCTGAAGGAGGTGTGGCAAGGTCTTGGCCAGTTTGCCTTAGGAATGGGTAGGCAGCGAACATTTTAAGAAATGAGAAAAGAGGGTTCGTGGGCTGAGTAGGTGAACAGCGTTGTTTTTAGGAATTAGCTTTTCTTTCTCCAATATCTGAGCCCCTACAAGGTGTGTGCAGGACTGCAGGATAGCAGAGTCAAACGCCCTCCCAGTGGCCTTTATTTTGGGGACCTAAGGTACATCCCTCTCCCAGGTCCCAGGATGTCCTGAGCGGAGCCGGGCAGTGTGGGATGAGAGCAGACTCACTCTTTGTGAAAGCCTTCTTCAGAAAGTTCATAGCTTTTCAGTCCTATGTTGGCTTATGTTCCCTGCTTTGAGAAAATCAAACACATGGAAACACAGGCTTCTAAATCAAAAACAAGTGGGGAAATTCTTCAAGTAGGGAAAAAATTCTACAGTTTACCAAGTCACCATTTGACTCCCTTAAATCACTGATGGGCTTATTTCCATACCGCTTCCCAGAACCATATTATGGGGGTTGTCATCTCTGAGGGTCTTCTTTAAAGCAGATTCCTTAGAAAGCAAAAAGTTTTATATATTATATTCATATAATAATGATACCACTAACATTTTCATTAATTTGCAAAGGCTTTTTTTTAAAAGCCTTCTGTGTAAAAGGGGAAGACAGAATTTTAATACCTAATGTTCCAGCAAACACGCTACAAAAGCGGTTGTGGGGTTGAGTGTGGGTTTGAAAGGGAAAGGCCCTGCGTTCACAGGAAACTCCCACACTGAGCTTCCCAGAGGCTGGTACTGAACAAAGCAGACAAAACTGCACAAGCACCCAGATTGCATCACAACCGCAAACATGAGATCTGCAAAGCGGTACTTTTTCCCTTCCCAGGAACATTTTGAGCTTCCCTGGTGGCTCAGACAGTAAAGAATCTGCCTGTAATGTGGGAGACCAGGATTCGATCCCAGGGTCAGGAAGATCCCCTGAAGAAGAAGGAACTGGAAACCCACTCCCAGTATTCTTGCCTGGAAAATCCCATAGACAGAGGAGCCTGGTAGACTACAGTCCATGAGGTTGCAAAGAGTTGGGAATAAATTAATGCTCAGGACCATTTCTAATTAAATCAGGGACCAAGGGCTTCCCGTGGTGGCTCAGTGGTAAAGCATCTGCCTACCAGTTCAGGAGATACGGGTTCGACCCCTGGTCCAGGGATATCCCAGGTGTCAAGGAGCAACTAAGCCTGAGCACCACAGGCTTAGAAAATAGTCCCTGCTCTCCATAATTATCGAAAAGCCCAAGCAGCAAAGGAGACCCAGCACCACCAAAAATAAATAGATAAAACTATAAAAATTAATTTATTAAATTAATAAAAAATTTGTCTCATTTCTTAAAAAAAAAAATCAGTGACCAAATTCACATTTAGCCCCCTTTTATGCTTTGCAGGGGCTTCAGACTGTGACATGAGCCTCCAGTTCGGAAAACTTTTCCTTCCAAGACAGTCATAGAAGTTTTAACTCACCAAAATGGATACAAGTTTTTAAAGCTCTAAGTCACATTTTTTATTTTTCAAAAAAAAAATATTGTGGGGATTACCAACCTGCCTTTAGAAGTTAACCAAGTAATTAAGAAAGCTAGAAATCTATTACCCCAGGATTTCTATGTCATTTGTTAGCTGAGACACGTGTTTATTTTTGCTTTCTGGATAACATGGGGACAAGAGGATGCCTTCTGCTTATTTTGTATTCCTTACTGGCCCTACTGCCGTGCTGGTCAGAGTGTGTAACTAAATGCTTGTTGACCTGGTTTGCTGACAGTCTAGAGGTCTTTGGTAGGAGAGAGCATTGTATTAGAGTTCTGGCCTGAGATTTTAAAGGTTCAAGCCTAATACAGTGTCTGTAACACTATGACATTATTGTATACATTTTCTTCACTCTCTAGAGACTTCGAATATCCCAAATGAAAAAATTACAATGCTGATATTTTCTTCTCCCTCAAGTCCATGCCACTGCTGCTGCTAAGTCACTTCAGTCGTGTCTGACTCTGTGTGACCCCATAGACGGCAGCCCACCAGGCTCCCCCGTCCCTGGGATTCTCCAGGCAAGAACACTGGAGTGGGTTGCCATTTCCTTCTCCAGTGCAGGAAGGTGAAAAGTGAAAGTGAAGTTGCTCAGTCGCCTCTCACTGTTCTCGACCCCATGGACTGCAGCTGACCAGGCTCCCCCATCCATGGGATTTTCCAGGTAAGACTACTGGAGTGGGGTGCCATTGCCTTCTCCACTCAAGTCCATGAGGAAGGTGTAAAAATATATAAGGCAGTAATCACATTACAGTATCTCATCTTTATATAACAGTTTACTATTTATATGTACTTCTTGCATTTGGTTCTCATAGCCACCCTACAAGGCAAAAGGCAGTGCATTCGTCAAACTAGTACACAGAGGATGGATAACAACAAGGTCCTACTGTATAGCACAGGGATCTATGTTCAATATCCTGAGATAAACCATAATGGGAAAGCATATGAAAAATATATATATATATATGCATGTATAACTAAATTACTTTGCTGTACAGTAGCAGTTAACACAACATTGTAAATCAACTATCCCTCAATAAAATAATCTTAAAAAAAAAAAAAGGCAGCGCATTCGGGTGTATTACAGTATGAAGGGGATGAGAGGTTTCCAAAACTTCAAGTTCAGATTCCTCTTTGCCGAGCAATTCTTTCTTCAATTCCTCTCTCTCTCTCCTCTTACATTTTATTATACATAGAAATGAGGCTTAACTTTCAATAGCTTAGAAATCTCCTCAGCTAAATATCCAAGTTTAGTACTTACAAGTCTACCTTCCATGAAACGCCAGGACACAATTCAGCCTCTTTGTAGCAAGGATCACTTTCCAGTTCCCAAAACACTTCCTGGTTCCCATCTGAGTTCTCATTACGATTGCCTTTAACATCTGCACTTCTACCATCAGCTTCTTTGAAAGCGATCTAGGCTTTTCTCACACGTGCCTCAAAGCTCTTCTAGCCTCTACTCATTACTCACTTTCAAGGCCACTGCCACCATTTTTTTGGGTATTTGTCATAGGAGCACCCAGATGCCAATACTAAAATCTGTATTAGTTTGCAAAGGTTGTCATTACACAGCACCACAGACTGGGGGTTTTAACAACAGCCATTTATCTTCCCCAGAGTTCTGGAGGCCAGAGGTCCTAGATCAAGCGTCCCCAGGACTGACGTCATTCTGAGGCCTCTCTCCTTGGCTTGTAGACGGCCACCTTCTTGCCCTGTCCTCATGTCGTCATCCCCCTGTGCATGTCTGTGTTCAAATTTCCTCTTCTTATTAAGGCATCACTTAATTGGACTAGAGCCCATCGTAAGGACTTCATTTTCATTTATTTACCTCTTTAAAGACCCTGTCTCCATACACAGTAACATTCTGAGAAATAGAGGGGTTGGAACTTCCATACGTGAATTCAAACTCAAAGCAGAGCACAATACAGACCACAGCCTTCAGGAGAGCTACAGATGAGAATTAAATCCACAGATGAGACTATTAATATGCATAGGAACTTAAAATCACACAGCTATTTAACAGTATATTCAAGACCCAGATATGCTAAGTTTCCTCCTTTAGTCTCTGAAGGTAGAAAAAAATGTATTGGGAGTACATGTTCCAAGCAAGTAGAACCCCCAGAAAAAACTGTCAGAAAATAAGACAAAAAGATAGATAGTGGTCACGGAAAATGCAGGTGACTTTGAAAGGGCTACTGCGAGCTGAACAGATCAAAGCATTGCAGCATGCCTAATGTGTTTTGTAAATTGTTTGAAAGGTTCAGTTCAGGGCAGTGCTTTTATTTTAAGGCTTAACTATTTTTATCGCAGTTTCAGAATTAAATGCTTTATCTGCCCCAGAATCATAATCCAGAAAGTTATTAAGAGATCATATTTTTATCTTATCCTTTGGATGGCATAAATCTCTTCAAAGAAAATTTGAAACTAAACCACTGTACTCGGTGAACTTAAGAGCTGGCACCATGGGCTGAATAAGAACCAGTTCAGTCACGATCAAGCCAACGAAATTAGTGGGAAGAGCTCTGTCTGGCCGTACATCATCCTGAGTCCTGACCTGGAAATCACTCAACTCTGACTAGCTGCCTCGTTACCAAGGTCACTGGCTTTGTCTCCTTCCTAGAGCTGATCATCCTCTGATGGTTCGGGTCGCTGCTTTGTACACTGGGGATTAACAGTCACAGAGGCTCAGGATCACGTTTGAAATGCACTTTAAAATAGATAAGCATTTATTAAAGGTAGGGGAGAAACACTGTTAGCTGTTGATCTGCAGTTCTAGGATTTTAAATGTGTGTTCTAATACCACAGGTATATATTAACGTTTGAAAAGACTCACACAATAGATTTAAACATCATTGTGCAGACATGAAAGAGGCATGGACTTCCTTGGGGGTCCAGTAGTTAAGACTCCACCTGCCAAGGCAGGGGACACAGGTTCGATCCTTGGTCCAGGAAGATTCCACACACTGCAGGGCAACTAAGCCCGTGGGATACAACTACTGAGCCCACGCACCCTAGAGCCCGTGCTCCACCACAGGAGAAGCCCCTGCAATNGCCCCTCTCCACCAATGATGTCCAGCACACACAGGAAACACTCGAAACGTATTTTTACTGCAAGGCAGGGGGTGGGCATCTGATAAACCTTCTCTTAACTGACGTGCTCTTTTCCTGGAGACTGAGTTAATGGCTCAGCGGTTTGGCCTCCACAGTCTTCTCCCAGGGCTATTTATGTTGCCTGCTGGTCTTACCTGACTGCAGGTACAAGACAAAAAAATATGCATCTGAACACTGAAGCATAATAATGACTTCAATAATCACCATCATTTATTGAGTACTTCTATGTACGGTGTTAGTCACTCAGTTGAGTCTGATTCTGCACGATCCCATGGACTGTAGCCCACCAGGCTCCTCTGTCAATGGAATTCTCCAGGCAAGAATACTGGTGGGGGTTGTCACTTCCTTCTCCAGGGGATCTTCCCGACCCAGAGATCAAACCCATGTCTTCTGCATGGTGAGCAGATTCTTTACCATCTGAGCTACCAGGGCTTGGTCTATTCTCTCTTGTTCACACATTACACTAATTTACTCATTTTACTATGATGGAGGTTCAGAAAGTTCTAGTAAGTGGGTGAAATCTCAGGCTATCCATGGAAGGCTGTAAAACCCAGACTGATATCACTACTTCATTCTTACTGAATGGAATTTTGGGGACGAAATTGTTTTGAGATGCCAAGCATCAAGAAAACGCATCTGGAGAGACTTGTGTGGTTTAGTGCCATGGAGATGATGTAATGGACTGGCCTGGAAATCTGGAGAAGATGACAAAGAACAAATAAACACTTGTTTTCTTTTACAAGCTTTTTCTTTTCCATCTACGTAGCCTTCCCATTAGTGAAATTCATAGTTCATAAAAGTAACTGGAGATCCACGTCAGGGTGGGGGGTTTCATTTTATTCTTTTCCTTTCCGAACATAAGACATCCATTTTTGATCTGTGTCTGTTCGCAAGACCTGCTGTTTCTCCAGCAGAGCAGGAAAATGTCACCAAAGTCACCAGAAAATGTGCAGTTAGTGAGCTAGGAGGCATGTGTTTACATCATAGAGCGCTGAAAGAGTCGGCGCATCCCCTCTCTCCTTCCCAACGTCCTGCATCTCTGTGTTGTTGCTACATGCACTTGAGAAGGCTATTTTGGGCGAGTCACAGTAGAGAGACGCTTCTTCAACCCCAGGGATCTCTCCAGTTCAACTGGAGTGGGTATCTAGGAGACACTGGGGCAGTGGCGCCCCCCTTTGGAAGATAGAAGAACCTGCTGACGACCCTCAGTTCAGTTCAGCCGCTCAGTCCTGTCCGACTCTGTGACCCCATGGACTGCAGCTCACCAGCACCAACTCCCAGAGTTCACTCAGACTCGTGTCCATCGAGTCAGTGATGCCATCCAACCGTCTCATCCTCTGTCATCCCCTTCTCCTCCTGCCTTTAATCTTTCCCAGCAACACGGTCTTTTCAAATAAGTCAGTTCTTTGCACTAGGTGGCCAAAGTATTGGAGTTTCAGCTTCAGCATCATCCCTTCCAATGAACACCCAGGACTGATTTCCTTTAGGATGGGCTGGTTGGATCTCCTCACAGTCCAAGGGACACTCAAGAGTCTTCTCCAACAGCACAGTTCAAAAGCATCAATTCAGTGCTCAGCTTTCTTTATAGTCCAACTCTCACATCCATACATGACTACTGGAAAAACCATATCTTTGACTAGACAGACCTTTGCTGGCAAAGTAATGTCTCTGCTTTTTAATATGCTCTCTAGGTTGGTCATAACTTTTCTTCCAAGGAGCAAGCGCCTTTTATTTTCATGGGTGCAGTCACCATCTGCAGTGATTTTGGCCCCCCTGCAAAATAAAGTCTCTCATTGTTTCCCCATCTATTTGCCATGAAGTGATGGGACTGGATGCCATGATCTTAGTTTTCTGCTGGCCCCAGTTTCCTTTAAAGCGATCGTTAGCAAACAGGGCAGAAATTTCCCCAACAAACACTTTGCTGTGCTCCCCTTCACAGCCTTGTTAACAACAAAGCGCAAGTTTCCTCTCACAGTAACAGGGTCACTCCCCCCAGTCTTATGAAGCCCTGTACTGTGGCAAACACTATCACACCCATTACCATCTCATTTAATTTAAACAAATGGACCAGTTGAGCAAAAGTAAAATCGTTCTTTTCTCAGAATAACTGCTAAACGAGCCAGTTCGGTCTCTGTTCATTAGCACTTTGCACTATGCCTCACACCTGTGCAATTAGCGGCACCTCTGTCCCCAGCCTCTTGGGGTCCTCAGGCTTCCTCGGGGAGAACGTGAACCTTAAAGAACACCGACCTGGGAACGGGCCCTAGTGTCACAGCCGCTGCCGTGACTCAGAGCCCTGGTGGGTAGACGTGTGCATCTGGGTCACCCAGATTGCACTGGGTGCTGCTGGGAGGGTCTGCCTGCAACAAACCCCAGTCGTGGGCAGGACATAGAATTCGTCTTCATGCCCTGAAGGAAAAACCTCACTCCACAGTATATGGAGGGACATATACTTCAGAAGATTTGCTAAAGAGAGGTGGGTTCTGGGGGACTACCCTGGTGGTCCAGTGGTTAACACTTCAAATTCCAGCAGGATGCAGGATGCTTGGGGCTGGAGCACGAGGATGATCCGGAGGGATGATGTGGGGTGGGAGGTGGGAGGGGGGTTCATGTTTGGGAGCTCATGTACACCCGTGGTGGATTTGTGTGAAGGTGTGCCAAAGCCAATACCGTACTGTAAAGTAAAACTTTTTAAAAAGTTTCACTAAAAAAAAAACCAAAACTTCAAATTCCAATGCAGGAGGTGCAGGTTCGAACCCTGATAGAAGAGCTAAGATCCCACATGCCAAAACACAAAATTCAAACAGAAGCATTGTTGTAACAAATTCAATAAAGACTTTTTTTTTTTTAAAGAGAGGGTTCTGATGTCTCAGGTGGCAAGTGTGAAAGGGAAAGTCACTCACTCGTGTCCGACTCTTTGTGACCCCATGGACTGTAGAGTNGGGGGGTTTCATTTTATTCTTTTCCTTTCCGAACATAAGACATCCATTTTTGATCTGTGTTTGTTCGCAAGACCTGCTGTTTCTCCAGCAGAGCAGGAAAATGTCACCAAAGTCACCAGAAAATGTGCAGTTAGTGAGCTAGGAGGCATGTGTTTACATCATAGAGCGCTGAAAGAGTCGGCGCATCCCCTCTCTCCTTCCCAACGTCCTGCATCTCTGTGTTGTTGCTACATGCACTTGAGAAGGCTATTTTGGGCGAGTCACAGTAGAGAGACGCTTCTTCAACCCCAGGGATCTCTCCAGTTCAACTGGAGTGGGTATCTAGGAGACACTGGGGCAGTGGCGCCCCCCCCTTTGGAAGATAGGAGAAGAACCTGTTGACGACCCTCAGTTCAGTTCAGCCGCTCAGTCCTGTCCGACTCTGTGACCCCATGGACTGCAGCTCACCAGCACCAACTCCCAGAGTTCACTCAGACTCGTGTCCATCGAGTCAGTGATGCCATCCAACCGTTTCATCCTCTGTCATCCCCTTCTCCTCCTGCCTTTAATCTTTCCCAGCAACACGGTCTTTTCAAATAAGTCAGTTCTTTGCACTAGGTGGCCAAAGTATTGGAGTTTCAGCTTCAGCATCATCCCTTCCAATGAACACCCAGGACTGATTTCCTTTAGGATGGGCTGGTTGGATCTCCTCACAGTCCAAGGGACACTCAAGAGTCTTCTCCAACAGCACAGTTCAAAAGCATCAATTCAGTGCTCAGCTTTCTTCATAGTCCAACTCTCACATCCATACATGACTACTGGAAAAACCATATCTTTGACTAGACAGACCTTTGCTGGCAAAGTAATGTCTCTGCTTTTTAATATGCTCTCTAGGTTGGTCATAACTTTTCTTCCAAGGAGCAAGCGCCTTTTATTTTCATGGGTGCAGCCACCAACTCCAGTGATTTTGGCCCCCCTGCAAAATAAAGTCTCTCATTGTTTCCCCATCTATTTGCCATGAAGTGATGGGACTGGATGCCATGATCTTAGTTTTCTGCTGGCCCCAGTTTCCTTTAAAGCGATCGTTAGCAAACAGGGCAGAAATTTCCCCAACAAACACTTTGCTGTGCTCCCCTTCACAGCCTTGTTAACAACAAAGCGCAAGTTTCCTCTCACAGTAACAGGGTCACTCCCCCAAGTCTTATGAAGCCCTGTACTGTGGCAAACACTATCACACCCATTACCATCTCATTTAATTTAAACAAATGGACCAGTTGAGCAAAAGCAAAATCGTTCTTTTCTCAAAATAACTACTAAACGAGCCAGTTCGGTCTCTGTTCATTAGCGCTTTGCACTATGCCTCACACCTGTGCAATTAGCGGCACCTCTGTCCCCAGCCTCTTGGGGTCCTCAGGCTTCCTCGGGGAGAACGTGAACCTTAAAGAACACCGACCTGGGAACGGGCCCTAGTGTCACGGCCGCTGCCGTGACTCAGAGCCCTGGTGGGTAGACGTGTGCATCTGGGTCACCCAGATTGCACTGGGTGCTGCTGGGAGGGTCTGCCTGCAACAAACCCCAGTCGTGGGCAGGACATAGAATTCGTCTTCATGCCCTGAAGGAAAAACCTCACTCCACAGTATATGGAGGGACATATACTTCAGAAGATTTGCTAAAGAGAGGTGGGTTCTGGGGGACTACCCTGGTGGTCCAGTGGTTAACACTTCAAATTCCAGCAGGATGCAGGATGCTTGGGGCTGGAGCACGAGGATGATCCGGAGGGATGATGTGGGGTGGGAGGTGGGAGGGGGGTTCATGTTTGGGAGCTCATGTACACCCGTGGTGGATTTGTGTGAAGGTGTGCCAAAGCCAATACCGTACTGTAAAGTAAAACTTTTTAAAAAGTTTCACTAAAAAAAAAACCAAAACTTCAAATTCCAATGCAGGAGGTGCAGGTTCGAACCCTGATAGAAGAGCTAAGATCCCACATGCCAAAACACAAAATTCAAACAGAAGCATTGTTGTAACAAATTCAATAAAGACTTTTTTTTTTTTAAAGAGAGGGTTCTGATGTCTCAGGTGGCAAGTGTGAAAGGGAAAGTCACTCACTCGTGTCCGACTCTTTGTGACCCCATGGACTGTAGAGTCCGTGGAATTCTCCCAGCCAGAACACTGGAGTGGGTAGCTGTTCCCTTCTCCAGGGGATCTTCCCAACCCAGGGATCGAGCCCAGGTCTCCGGCATTGCGGGCGGATTCTTTACCAGCTGAGCCACAAGGGAAACTTTTGCAGGCGGCAAAGCTCAGTAAAATCCCAAATGGCATCTTTCTGACCCACGTGCCCCGTGGGCCACCGGCTGCCTCATCGCCCGCCACCCCTCCTCAGGCAGCGTCTCCTCGCCTCTGGATTCTCCCTCCAGCTCTCTTTACCTCTCATCCTTTCTTTTCAGGGCTTTGTACTTTTCTCCTGCTGCCCCAAACTTGTCTCCTCACAGCCACTCATTCATTCATTCATTCATTCCCACCTACTGAGTAGCTTCGATGCACCAGCGATGCAAGAGCGACACCAGGAAACAGAACAAAGCCCACACCTTTATGTCCTTTACGTTCTTCTCAGAAAGGCTTAGAGCAAAGAATCCACATTTAGTAAATGCACTGCTACATGGCGAATGGTGCCGTGGAGAGAAATAAAATGGGAATAGGATAAGCCAAGATGAGAAGGGGAGGTTCGAGACCCGCCATTGGCTCCAGGTCAGGGGCGATTGAGCCTCCCCATGGGACATGTCCCAGTGTCTGGAAACACTGTTTATTGTTACACCTGTCAAAGTGCTACCGGCAGGCAGTGGGTGGGGGCCAGGGATGCTGCCAAATGCCTTACAATTCACAGGAAAGCCCCACACAGCCAAGGATGCTGCACCCTCAAGCGTCACCAGCGCTGAGCTTGAGAAGCCTGCAATCAGGGTTAGGAAACAAAAGCCACACAGTATCCTGATCAGGGAAAGGGAAAGATAAAGACTTATTAACCTGGGATTGACAGGCAGTGGGCACTGGCTGGGGAGAGTTAAAGAGAATTCTAAAGGAAACGGAAGCAGCGGCCGTAAGGAGCATACACTCCCCCCAGGGCTGAGGTGGACCACCTGAGGATGAGCCCCACTCCGGGGCTGAGAGCTGGACGTCCTTGGAGAGGTCAGGGCTGCAGCTCACGGGCTGGTAGGGGAGTCGCTGCTGGACGAGCTGGATATCTGCCCCCTGGGAGACCGAGGGAGCTGCTGGCTGGTGGTAGAGCCCTGCTGCAAGGGGCACCGAGCAGGAGGCTCTAGGAAGCCCTGAGCTGGAGGAAGCAGCAGGGCTGCAGGAGTCAAGCGCTACAGAAAGTGATGCTGCAGGAGCCCCACCTGGGGCACATGTCCAGCCTTGCAGAAAGTGTGCTGGGCAGGAGCCCAGAGCTGAGGAAAGCCCTCCAGGCATGAGCCCAGCAGGTGGGCATGCAGAGGGGGGTCAGAAGACAGACTGCAGTGCCATCGGTGGGCAGCGCACAGACTGGAGTGGACGTTGTCTGTGTGGGGGTGTGGGGCACAGGGAGGTGGCCACCGGGCCAGGCCCAGAGCTACGAGCTCCCCCAGGATTGCTGGACACATGCCAGCAAGAGAAAGAGAAAACAAAGCCACAGCAGCTCTGGGACCGGAGAGAGAAGGCCTCCAGTGCCCGCTCCTGACAGAACTTGGCATCAAACCGCTGGAAGGAAAAACGCTTTTAGAGTCCAGGTTATCCTCACAGAGCAGGTGCTCAAGGGTGAATTTGGAGCTGAGAGGGAATTCACTGGGAGCTGTCACAGAGGTCCACTCTGAGGAGTTCCCTGTATCCACAGGTTTGGCATCTGCAGATCTAATCGACTGCAGATCAAAAATATTTTTTGTAAAAATCCAGAAAGTTCCAAAAAGTAAAACTTGTATTTGCTGTAAGTCAGCAACTATCGGCATAGCATTTACATTTACTAGGTATTATAGGTAATCTAGAGGTGATTTAAAGCATGTCAGACAGTATACGTAGGATATATGCAAACAGCCATTTTATATAAAGACGAGCATCCTTGGATTTTTGGTAACCATAGGTGGGGGAGTTGTCCCGGAGCCAAACCCTCAAGATACTCAGAGATGACTGTATTTCAGTATTTGCACTGAGGTCTCAATGGACAGAGGGAAGAGCTGTGAAGACACCAAGAGACAGAAGGAATAGGTTCAAATGCCCCCTAATGTGTAAACAGAGATGTTCATTGTCTATCACCATCCACAGCAATAAAAGCTTCTCCTGACAAGGCAGCAGCCAGGGATATAAATCACTGGGTATTCCTGATGCTTCCAAATCTTAGTTTTGATTGGCATTTGACTTACATACACTTTTTTGGCTAAGGATTTACACAAATACATATAGATTGTACCAAAGGACTGCCTCAGATGTCTGCACTTGGATTTGATTCCAGCTCTGCCACTTACTGGGGGCTTCCCAGGTGACTCAGTGGTGAAGAGCATGCCTGCCAAGGCAGGGAACACAGGAGACATGGGTTCGATCCCTGGGTCAAGAAGATCCTCTGGAGTATGTGTGTGTTTAGTCCCTCAATCATGTCCAGGTCTTGTGACCCCACGGACTGTAGCCTGCCAGGCTCCTCTGTCCATGGGACTATAAGAATACTGGAGTGGGTTACCATTTCCTTATCCTGGGGATCTTCCCAACCCAAGGATTGAACCCACATCTTCTACACTGCAGGTAGGTTTTTTACCACTGAGCCACAGGGGGATATCCCATCCCCTTAAGAAATGGCAACCCACTCCAGTATTTTTGCCTGGAAAATTCCATGGACAGAGGAGCCTGGTGTGCTACAATCTATGGGGTCACAGGAGTCGGACATGATTAAGCAACTGAGCCACACACACTGCCACTTTTTTAAAATGAGGATGAGGGATATATGGTCTCTGACTTGAAAAGTCTTAAACATATCTGCACTTGTAACGCATCTTTCTACACATGGGAAGAAGGAAAAAAATCTCACCTTTGTCCCTGTCCCAACCACCTTAGTTTCTCAGGCTCAAAACTGTAGAAGTAGGAAAGACCTTCACACTGGGAGTATAACCATCCATTTTATAGATGAAGATGAGGCCCAAGCGCTAGCAGAATTAGGAGGATCCGATGGGCTGAGACCTGACTATTCCTGTTGGGCATAAGAATGGCAAGGAACTCACAGCTGGAGGGCTCCCTTGGTGGGAGCTTCTAGAAGGGGAAAGCTAGAGACAAAGGAGGTCCAATCAGTTCACCTTCAAAGGCTCAGGGAGATTCCCTGTGGTAGACACCTGAGAATCTCTTACTTAGGTACTTGCCTATTTCTCCCCATGAAAATAGATAGCCTATGATCTCGGCCTCTTTGTATATCTGGTTGTCTCCATAGCCATCACCCCTAAATGTGTCCAGGAGCTCAGAAAATGCTGAAGGAGGACTTGCCACCTCCATGAGCCAAATGCTCCTTCTGAGTTCAGGGGTCATGATGAAAACCCCAATTCTGCCTCTTGGGCTTGGTGCCCCTTGTTTGGGTAGAACTCCATGGTCCAGCTAAAGATAAATACAGTCAAACACTGCGGCCACTAGCATTGCCTCCATCAGTAAAAATTTGAAAGTGTACAGAAATCAAGAGTAAACAAGTGCTTCCATATACATTATTGGATTGTTTCCAATGCATTAGCAACGCTTTTTTTAATCGTGAACTTTCTATCACTAGTAGCCTTATTTGTTGGGTCTTTTGTCTCTTTCCAAAGGGTTGGACTGAACCTGGTAGAATTACTGGGGACAGAACTGGATTGGGGAGATCTTGGGCTCAAATATGACCAGAATGATGTATGCTTAAGTGACCTGAAGGTACAGCAAGCATAGGACCAAGATTGTTACCAAGAGAAGCCAAGTTTGCCCCCAGAGACCACACAGTGTTTCACATCAAATCAAAAAAAGAGAAAGAAGAAAGGATGGAAATCAGAGAATGAGCAGCAATGTCTTGTTTGCTGCCATGATTGAGAACAGGAGCAGGGTTCAGCAGGAATTTACAATGATGGAAAAGTGTCCTCTTCATTTGGTGCCTGTACCCAATGCGGGCAGAATGGGGATTTAAAGGAGCTTTCAGATGGGCTGCCAGCAGGTCACCTCACAGGCTTTGTGGTCAGTGGAATGTGAAAGAGATGCATTTTCATAGGGGATTAAGTCTGATAGATGCAGACAGCCTTTTTCTCTGTGGGTCTGTCATCACTTGCTTTGAATCCTACAAAGAGCTTTAATGCAGGATGAGAAGTCATGTAAACATTCAATAACCAGGTGTACTTGCCACTTTTAAATAATTATTTTCCTTGGACAGCAAGGACATCAAACCAGTCAATCCTAAAGGAAATCAACCCTGACTATTCACGGAAAGGACTGATGCTGAAGTTGAAGCTCCAATACTCAGGCCACCTATTGCAAAGAGCCAACTCTTTGGAAAAGACCCTGATGCTGGGAAAGATTGAAGGCAAGAGGAGAAGGGGATGACAGAGGATGAGATGGTTGGATGGCATCACTGACTCAGTGGTCATGAGTTTCAGCAAACTCCATAAGATAGTGAAGGACAGGAAAGCCTGGCACGCTATAGTTCGTGGGGTCACAAAGAGTCAGACACGACTTAGCTACTGAACAACAACCGCGACTAAAGCAAAGGCCTTTTTATGAGAGAAAATGGAAACTTTATATAAAGTGTGCAGTTTAGATAATGTGCTAGATCATTCAGAAAGAAACAAACAACCAGCCAAGGATGAGGAAGGGTTTAGTAGCCTAAAGCGGATTGTCTGGCTTTGCACATCATTCATTCAGCAAGAATTGATGTCTCTAAACACCCATCTTCACTAGGTAAGTCTCTCACTTTTCTTCATGCTTCTGGGGCAGAGACAACTCTTTTTCTCTCTGTAAGCAGAGAACTGCCCACAAAAAAGTTCAACTCCAGAGGTCTTGGGGCAGCTGTGCCTTCAGGAAGTCCCTCCTCATTTACTGTTGCCAGTTAATCTGGTTGAGAGTCTCCATTGCCTTGAGCTTCCCAAGTGGCCAGTGGTAAAGAACTCAGGTTTGACCCCTGGGTAGGGAAGATCCCCTGGAGGAGGAAATGGCAACCCGCTCTAGTACTCTTGCCTAGAAAATCCCATGGACGGAGGAGCTTGACTGGCTACAGTTCATGGGGTCACAAAAGAGAAATCCCATGGACAGAGGAGCCTGGTGGGCTACAGTCCACGGGGTCACAAAATTGTTGAGTGAGACTTAGTGACTAAACAGCAACAACTCCGTTGCCTTATCAGTGCAGCTCAGGATGCAAGAGGAGGTGACGTCACCAGGCCTGGAAAAGAACCACCAATCAGGATGGTGTCAGCGCATCTCTTGAGATGCTTCATAACGAACGCTTCCGTGGGCAGTCCTGCCCCTATTTTGACATGGAGAAGGATGACAAAATCAAGGCTCCCCCACCAGTGACAGAATTTCTGCCCGTGACCCCAGTTATACTCAAGCAATTGGCCTCTACACAACCTGTTTAAAGCAGGACACATGACAAATCTCTCAAAGGTCAGTGGAAACAGCCACAATCTGTTCTAAAATCTCAGTCAAGGGGAAAGAAAAAGCCACATGGAGTAAGAGAACACACAGGATTAATGATCTCCCCACTCGGCAGGGAGAAACCAACACCAGCTGGGGGATGGATCCGTCAGAGGCAACGAACAACATGGGCAGAGACTGCTGATAAGTTCGTTCATTGCAGAATTTGAAATACGATTTCCTGTTATGTGCAGAACATGGAGGAGTATCATTCTCTGCAGAGGATAAATACCCCCAAGTACTCACGGCCCAGTGACAGACTTCATCTCTTTGGGGTTTCTAATTGTTTCCCGACCCTGTGTCCTTGTTGCCATACAATTCATGGGGTATGAAGTAGGAAAATTACAAATATTAGTTTTTTTAAGCAGTAGTCACAAAGGTACAGTGTGTTTGTGATATGCATTTTCATGGTAAAACCATCTCAAAAAGTCAGCTTATTCACAATCACATTTGTTTATTCAAATATTTCAGAGGTATAACATAACTATATCAAATGTATATTATTTTCATGTAATGTGTATTATATTCTTTATATTAAAACTGAAGTTGTTTTGAAGGGATTTCAGTTTAAATTTCCTTGATATGTTAGGAGGCACATGTTTCCAGCTGCCCAGCTCATAAAGACTAAAATTTCTATATTAACAGCGTGATTACCTATAAGGAGAAAATAAATTCAAACTCCATTCATATGGTTTAATTCCTATGATGTCAAACCAATGTAGCTGATTTTTAAATATTTTTTACCAGGCATGAGACTGGATTAACTTGAGGATTTAAATTCACAAATAATCTAATAAAGATGAGGCTTGAACCCCTAAGTCATCTCAGTATAGACAGCATGTCATTTCCTTCCACAAACCTTTTACGCTCAGTGTAACTGTAACTAGCGACTTTAGCTTTCCCCTCTCTTCGAGCACCCTACAATGGTATCTTCATGGAAAGTGNCAAACTCCATAAGATAGTGAAGGACAGGAAAGCCTGGCACGCTATAGTTCGTGGGGTCACAAAGAGTCAGACACGACTTAGCTACTGAACAACAACCGCGACTAAAGCAAAGGCCTTTTTATGAGAGAAAATGGAAACTTTATATAAAGTGTGCAGTTTAGATAATGTGCTAGATCATTCAGAAAGAAACAAACAACCAGCCAAGGATGAGGAAGGGTTTAGTAGCCTAAAGCGGATTGTCTGGCTTTGCACATCATTCATTCAGCAAGAATTGATGTCTCTAAACACCCATCTTCACTAGGTAAGTCTCTCACTTTTCTTCATGCTTCTGGGGCAGAGACAACTCTTTTTCTCTCTGTAAGCAGAGAACTGCCCACAAAAAAGTTCAACTCCAGAGGTCTTGGGGCAGCTGTGCCTTCAGGAAGTCCCTCCTCATTTACTGTTGCCAGTTAATCTGGTTGAGAGTCTCCATTGCCTTGAGCTTCCCAAGTGGCCAGTGGTAAAGAACTCAGGTTTGACCCCTGGGTAGGGAAGATCCCCTGGAGCAGGAAATGGCAACCCGCTCTAGTACTCTTGCCTAGAAAATCCCATGGACGGAGGAGCTTGACTGGCTACAGTTCATGGGGTCACAAAAGAGAAATCCCATGGACAGAGGAGCCTGGTGGGCTACAGTCCACGGGGTCACAAAATTGTTGAGTGAGACTTAGTGACTAAACAGCAACAACTCCGTTGCCTTATCAGTGCAGCTCAGGATGCAAGAGGAGGTGACGTCACCAGGCCTGGAAAAGAACCACCAATCAGGATGGTGTCAGCGCATCTCTTGAGATGCTTCATAACGAACGCTTCCGTGGGCAGTCCTGCCCCTATTTTGACATGGAGAAGGATGACAAAATCAAGGCTCCCCCACCAGTGACAGAATTTCTGCCCGTGACCCCAGTTATACTCAAGCAATTGGCCTCTACACAACCTGTTTAAAGCAGGACACATGACAAATCTCTCAAAGGTCAGTGGAAACAGCCACAATCTGTTCTAAAATCTCAGTCAAGGGGAAAGAAAAAGCCACATGGAGTAAGAGAACACACAGGATTAATGATCTCCCCACTCGGCAGGGAGAAACCAACACCAGCTGGGGGATGGATCCGTCAGAGGCAACGAACAACATGGGCAGAGACTGCTGATAAGTTCGTTCATTGCAGAATTTGAAATACGATTTCCTGTTATGTGCAGAACATGGAGGAGTATCATTCTCTGCAGAGGATAAATACCCCCAAGTACTCACGGCCCAGTGACAGACTTCATCTCTTTGGGGTTTCTAATTGTTTCCCGACCCTGTGTCCTTGTTGCCATACAATTCATGGGGTATGAAGTAGGAAAATTACAAATATTAGTTTTTTTAAGCAGTAGTCACAAAGGTACAGTGTGTTTGTGATATGCATTTTCATGGTAAAACCATCTCAAAAAGTCAGCTTATTCACAATCACATTTGTTTATTCAAATATTTCAGAGGTATAACATAACTATATCAAATGTATATTATTTTCATGTAATGTGTATTATATTCTTTATATTAAAACTGAAGTTGTTTTGAAGGGATTTCAGTTTAAATTTCCTTGATATGTTAGGAGGCACATGTTTCCAGCTGCCCAGCTCATAAAGACTAAAATTTCTATATTAACAGCGTGATTACCTATAAGGAGAAAATAAATTCAAACTCCATTCATATGGTTTAATTCCTATGATGTCAAACCAATGTAGCTGATTTTTAAATATTTTTTACCAGGCATGAGACTGGATTAACTTGAGGATTTAAATTCACAAATAATCTAATAAAGATGAGGCTTGAACCCCTAAGTCATCTCAGTATAGACAGCATGTCATTTCCTTCCACAAACCTTTTACGCTCAGTGTAACTGTAACTAGCGACTTTAGCTTTCCCCTCTCTTCGAGCACCCTACAATGGTATCTTCATGGAAAGTGAAAGAAAGCAAGAGAGCAAAGATGACCCACAAACTGGGGCATCCTAGCTGGGGGTCAGTCAGGGTCCTAGAATCTTTGCCTGAGAGCATTAGAGCATCACTTGGAGATCGGGTGCAGAACAGCAGAATCGAGGGGTCCAGAGCCCGAGCCAGCAAGGGGAGTGGGAGATGGGTGTGAAATGGAGGATGGGGCAATCGAGGGGCGCAGCCCTCGAGGCTCTTCTCCCTGCTCCAGGCTTCCAGGTGAAAAGCCTTAAACTGGAGACGCAAAAGCTTTGCTATTAGACTCGATTAAAAAAAAAAATACTTCTAAAAAAAAAAAAATACTTCTAAGTAAGACCGTTATTACGATGTAAAACTGGCCAGAAAAGCTGTGGGGTCAAACAGAGAGGTCAGAAAGTCGGGGAAGAAAAGACGAGGATGGAGACCAAGCATGGAGTTTCTCCGGCTGATGCTGTGCCAAGTCCAGTGCGCTCAGGACCAGCCATACCAGGGCGATGTTCCCCGCCATGCAAACCCTGGACCTTTGGTGGATAAGGGAACTTTCTTACCTGGACACTCGCTTGGGCTCCAGATAAACTTAAATCGGGGCCAGTAAACAGAGCTGTTCCATCGCCATCACTAACCTTTCTTTAAGTTCGGCTATATCGAGCTAAGGGGGCCACCTTGGTCTGGACTCCCCCGTAGCCACTAGGATATTCAGGGTTCTGCCTGCTGAATATTCACCCGTTAACACCGAGCCCGAGATGGCACTGTCTCCACTGTCTCCAGGGAAGGGAGGGCGTGCCGCATCCTGGCCGGCGAAGGAATCCTGCGCTGACTTCTTGGGGAATCGTTAGCCTGCTGGCTGAGGGTTGTTGCAGGCGCAGACCCAAGAACTGGAAAATGTCAGGCTCTGCTCGGCGAGTCCCTTCTGTGACTGAGAGGACGGATGAGCTTGGAGGGAAATAAAAATGGGACAACGGCTTAAAGCCACCGTATGAATTCACCAGCCTCTCCCTGACCCTTTTAGATGAAGTGAGAGAAGAGAGAAATAGAGGAGAAATCCCTTCCAGCCCTCTCTCCCTCATGTAGTGGAGACATGATCTTTCTGTGCACATGAAATTTTTTGTGTTCTAAATTTCAAGAACTGGTGAAGAGCTATACACCAGTATTTCTCCCTACTTACAGTTCCCTCTCTGCATTTTTTGGTGTATATGTGTGTTTGTACTGATGTATCGGATTAGCCAAAAAATTCATTCGGGTTTTTCCATAAGATGGTACGAGAAAACCTGAAGAAAATTTGTGGTCAACCCAACATTAGTGTCTTAGAACTGCCATAACAAATGATCACAAATATGCTGGCTTCAAACAACAGAAATTTATTCTCTCACTCTGTTGTACTCAGCTTCCAAAAGACCATGTCTTATTACAACTTGGAGCCCAGCAGGTCTTTTCTGAGGCTTCTATAGAAGAAAAAAAAAGTTTGTTTCTAAAGGAAAATCATCTGAGACTTATAATTCTGCCCTCCAGTGATGACATTTTAATTATGTAAAACATTTAGATTCTTGTTGTCTTAAACATCTCGATTGCAGAAGATGACGTGGGATTTATGTGTTTCATAACCAAAAAGTCCATTAAAGTGTTACTCTGCGATTAATGAAAAAGTCTGCCCTCTGTCTCCAGAGGAAAAGAAACACTACAGGCAGCTTCAAAAAGAGCAGTTTCTTCCTATATTGGTGTTTCTTAGAAAAAAAGAAAAAGTTGTCCAGGCAGTTCCCCAGAGCACCCTGCTGTATGCAAAGAGTGAAGGGATGGAAAGAAGGAAAGAGGGAGGGAAGAAGGGAGAGGAGGCTGCTTGATCAGTTTCGGAACTTGGTCAGATAACAGTTTAACCCTGTTTCCTCTTTTGTCTCTCTCACTACAATAAGCACCTGAAGGGCAGAAGCTGTGACCTAATCCACAGTATGAAAGTGAAAGTGTCGCTCGTGTCCGACTCTTTGAGACCCCAGGGACCGTAGCCCACCAGGCTCCTCTGTCCATGGGATTCTCCAGGTGAGAATACTGGAATGGGTAGCCATTCCCTTCTCCAGGGGATCTTCCCAATCCAAGGATCGAGCCTGGGTCTCCCACATTGCAGGCAGATTCTTTACTGTCAGAGCCACAAGGAAAGCCCACGTAATAGGGTGTAACAGGTGGTCAGTGAAAGCTGAACCCACGGATGCAAGTATCAGTGGATGGATCCATGGATGAGTGCATCACAAGAAGGAAGGAAGAAGGGAGGAAGAAATAAATAGATAAAATAACGGCAAGATATGCAATCACCTTGGCCCTCCTTTTATCCATTTGAAGAGAAACACAGTTCTATCAGCCCTTGTACGGGTGTGCGCTCACTCAGTTGTGTCCGACTCTGTGTGACCCCCCTGGACTATAGCCCATCAGGCTCCTCTGTCCAGGGGATTTCCCAGGCAAGAATACCGGAATGGCTGCCACTTCCTACTCCAGGGGATCTTCCTGACCCAGGGATCAAACCTGCATCTCTTGTGTCTCCTATGTTGGCAGGCAGATTGTTTACTACTGTGCCAAATGGGAAGCCCATTCTATCAGCCTTTATGCTCTCGTTACTAATGCTTAAGGAAATGAGGTGTGGTAACAGTATAAAAATCTCCAGGTTGCCCTTGGGGCCTTGTGTAGTCCACAACCCACACTTTCTCTTGGCCCAACGAGAGCTGCAAGCCTGCAGATGTGGAGGAGAAACAATGAAGAACGTGTTTTTAACCTTCGATGTCTGGCATCTGCCTATTCTTTCAGACAGGGCAGTATGCTCTCATGTCCTGACCGCCTTCTCACTCCTAGCGAGGAACTGACACAGCGTGTCTCCATCGTGCACGTGAAGGCTCTGAGGGTGGCCAAGGGATGCGGAGTTTCCAAGGTCCAGCAGCTGGATCCTGAACCTAGGTTTTCTGATGCTCAGTCCAGCACTTATTCTCTTCCACAGGTAGAATGTACTGATGTATGTGTTCCTTGGTGTTCCAAGGAACACCAAGTGTTCCTTGGTGTCTTCGTGTCATAGAAATCAATGTTCTCTGTTAATGTAAAAGTCTCAGGAGTCTGCATTGCTGAAACAGACATCAGTTAGTGGTGCGATGTGTCAGGAGTGAGAGAACCAGCCGTCTCCAGCTCCCGGGGCAGTAATTCCATGTAAGCCGTAGTTGTAACACCCAACAGAGAGCTGCAAAGTGATCAGTTCAACCAGAGGAAAAAAGCAGAGTGTTCTCATTCTGCCAACACTGGAGAGGCCCTTTGAGGACGCCCCTTTGAGCATTATGCTGATGGAAGGAAAGATGCCTGCTGGGACCCCTGCCAGTGCACACTGACAGGCCCACGTGTCTTCGGGTGGGTCACTCAGTTAAGTGGAAGAAAGAGCACCAGTGGAAGAAAGAGCGAGATGAAGGGCAGTCCCTGAAGGTGGTAGGGGAGGGTGCATGAGCCGGGCCGCCAGGCTACCTGTGGTGAGATCACAGGCACCAGGGGAGAATGGGCAGGCGTGGCTACGCTGTGCTTAAAGGCACACACCGGGTGATGCTGGGCTTGGCTGTAACAGCACCAGGCATCAGCCTAGGGCAGCGACTCCTGAATGTGCAGGCAGGAGGCTGGGGAATGAATGGGGCTTCCCTGGTGGCTCAGAGGGTAAAGAATCTGCCTGGAATGCAGGAGATGTGGGTTTGATCTGTGGGTCAAGGAGACACTCTGGAGAACGGAAAGACAACCCATTCCAGTATACTTGCCTGGAGAAGGGAAAGGCAACCCATTCCAGTATTCTTGCCTGGAGAATTCCGTGGACAGAGGAGCCTGGTGGGCTACATACAGGCTGTGGGGTCGCAAGAGTTGGGCACAGCTAAAAGCGAATCAGGGTCCATATTCTCTACCTCCAGGCCAATCCCCCTGAGTATTTGTGAGAAGGAAGCAGGAAGCAGTTGACGTGGCAGAAGGAGAACAGGTTTCTGAGTCACACAAGCCAAGTAAGATGCTGGCTCTGCAAACTACTGAATGACGATGAGTTCAGGCCCTACAGCTCCTCAGAGCCTCGGGTCCCCCATCTGCTGGGGGAAAGATGGAGCTGCACCACCCCTTGAGAAGGGCAAGGCTTTCTGTGGCCCTGGAGGTATCTGCATAAGGTTAAAAGTGTCAAGCACTCATTTAGTGACTCCTTAATTCCTCCAAGACATGGGGGGCTCACTACACCAGGACATGGCATCACAGGCTCCACAGTTTAACTCTTCCTCATCACGAGTAATTAAAAAAAAGCAAGAAATGGACCCAGAGACTGTCATACAGAGTGAAGTAAGCCAGAAAGAGAAAAAACAAAGATCGTACATCAGCACGTGTACATGGAGTTGAGTTACACGGTATAGATGATCTTACTTGCAAAAGAAAAACAGAGACACAGACGTGGAGAACAAATATGTGGATGCCAAGAGGGGAAACTGGAGGGGGGATGAATTGGGAGCCTGGGATTGACATATATACACTATTGATAAAATAGATAACTAGTGAGAACCTACTGTCTGGCACAGGGAACCCTATTCAATGCCCCTATGGTGACCTAAATGGGAAGGAAATTCAAACCCAAGGGGATCCAGGTATGCGCATAAATGATCCACTTTGCTGTACAGTAAAAAATAACACAACATTGTAAAACACCTATACGCCAGTAAAAATTCATTTAAAACATTTTTAAACTAAAAATAAATAAAAATAAAGTAAGAAATGAAGGCATGTGATGAGGCAATAAGGCTTCCCTGGTGGCTCAGGGGTAAAGAACCCACCTGCCAGCGCAGGAGACATGGGGTCAATCTCAGGGTTTGGAAGATCCCCTGGAGGAGGAAATGGCAACCCACTCCAGCATTCTTGCCTGGGACATCCCGTGGACAGAGGAGCGTGGCGGGCTGCTGTCTGTGGGGTCACAAAAGTCAGACACAACTTAGCAACTAAACAACCACAAAAAATGACCCACTAGTGATTCTCTTCTCTGAAGAACAACATCCCTTAAAATGGTGCTGCAAATTAGAAATCCAACTTGCGGCAAGATTTTAAAAAATTGAACTCCTACACTCAAAGCTAGCATTGCCTTGCACAGAACCATCCACTGTGGCTCAGTTTAATCTTGGCTCTTTAGCTTACACAATTCCTTTCCTAGATCCCCAAATGCTAGATCTATATTTTCTTAGTAGGACTATTCCTTTGAGGCTCTATAGAGCTATGTGTTTAAAACAGAAAGAAAAGAGGAAAGGGAGGGGGGAGGGGAGAAGGAAGGAAGGAAGGAAAAAGAAAAGAAAAGCCTCCTGGTTTAGCCGGATGGCATGTTACTTCTGCTTTCAAGCTCCACCAATTAGCCCCAGCACATGGTTTCTCTTGGCAGCCTTCTGCTTCCCATCACAGATGGTATGGAAAAGTCTGACTGCTGACTTTCTGGCTCTCCTTTCCTATTTCCTCTCCCCATGGCTAATTTAAGAAAGTCTATGTGATACCGGGACGACTGTTTCCCCTGCCCTGGCCGCCTCCAGCCCCCCACGGCCACGGCTGGTCCCTCCAGCCCTCAAGCCTGACCTGACAGCCTCCTTCGCCAGTGCCATGGGGCTGAGTGACACCCCTAGAGGAGGGGACCCCAGACTCTGAACTTCAGGGCCCCTCCAAGATCCAACTGCCTCATGTCTGAACGTCCTTGCCCTCGCGGTTTGGGTCCAGTCCATGGAGCTGGGCTATTCCCTAGTACACCAGTGCCTCACTCACAGTGGGCAGGGAAGTCCCAAAGTCTCCAGTCCGTAAGCCAAATTCTGGGTCTCCCCATCGCACCCTGCGAAGGCTGATCATTTCCAGATGCTTATCAGCAAGTAGCGGAGAAGGCGATGGCACCTCACTCCAGTACTCTTGCCTGGAGAATCCCAGAGACGGGAGAGCCTGGTGGGCTGCCGTCTATGGGGTCACACAGAGTCGGACACGACTGAAGTGACTTAGCAGCAGCAAGTAGACAAGATTCAACAAGCTCTCCTCATGTAGCCCCACCTGTGATTGAACCTGCCCAGGCCACCATCTCCACCTGGGAGCTTGCCTAGTCCACACCTGCACTTCCTTCACTTAGCTCCCGGGGCAGGCAGAGCAAAACAGAGCCTTCTGCTGGATGGGAAGGAGCAGGGGGGATGAGGCAAGACACACTCTCAGCAGTTCCTAAGGACAAAGTCCAATCTGCTACTGCTGCTGCTAAGTCGCTTCAGTCGTGTCTGACTCTGTGCGACCCCATAGATGGCAGCCCACCAGGCTCCCCTATCCCTGGGATTCTCCAGGTAAGAACACTGGAGTGGGGTGCCATTGCCTTCTCCAAGTCCAATCTGAGTCTGTGGCAATTGAAAGAGAGGAACAGCTTTCCAAGCATTGCAGGTAAATAGACAAAAGCTCCTTACTGTTCGCTATGTGACAGAACCCCATTGCTGCCGGGGAGGGGCAGAGAGAGAGAGATTTATTCCAAGGAACTGGCTCATTGATTGTGAAGGTTGGTGAGTTCAAGATCTGCAGAGTAGGCCAGCAGGCTGGAGACCCAGAGAAGAACTGATGTTGAAGCTCAAGTTCCAAAGGCAATCTGCCAGCAGGACTCCCTCTTTTCCCAGGAAGGTCATTCTCTTTTCTATTAATACCCTCAACTAATTAGATGGGGCTCACCATCTCCAGGAGATAGTGAAGGACAGGGAAGTCTGGCGTGCTGCAACCCATGGGGTCGCAAAGAGATGGACATGACTGAACCACCACCACCACTACCCACCTTATGGAGGGTAATCTGCTTTACTCAAAGTCCACTGTGTCCTACTCTTTGCGACCCCATGGACTGTAGCCTAACCAGGTTCCTCCGTTCATGGGATTTTCCAGGCAAGAATACTGGACTGGGTTGCCATTTCCTTCTCCAGGAGATCTTCCCGACCCAGGGATTGAACCCAGGTCTCCCTCATTGTAGGTAGATGCTTTATCGTCTGAGCCACCAGGGAAGATCCAATTTACATATTAGTCTCATCTAAAACAAGCCTTCACAGAAATGTCTAAATAATATTTGATCAAATATCTGGGTACTTTGGCTCAGTGAGCTGACACCTAAAATTAATCATCGCAAACATTGCATCCCAGCTTCTCTTCCCATCATGCTTCTATATGAGCTCATCTCCCAGCCACTCAGAGACTAGCAATGGTTCCCTGGAGACACAGGGAACTTCCAAAGCCTGGGGCCCTTGTCCATCACTGCATAATCCCAGAGCCGTGTTTCTGTGTCTCAGTATATGTCATCACAATTAGTGTTCATCTGCCCATCTGCTCATCCATGGACTTGGATATCTTCAAAGATTCATCCTCAAAGGGTAAAAGAGATTCCATCTCTTACTCATCATGTTGCCAGCATCTAACATAGTAGTTGGAATTTGAAGACTTTCAGTGGATGTCTGTGGAGCAAAAATTGGTCCAGAAAGCTGAAGACCCAAACCAAAGATGAGGGCTGCTGGGATAACTAGGGACTGAGATGGACAAGGAGGTGGAAATTCAGAAAGTCACGGTGAAGCCCAGAATCACTTCTGGCTTTGAAAATCCCAAAAGATTTCATCAAGGAAATAGCATTTGAATTGTGCCCTGCAGAATGGTGGGATTTCAACAAGTAAGGATGAAGGAAGGGCATTTCAGTGGAGGTAAGGCCTTCGATAAAAGTCTTGAGGTGGGACGATGCAGAGAATGTTCAGGAAAGAATGGAGAAAGTTACACACAGGACAGGAAGGAGGCTGGAAAGGCAGCAGGGGCCAGATGCTCGCAGGCTGCAATGCCAGGCTCTGCACGCTGGATGTATTCAGATGTGGTGGTATTTAGATCGGAGGCTGTCTACATGGGGCAAGGGTTGGGGAGTGACATGATGGTTCAGGACGGGCTGTCACTTCTGTCTCTGCCTGGAAAGTTATTCGAGCGAGGTCGCTGAGGTGCCATTCCTGGGAGGTGAGCTCACTGATGCCTGAGTGAATTGAATGCCAGGGGTGGGCGAGGGACGCCACCTTCACCGTCATTCACTTGCAAACTGCAGGCAGGGCCAGAGATCTGACTGCTTCCTTCACAATTAGCTGTGTCATTTAGACACTGTCGGAAAGCAGGAAAGGAACATGTTCCAAATGCTGAATGACCAAAACAATGGCTGGGCTTTAGTCCTGGCTGCAAATGCAAGCAAACAAAAGGATGTGTGGAGTGATGTCACTGTTCAGTTCAGTTCAGTCGCTCAGTCCTGTCTGACTCTTTGCAACCCCATGAACCGTAGCACGCCAGGCATCCCTGTCCATCATCAACTCCTGGAGTTCACTCAAACTCACATGTATCGAGTCAGTGATGCCATCCAGCCATCTCATCCTCTGTCATCCCCTTCTCCTGCCCCTAATCTTTCCCAGCATCAGGGTCTTTTCCAGTGAGTCAGCTCTTCACATCAGGTGGCCAAAGTATTGGAGTTTCAGCTTCATCATCAGTTCTTCCAATGAACACCCAGGATTGATCTCCTTTAGGATGGACTGGTTGGATCTCCTTGCGGTCCAAGGGATTCTTAAGAGTCTTCTCCAACACAACAGTTCAAAGGCATCAATTCTTTGGCACTCAGGCTTCTTTATAGTCCAACTCTTGCATCCATCCATGACTACTGGAAAAATCATAGCCTTAACTAGATGGACCTTTGTTGACAAAGTAATGTCTCTGCTTTTGAATATGCTGTCCAGGTTGGTCATAACTTTCCATACAAGGAGTAAGCATCTTTTAATTTTATGGCTGCAGTCACCATCTGCAGTGATTTTGGAGCCCAAAAAATAAAATCTGACAGTTTCCACTGTTTCTCCATCTATTTCCCATGAAGTCATGGGACCAGATGTCATGATCTTCGTTTTCTGAATGTTGAGCTTTAAGTCAGCTTTTTCACTCTCCTCTTTCACCTTCATCAAGAAGCTTTTTAGTTCCTCTTCCCTTTCTGCCATAAGGGTGGTGTCATCTGCATATATGAGGTTATTGATATTTCTCCTGGAAATCTTGATTCCAGTTTGTGCTTCTTCCAGCCCAGCATTTCGCATGATGTACTCTGCATAGAAGTTAAATAAGCAGGGTGACAATATACAGCCATGACATACTCCTTTTCCTATTTGGAACCAGTCTGTTGTTCCATGTCCAGTTCTAACTGTTGCTTCCTGACCTACATACAGGTTTCTCAAGAGGCAGGTCAGGTGGTCTGGTATTCCCATCTCCTTCAGAATTTTCCACAGTTTATTGTGACCCACACAGTCAAAGGCTTTGGCATAGTCATTAAGAGCGTCTCTAACGTGGGTGGAAAGGTGGGGGTCAGGAGCTGGGGGCTGGTGTCCATAGCAAGGCCTGGACAGGCTGGGTTTCACAGCCTCTCCTCTGTATCCTCGGGATGTCCATGGTCTGTCTAATGGCCCCGGGCTGTTGGCCTTGATACAAGGAGAAGCAGAGCCCGACTCACTCCCTGGAGATCCACCCAGGGAGGCCAGACAGGTGCAGATGGGCGGGGGGCTGCTTGGGAGTACCAGGTCCCCCACTTCCACCCTCCTCCATTGTTTTCCACTGAGTTCAGTCTTAAACATGATTGTGAAAGAAGACTTTGCCAAAACATACATTCTAAATGCTTTCCCTAGAGTCTCAGCATCCAGAGAAGAGTGAGTCCCCAGCACGACCCTCGGATGCATCACAGCTGTTGGAATGCCTTGCCTGGGGCCCCAGGTATCACCTCCCCTGTGGGACTGACAGAGGCTCATGCCTGTTCTCTTGGTTCCCCCCACATCTGACGAGCCTGGCCAGCAGGTACACCCCTGGCACCCCATGTACAGGGCTCCAGTCTCCTGAGCAGAGCTGGACATGCACACAGTGTGTTGAGAGTTGGCAGAAAGTTCCAGGCATGAAACACTCAATGCCAGTGTTCTGGGTGTGAGGCAGAACCTGCCCCACTGTGTGCAACCCCAGGCGGTGAAAAGAGACACTCCCTGGGCAGGCGGGGTGCTCCACTCCAGCCCTCTTTTATTTCTAACTGGGTTTTGGCTGCAGAGCTTTGGGGAGATTAAAGCAGAGCTTTAGGAAGGAGAAAGGGCAGAGGACTCAACATCCTGGAATATTTCTTCTACTGGGATCTTTCAGTGAGGAAAAATATGGACAAAATTATTTTTCCACTAAAGAAAAAAAGTAAAGAAAAAATTCCTAGCAGGAGATTAAGAAAATGAATGAAAGGCTTATTAAGCACAGAAGTATTTTGTTTACTCCCTGCAGGCTGCATTTCACAATTATTACCTTTCCTTCTTTAACAAAAAACCCAGTCAAACGATAGGATAAATTGTCAGCCCGCAGCCTCATAAAACTTTTCTAAGCAAACCTCCAGAAAGACCAGGTGGCAGTCTTCAGAGCTCTGATTCTTCCAGTCAGACAGCAGGAGGCAGATAATTCCAAGGACGGTGTCAGGGGTCCCCTGATTTCCTAAGACAAAGCCTGCAGAATGTTTAAAAGCTCCTCCTCCTGGAAAGAAAATAGCCCCATTCAACAGCAACATTGGATTCTGACCACTAAGAGCCAGGGAGGGAAGGACACTCTACCCTCTGGCAAAGTCCTGTGTAGGCAGGAAGGTCCCTCCGGCTCAGCCACCCTGTACCTCACTGCCCCAGGGCTGTGAAGGGTGACAATTATGGAGAGGATCCTACACTGGGCCCTGAAACAAGAAGAGTAGGTGCTCCAGGTGGATTCATTCGCTGAGATGGACAGACTGGAAGAAAAGTTTAATGTGAATAATAATCTGGCTCTTAGGAGCAGATTAATCAGATTAATTAATTAAGCAGATTAATCTGCACTTAAGCAGATTATCCCATCTAGCTTAAGTGCAGATTAAAGGAACAAAGGATCTGTAAGGCTGCTACCCACCAATCTACCCATAATAAAGCCTGATATATTAAATACATCCAAATTAGAAAAAAGTAGACCCATCCACTGCTCTGTCTGACTTAGTCCTCACTCTGGCCCCACGGTTAGGGAGGTACTATGATTATCTCCATGTCGACATAGAAAACAGAAGCCCAGGGCAGTTAAGTAACTAGCCCAAGCTCACACGGCCAGCAGAATTCGAACAGTGGACTGTCTGAGCCGAGTCTAAGACGCCAACATTTTTTTTTAATTAGCTGCCTCATGGGCTGGACTGAGTGTTGCCATCAGCTCCTTCCTATCCAAGCCCTGCCACCTAGGATCAGGGAATAGGGAGAGGAACACGGTTGGGCAGAACAGCCAGAGTCTAAGAACAGGGCGAAAAAACAGGGACACAGACATGGGCAAACCATACCCCAGTCATTCCTCTAGCAAAGATGCCACTCCTAACCCACACCTAACCCATGGGGGTGGCTGCCATCCTATGACTCCAGGTAGCCACAGATAATATTTTTGCCCAGATATTCTGGGTCTTACAAACACAAAATAGAAACATCAAGCCTTGTGAGATGCAGCATAAGATGACAAATTCAATATATGTGACCTCCTCCTTCCTTTCCCTGTAATCTCTGCTGGCACATGCTGGGAACAGGGAGTATATTTGCAAATGACGTTGCTTTTTTCACCCTCTTGACTCACCTCTGTCCAGTTATCTGGGAAGTGAAAGGAGAATTGCCAGGGACAAAACAAATAGGGAAGTGTTGAAAATGTCTAACCATTTTTGATGATTCACTATGAAGCCCAGTGCACTGCGATACTGCAAGGCCCCTGTGCTCCTGGAAACTCTAACAGTTGTTAAGTCGCTAAGTCGTGTCCGACTCTTTGCAACTCCATGGACTGTAGCCTGCCAGGCTCCTCTGTTCATGCTATTTCCCAGGCAAGAGTACTAGAGTGGATTGCCTTTTCCCTCTCCAGGGGATCTTCCCAACTCAGGGATCAAGCCCACATCTCCTGCATTGGCAGACAGATTCCTGCATTGACAGGCAGATTCTTTACTGATGAGCCGCCTGGGAAGCCCGAACCCTCCCAGAGACCTGACAAATACTAATCTCAGCTTGGCAATGCACTGAGCTGCCCCAAGTCAGAAGCATCTTCTCCCATGCCGCACAAAAGAGTCAGTGTTGATGGGTGCCAGCATGACAACACAGGATTTACGTAAGATCCAGCTTAAGTAACACAAGCATAGCATCGCTGCAGAGCATTCCCCACGTAGCATCTCTGCCTTCAGGAGTTGACAGTGAGGGGATTCAGGATCTCCATTTGTGTGATAAAGCCTAGCAAGACTTCTTTTTAGTCCTGAGTAACTCATTTTCAATGTTGTTATGATTACTTTCCAAAAGCTTTGGAGGAAGACTCCAAGGACGCCAAATCTTCAATCAACTCTCTGGGGTGCTGGCTATGTGATACCTGGCAGCCTTCTCACTGGCAGGCAGTGGAAAGACAAACGATGGTTTCTTATTACTGGGAGCAGTGGGGTGTCAGGATGGCTCAGGGGCCTGGCAGTACTTCAACCAAAGTCTCAAAAATCCCCTTGCCTCTGTATGTCATTAATCCCTAATGAGAAAACAGCATTTACTTATCCCGCACAGTCTCCAGGGAACACAAGTACAGAAAATCTATTCCGATGGCCAGGATCAAAAGACCTACTTTGGAAGGTGAGTGTGCATGCTCAGCCGCTTCAGTCATGTCTGACTCTTCGCAACCCCACGGGCTGTAGCCCACAGGCTCCTCTGTCCATGGCGATTCTCCAGACAAGAAGACTGGAGAGGGTTGCCATACCCTCCTCCAGGGGATCTTCCCGACCCAGAGATCGAGCCTTCATCTCTTGTGTCTCCTGCACTGGCAGGTGGGTTTCTTTACCACTGAGCCACCTGGGAAGCCCCCTCTAATCCTGGAGTGCATTCAGCTGCACCCCATTCCTGGGGCTGCTCCAGCCCTGCACCCTACCTCTGTCTAATGGAAACATACTAGGATATAGCTGATGCTTTCTCTCTGCTCTAAATTAAAAAAAAAAAAGTCACAAGAGCACCAAAGAAAGGAGAGCTCTAGAGAGAAAGTAAGCAGCTGTCAGAGCAATTTATACAAGAGACACACACTCAAATATTGGTCTACTCCCAAGATCTACAAAAGCCTATTTATAAATCAGCAGTTGAACTACTNCTCCATGGACTGTAGCCTGCCAGGCTCCTCTGTTCATGCTATTTCCCAGGCAAGAGTACTAGAGTGGATTGCCTTTTCCCTCTCCAGGGGATCTTCCCAACTCAGGGATCAAGCCCACATCTCCTGCATTGGCAGACAGATTCCTGCATTGACAGGCAGATTCTTTACTGATGAGCCGCCTGGGAAGCCCGAACCCTCCCAGAGACCTGACAAATACTAATCTCAGCTTGGCAATGCACTGAGCTGCCCCAAGTCAGAAGCATCTTCTCCCATGCCGCACAAAAGAGTCAGTGTTGATGGGTGCCAGCATGACAACACAGGATTTACGTAAGATCCAGCTTAAGTAACACAAGCATAGCATCGCTGCAGAGCATTCCCCACGTAGCATCTCTGCCTTCAGGAGTTGACAGTGAGGGGATTCAGGATCTCCATTTGTGTGATAAAGCCTAGCAAGACTTCTTTTTAGTCCTGAGTAACTCATTTTCAATGTTGTTATGATTACTTTCCAAAAGCTTTGGAGGAAGACTCCAAGGACGCCAAATCTTCAATCAACTCTCTGGGGTGCTGGCTATGTGATACCTGGCAGCCTTCTCACTGGCAGGCAGTGGAAAGACAAACGATGGTTTCTTATTACTGGGAGCAGTGGGGTGTCAGGATGGCTCAGGGGCCTGGCAGTACTTCAACCAAAGTCTCAAAAATCCCCTTGCCTCTGTATGTCATTAATCCCTAATGAGAAAACAGCATTTACTTATCCCGCACAGTCTCCAGGGAACACAAGTACAGAAAATCTATTCCGATGGCCAGGATCAAAAGACCTACTTTGGAAGGTGAGTGTGCATGCTCAGCCGCTTCAGTCATGTCTGACTCTTCGCAACCCCACGGGCTGTAGCCCACAGGCTCCTCTGTCCATGGCGATTCTCCAGACAAGAAGACTGGAGAGGGTTGCCATACCCTCCTCCAGGGGATCTTCCCGACCCAGAGATCGAGCCTTCATCTCTTGTGTCTCCTGCACTGGCAGGTGGGTTTCTTTACCACTGAGCCACCTGGGAAGCCCCCTCTAATCCTGGAGTGCATTCAGCTGCACCCCATTCCTGGGGCTGCTCCAGCCCTGCACCCTACCTCTGTCTAATGGAAACATACTAGGATATAGCTGATGCTTTCTCTCTGCTCTAAATTAAAAAAAAAAAAGTCACAAGAGCACCAAAGAAAGGAGAGCTCTAGAGAGAAAGTAAGCAGCTGTCAGAGCAATTTATACAAGAGACACACACTCAAATATTGGTCTACTCCCAAGATCTACAAAAGCCTATTTATAAATCAGCAGTTGAACTACTTGGGAGCACCTTTGCATAAATAAATGCTGACCGGGGACATCAGTCTACAGTAGAAAAAGATCCCAAAGGGACGAATGACGATCTGCAGGTGGGAAGAAATGACTCATGGCATTGCTTTCAACTAGACCTTCCCCTGCCCTACTTTGAGCAAGCAGGGAAACAGGTGATTTTAAATATTCATTCGTGGCAGACATTCTCCTTTTTGTTTCCACCATATGACTTCCTCTGGGGAAATGTTCATCCTCACCTGCTGTGACTTCCCAGAGCTGGCAGTCCTTATCTGTCCAGCCTTAATGCCTTCTGTGTACAGGAATGAATATGACCTCTGCCTGTGTCTGAGCGGGGGCGGCTGCCGAGATGACCCACCCCCATGATCTTGCCACCATCAGGGGACCAGAGCTGCGCCGTGTGACCAGCGGAAAACAGCGGAAATGATGGGATGTCACTTCCAAGACTAGGTTGTAAAAGACTGTGGCTTCTCTATTGGGTTTATCCTCTCCTCTATTCCTCTCCGCTTTCCATCCTGGGTCGGTCACTTTCGGGGAGCCAGCTGCCACATGGAGAGGACATTCTGATGAGTTAGGGAGAGGCCCCTTGGGGAAGCCCACAGACAGCCTCATGGACGAGTAAGCCTGGAAGCGGCTGGTCCAGCCCCAGGTGAGTCTTGACAACCTGACTGTCCCCTTGTGAGAGGCTCTGAGTTAGAACCACCCAGCAGAGCTGCTGGCAGATTCCTGCCCCAGAGAAATTACTTGAGATAATGAAGGTTTTAAGCTGCTAAATATGGGAGCAATTTGTGATGCAGCAACAGATAGCAAATAAGCCAATCATACTCTGCCAAGCTCCTGAACACATAGAACACCGTCCTTGGCCCAGGGGTGGAAACACAATCTAAAGCAGAGCCAGCAGGTTTCCTTATAAGGACTGACATGGAGACCAAAAGAACTAAGTTTCCTTGATGGCTCAGTAGCGAAGAATCTGCCTGCCAACGCAGGAGACACAGGCTCTATCCTGGGGTGGGGAAGAGCCCCTGGAGTAGGAAATGGTAACCCACTCCAGCATGTTTGCCTAGAAAATAGCATGGACCAACAAGCCTGGCAGGCTACAGTCCATGTGGTCACAGGAGTCGGACGCCACTTAGCGACTAAAAACAAAAAGTGAACAAAACCAAGAGAATAATGGCTGCTTCCTCATTCAACTATCCATTCACTCCAATAATAATGATGGAGCCCTTGCTATGTGCAAGTTACAGATTTAGATCCCAGAAAATCTACAGTTAAAGGTGGCACATTTCAGAAGGAAATGTAATTACTAATTACAATGCAGAGTGACATGAGGTATTTATACACACACACACACACACACACACACACTTCTCTTTAATGCTGAGGAAACAAAAAAGAGGAACATCAGCTCAGTCCAGGAGGAGGGAGCCTAGAAAGAACTCAGGCAGGTATAAAGGAAATTGATAACTTCTACTAAAGTACTGTCTTGGAGAAGGCAACAGCACCCCACTCCAGTACTCTTGCCTGGAAAATCCCATGGGCGGAGGAGCCTGGTAGGCTGCAGTCCATGGGGTCGCTAAAAGCCGGACACGATTGAGCGACTTCACTTTGACTTTTCACTTTCATGCATCGGAGAAGGAAACGGCAACTCACTCCAGTGTTCTTGCCCGGAGAATCCCAGGGATGGGGGAGCCTGGTGGGCTGCCGTCTCTGGGGTCGCACAGAGTTGGACACGACTGAAGCAACTTAGCAGTAGCAGCAAAGTACTGTCTAGAAATGCCAGAGAGAGGGCAGAGGAGCCTTGCTTGATAAACAAGTGACTCATCGCACAGGCCAAAGCTTTTAATCCATCCTAGTCCTGGTTGTGGAGGCTGAGATCCAAATGGTTCAAGAATCACTTACGGGTCATTTGGGAGAACACAGAGTAATAAGACAAGCAGCCCTGATCCAATAAACTGTCTCTTATAAAGGCATCCAGGTCATTCTCCTTCTCCATTTCTTCACGATTTCTAGTATTTCATCTTGAGAAAGAAGCCTCTATTATTAAAGCCACTCTGTTTTTAAAAAGTGATTAAAAAAATAGAATAAGATATTCTTTCCTAACCAGACTCAGGTCAGAGTGAGCAAAATCATTTTTATCATTCCTGACATTTTTGCATCTCCTTTGCCTGGTGTGCACAATTACGGGAGGAAGTTAACGCTATTAATTGGCGCATTGCAATAACACTGCTTCCTATGAGGGGAAATACGGAATGCTGCATGTTAAGGAAGCTCTCAATCTCTGAATACCCAGGCTGAGTCTTGGGTATAAGTGAAGAAAGAAGTAGCAGCTAGATTTTTTTCCCAGAGACTTCTAAACATTCCCCCAAGTAACACCCCAACCCAGAACTTTGCAGGCCATCCATCAGTCACATGATATTATCGACTGGGGGGACTATGAGAGCAAAGCATCGTTCCAGGTACCAGAGGAACGCACAGGGAAAGAGAGTCTGTCCTTGTTCTCAAAAGACTTACAGTCTTATTAGGGACACCATCAGGAGGCGACAGGGGCCGACGTCTCAGAACTGGCTGAGCCACGGTGAGAGAACAGCCAGGAAGCAGTCCACGGATGTCTGCCAGGGTCTTGGGTGAAACAGGTAGAATCTGACCAAGAAGTGAGAAGGAAGAACACTTTCCATAAGGCCCAAGGATCAGAGGCCAGAGCAGAATCAGAGGTGTCTTGTGAACCAGGTGGGGAGCAGCCACATGCCAGGATCCAGCTCTACGCCTACTGCCCAGCAGCCTCAAATCCACACTTCTTCACCTGCTCTGTGATAAGAAAGCTTTAAGCCCTTCTCCCATGCGGCAAATGCAATATTAAGCTTTGTCAGCAAAGAGCTCTGCAAGAGGTGTGCGAGGGGAAGGGGCTTCGTCTCCTGGCTCTGGGGTGATGCTGTCTTCTCCCCGCCTTGGGTTGTGTGGTGCCCAGCAGCTGGTCATGGGTGTGCACCAGCTTCATCACCCCCATCATCTAGCCCCTTGTGCACTCACAGCGATCACCTGCGGAAGATGATACACGCAAACTTGCATCGACTGGCTGTGGGACTGGAGAGTCCAGTGAAGAATGGACAAGGTCTGGTGGCGCACTGGATCCAAACAAGAGAGGATTCTGCGGAAGGAGTAGCGGGGGAAGCAGTAATTATTTCCAGGAAGCCCCTCAAGAAAGAGGACACGAGGGGCTTCCCTGGTGGTTCAGTGGTTAAGACTCCACGCCTCCAATGAAAGGGACATGTTTCAATCCCTGCTTGGATAACTAGGATCCCACATGANGGAAACTTGCATCGACTGGCTGTGGGACTGGAGAGTCCAGTGAAGAATGGACAGGGTCCAGTGAAGAATGGTGGCGCACTGGATCCAAACAAGAGAGGATTCTGCGGAAGGAATAGCGGGGGAAGCAGTAATTATTTCCAGGAAGCCCCTCAAGAAAGAGGACACGAGAGGCTTCCCTGGTGGTTCAGTGGTTAAGACTCCACGCCTCCAATGAAGGGGACATGTTTCAATCCCTGCTTGGATAACTAGGATCCCACATGACATGCGGCATAGACAAGACAAAAAACACAAGCCACTCACCAAGAGATATTCTGGTGTATGCTGTTTAATGATTGATATCAAGAATATATAGAAATTATAGATACACCACAACATTGATTAACAATGTTAAACCATGCTCAGTTGTGTCTGACTCTTTGTGACTCCACGGACTGTAGCCCACCAGGCTCCTCTGTCCTTGGGATTCTCCAGGCAAGAATACTGAAGTGGGTTGCCATGCCCTTCTCCAGGGGATCTTTCTGACACAGGGATCGAACCCACATCTCTTATGTCTCCTGCGTTGGCAGGCAGGTTCTTTACCACTAGTGCCACTGGGAAGCTTGATCAATTATACTCCAATATAAAAATTTTTTTAAATAAAGTTGGAAGAAAAAAGAAGACACAAGAGAAGGGAAGAATTGGCCTCTCTCCCCCAGCTTTCTTACTTATAGTGTAGACATACTAACACCCTCCGTAGAGAGTGGGCTTAAGGAGTCAGCGCAACACACTTAAGTGATATATGGAATTTGGAAATGCTCATCACGTGGGAAAGCAGAGTGCAGGGATGGGCACCCCATGGGTAGGCTTGGACCTCAGTGGGAGGAGAGAGCTGCATGGGGCTGGCTGCAAGGACAGGGCTCCTGGCACTCAGAATAAGAGGGAGCAGCGGAGGGCACAGGCCCTGGGCAGGGAGGAGGGCCCGCTAGTGATGAGTGGACATCAACAAGGAGGGCATGGTACCACCCTCCCNTAAAATAAAGTTGGAAGAAAAAAGAAGACACGAGAGAAGGGAAGAATTGGCCTCTCTCCCCCAGCTTTCTTACTTATAGTGTTGACATACTAACACCCTCCGTAGAGAGTGGGCTTAAGGAGTCAGTGCAACACACTTAAGTGATATATGGAATTTGGAAATGCTCATCATGTGGGAAAGCAGAGTGCAGGGATGGGCACCCCATGGGTAGGCTTGGACCTCAGTGGGAGGAAAGAGCTGCATGGGGCTGGCTGCAAGGACAGGGCTCCTGGCACTCAGAATAAGAGGGAGCAGCGGAAGGGCACAGGCCCTGGGCAGGGAGGAGGGCCCGCTAGTGATGAGTGGACATCAACAAGGAGGGCATGGTACCACCCTCCCACAACTTCACCTGGGGCTGGTGGGCTTTTGAAATTTCAGACTAATCATAGCAATACATTTATTGATTGTCCCTTGTCCTTTGAGGCAGGACAGGGTCATTGTATTCGGTCATTCAGAGTGAGCTTTTTTAATGGTAACCTACTACCTTACACTCCTGGGTCAGAGGTCACTCCTGCTCTGGGGTCACGCCCAGAAGTCAGGAGAAAATGCCTGTGTCACCTTTGTCAGAGAACTTCCTGCCTCTCTTTTTTGTTTTTCTTTTTAATCTGTGATCTTAGAAAATTCCCTGCAGGTTAATTAAAACCTTTACATTGCAGCCTCTGGTGTGTTGTGCTAAATATACTTGTTGGCTGGGATGTCAACAGCAACTGATATTAGTGCAGATCTTAGCAACATCAAAGGGTTGTGGGAAAGGAGAGGGCAGAAACCGCAAACACCGCACGCCACAGCTGAATCACTGCCTCGCCTTCAGCGCTTATTAAAATCGTCTAATTGTACACAGGAAGCACTTTATTAAAAGGCTTCAGGTAAATAAACATATTCAAACAGGGCACACTTTTAAATTAAATAAAGCACTCCAGTCTTCACATGTGTTTACGAGAATATGATCACACATCGACTGTGTCGAGTCATTGACAAAGATAATGTGACAAAAATGATTATATGTTAAATTCTTTGGTAACCCCCCTCAACACACACACACACACATTTCAGACAAGACACTGAGCAGACTCATTCATCACCCTCTATCGTAAAATTAAAAGAAAGAATCAGGATATTAGTCAAGCGTTTCAATCTCTTGAGCCAGAATTCTAACCTTTATTGAAATTCTAAATCTGATGATGATGATTTTTTAAAAAGGTTCCAAAACAAAAAACAAGATTTTTCAGAATGATGCATTTTAAAGTGTTTTCCCCCTTCTTTGAAGGACAGCTCCATTCAAACTTACCCTACCACTAACACACAATCTTTCATGAAAGAGGTTTATGTTAATTAGAGCCAACTCCCTTGGTTTATCAATAAGTAGTTACCATTAAAAACAAATTTCATTAAGTCCCTCTCCAAAGTTCTGAACTCACTGCTTCTGTTAATTACCTAACGATCGTGCAATGTGTTCGGGACCCATTTGGAAACACCAGAAGGAATGTTAGAGTCACTTAGCACTTGCTTACTTGGCTTCTGTGTGAGGCAGTGTGCAGGGAAACAGCGCTTACAAGGCGTGGTGAGGGAACCAAAGCCTGGCCGTCCCCTGCAGGGAATTCTCGGCAGCCACCGCCGGCCCACTGCCCTGCCCCGTCGTCAGTCTCTATCAGATGCCTCCCCTCAGCACCACATCTCGGGGCCAGGTCACCCTCGCTGACCCATGCACTCAGCCTACCCCCTGACCTGGGTTCAACCACTGGAAGCTGAGCANGGGAACCGGAGCCTGGCCGTCCCCTGCAGGGAACTCTCGGCAGCCACCGCCGGCCCACTGCCCTGCCCCGTCGTCGGTCTCTATCAGATGCCTCCCCTGAGCACCACATCTCGGGGCCGGGTCACCCTCGCTGACCCATGCACTCAGCCTACCCTACTGACCTGGGTTCAACCACAGGAAGCTGAGCACATGCCCAAGAAGCATGCTATTAAGCTGGGTGACTGGATAGGCTACATTCAGATGAGCCACTTTCTGGTCTCTGAGTAAACTGGCAGTCCTATTAAAAAAAAAAATAAAATAAAATAAAAAAGTGGATAATGAATTTATGTGGAAAACCAGAGAGAGAGAAAAACAAGGAAAATCAACTGTAAGTGGTGAACAAGTCATCAGCACTGCACCTTGCCTCTCATGATTTAGAATCCTAGACTCTCAGGATTGGATGAAAGTTTAAAGCTTGATGTGTTAGGTAAGGTGGCTGCTAGCTGCAAAAACAAATAAACCCAGAAATCTCAGTGACTTAAAAGTTGAAAACAGCAAAGAAAGCTGGAGAGAGTGGTCTTTGGAGGGAGAGAAAAGAGGCTAGTGAGCAACCCACCCAGCTCTACCACAGTTCCCTAGGACAGTCTTTCAAACCTCCCCTTAAGCACCGATGAGTACGGCGCACCTGTCTTTGAGCTCCTCCGGGGTGAGCATCTCATCCCCAAGTGGAAAGCATGTTACATACTCTGGGCTTGACCAAACGAGCCAGTGGAATATCTGATGGTTGGGTAGGTCCTGCCTCTACATCCTATATCAGAAGAGAGATATAGGGGTATAGGCTTAACAACTCCACTGGGGGTTAATTCTGAACTGACCCCAGTATGGTCAGAAATTCAGGCTCTACAAACATAAGACCACTGGCAACTTCGAAAGTCAGCCCAGTTTGCTTCTGGAAGGGCTGTTGGTCAGTCAACATAAATAAAGACACAGAGCATCTTTTTAATATCTAAGGCTTATGAGTCACAGCAGGTCATTGTTTAATGTTATGCTCCGAGTCCAAGACCCCAAATAGACTGAGAGAACAAGTCCACCAAAGTACTGCAAAAGCAAGAAGGGNAGGGAGGGCTGGGGATGACAGCAAGGACAGCAGGCGTGCAGCCATCTTGGGGGTGTGGCCTTTGGGGGGGTGAGGAGGATGGCCACGCTGCTGGCCTGGGGCTGTGTCTTCCGGAGGCGGCCAGTAGGAAAGAAAATAGCTCTGATAGCAGATGCAGAAAAAGATCTGAGGCTGTTAGACTCAAAATTAGCCTATCTCCTGCATTACCTGAGTTGAGGTGCATTTTAGAGAAAAGTAATGGTCAGCAGCAATTTCACTGAAGGAATTTACTTGTGATCATATGGACATGTCCATTTCCAGCATGCTACTGATAGATTCTGCCTGCCCCCCCCAAAAAACCCCACAATTTTTTTTTTAAAAAGCTTTTCATTTCCAAATTTTTCTCTCTAGCATGAAATGTGGTAAATTCTACTCATCCAGGAGTATATTTTGCTATTTGAGGCTGACAGCTACTTCAAAGATCTTGATAATGCCAGTGTGTACAGGATTACTATCGAATACAAATGTCTAAGGGAGTGCCTTTGGTTTTCACCAAGCCCGCAAAAGCTTGGTGAAACAGAAAGAAAAAAAAGTCTTCTTTTCTAATGAACTCAGAGCATTTTAACATATTCCCAGGTAAGAGCAGCTTTATGAGACAGATGAGGTGGAAATCAGCGTGTCCATTTCATACATGGATAGAGAGAAACCCAGTAATTACTTTCCCAAAGCTCTGTGGCACATCGCACCATGAAATGGGGTGACAGGTTACCCAGGACCCACTGCAGATAAGCCCCCAAGAGACACTTCCTGGTGGCACTAGGATTTTAAGGCCCCTGACCCAAGGACCAGGAACCTGTCGATGCCGTAACTTTCTTTCCTGACTCACTAGACCTTATCTCAGAGAAATGCTTGAAAGTGCAAGAAGGGACTTGCTGTTCAGTAAAAGCTGGGCACAGAGCAAACATCTGCTTAGAAAGGGATCTGTCTGATTGTTTTACAGACAGAGAGACTGAGGCCGAGAAGGCAAATGGCAGGGAGTAAGGGCGGAGCCGGGCAAGACCTCAGACTTCCAGGTCACTTCTCCCTGCAGGCGGAGAGACTGGAGGCAGAACCTCTCTTTTAAGTCCCCCTTCAACAGCAAACAGCCAGGCAAGACTAATCCTGGTTTTGGTAAAGCCTGTGTTAAATCTGATCAAATTCTGCTGAGAGTTCATCTCACTGACATTTCGATTTCTAAAATGTCAAAACATGTAAAGGATCGTGAAGTTAAAATTAAATCTCAGGTGAGTTGGAGAAAATTGTCAGGCTTGAAGAAAGAAAGAAGAGAGAGAGAAAGAACCCCACTCAGTCTCTGACAGCAGGCATCACAGCAGATAGTCACTGGCTTCAGTAATGAGATTAAGACAGCCACCCCATAGAGGGCTCCTCTTTCTTTCCTGCTCCCTCCAAAACGTTCGGTGGAGAAATTCAGCCATGACAGGACCGGAAAGTGTTGGTAGAGGATGCTGGGACGCGGAGAGTCCCTGAGATGAAATCCATATGTTGGGAAGAGTGAAATAAGGATGTAGGATAAAATAAGAATAATTGTGAAGTGAGTGAAAGTGTTAGTCGCTCAGTTGTGTCCAACTCTTTGTGACCCCGTAGACTGTTGCCCTCCAGGCTCCTCTGTCCATGGGATCATCCCAGCAAGAACACTAGAATGGGTTGCCATGCCCTCCTCCAGGGGATTTTCCCAACCCAGGGACTGAACGCAGGTATCCTGCATGGCAGGCAGATTCTTCACCATCTGAGCCACCAGAGAAGCCCAAGAATAATTGTACTTAATAGAAATTCATTCCAAGGACTTCCCTGGAGGTCCAGTGGTTAAGACTTCACCTTCCAACACAGAGGGTTCTAATTCAATCCCTGGTCAGAGAGCTAAGATCCCATATGCCCTGGAGCCAAAAAAAAAACCCCCAAAACAAAACAAAACATAAAACAGAAGCAATATTGTAGCAAATTCAATAAAGACTTTAAAAAATGGTCCACATCTAAAAGAAGAAAAAGAGACTCATTCCCTTCACTCTAAGGGTGCCATGAATCTAAGAAGCATGTTTTCCTTGGGAAAAATAAGAGTGTATTAGGGAGGAAGGGAGGTGGGGAAGAAGGTATAGAAATCCTCATCATTTACATCCAGAAAGAGAATAAAGAGGGAAGAGGAGGGAATGAACTTACCCTAAACTGTAAACTCCCTCAACTCTGAGCTTCTAGAACGTTCCAAGGCCCCTGCTTCACCTATTTCGCCTGTCAAGCATGGGTTAAACACAGAGAAAATGTAAGAATCCCAAAGAGCAAATCAAGAAATCTTTTCATATGATAAGAAAAACCATAGATGAGCAGAACAAAGTCTGACAAACTGTCATCAGGGAGTGAGTCTCAAGCTCTATTTCTCTAGGGAGCGTGACATTCTCACTCTGTAAAAACCAGAAAAGGCAGATCTGGATGTTGAACTGCTGATGGCAAGTTGCCAGCAGGACAAGTCTGGTAAGTGACGAACGGGGGTGCACCAGCAAGGGAGTGGGCAGGCACGGGGTGGGGGGAGTCTCCTAAAACCACATGTGCTGGTCGTGACTTGCACTCATCTTGAAATTCAGGTCAGTGTGAAGATAGAAAGAGATATTTTTCTTTCTGAAAAAGAAAATGGTATTATTTTTTGTGTGTGTGAGCAAAATCTAAAACCCAAGCATAGCAAGTCAGGTACAAAGAGTCTCAACTCCAAGATACACACTTCCTCCTCTGCGCTGAGCTGTCATTTGTCACCTGTGGAGTCACAGTGGGATTCACCTCTTATTTGGGGCAAAGAGGCCCTCCTGAGACACGGTGTTAAAGGAGCCTTGAGATGCCACGATGAGTCCTTGTTGGAGCAGTGGAAAAGAAGACCCCAGCTTTCTACTGGAAATGTCGCCCTCAAATGTAGCAAAGTAGATGCTTGTGTGCCTGACTTTTATGCCACATAAAAGGAAGCATAGAGAAGGCAGAGAAGGGCACACGGCTACGCGCCCACAACCGTGAATGGAGATACCCGAGTGATAGTCTTGGCGCTGCCCTGAGAATTTACCACTAGCAGACTCTGAATTTACCACTAGCAGACTCTGAATTTACCACTAGCAGACTCTGAACTGTTCCCCTATGCATATTTAAGTAGCCCGGAGTCCTCTTTTTAGGTCATAAAGTAAGAATTTAATAAAAGGATTTTCCTGGACTGCCCTGGGGATCCAGTGGTTAGGACTGGGTACTTCCACCACAGAGTGTGGGTTGGATCCCTGCTCAGGGAACCAAACTGCCATGAGCTGTGTGTCATGACCCAAAAAAAAAAAAAAAAAAAAGATAATACAAACACTAAAAAAAAGGGGGGGGGCATTTTCCATTTTCCTCCATTTTACCCATTCAGAAGGGTTTTCCATGGAGTTAGTCATGGCGGGGCAAGAAGAACAGATTATGCTGAGGTTTGGCAGCTTTCTTACAGCTGTCAACGGCTCCTCCTTGTTCATATCTGGGAGGCCCATCTATTTCTGTTGCTATGGAGATTTGCAGTGGGTTGAGGAAGAGCATGGACCTTTCCTTTCACCCCACAATTTCAATAAGAACATGTATGCTGATCTAAGCCTCGGCTATCACACATCTCTATATCAATGAAGAGATCTACTCAGGTAGATATCTGAATCTTAAACCTCTCTCCATTCATGCTCTTCCACCTCATCGATTTCCAGCAACACAATAACACACTTCTTTTATCAATATAAATTAAAGACAGAAGTCTGCAGAACAGGCCTATATCACTAGCAGCTTATGGGATCATTTCTGACCTTCAACCTAAACTCTCATTTTCATCTAAGGTTGGTCTCCTGAGCATGACTCCATCATGTCTGTAGCATATGATGTGCACTGGAAGTGTAAGGAGAGAAGAAAAAATTGAAAAGTGGTCACTCAGCACTATTTCTCATACAAAGCTCCACAACCCAAACCATCTTTCTCAATCAACACTGAGTGAACTTCTTCAGCTGGCCAAGAACTAAGTCCAGTAGGTTATATGACATGTGCACAGATCCTTGTGTCTACAGAAAGCTGAAGTGGGAAGAAGAAAAAGATGGAGGATAAAACAGGGAGTGTTTTAAAGACATATGAAAAATGCTGGCAACTGTAAAGAAAACAATTTATCACCTGCCCTCTCTGCACTGCCAGTAATGACAATTAACATGTTGCCTCAATTCACTCCAGCTCTTTTTCTAAAGTTTTCCTCTCCCCATAGGTGAAATTGTACTGAAAATATAAATTTATTTCCTGATTATTTTTCTTTTGACATTATAAGAAGACTATTCCCACATTACCAGAGAAACCCCACAGACAAGATTTTTTCCTAATTAGCTGTTTTGCACTTGCCCTCCTGTGATACAATCATTCATCACATTTTAAATGCTTTTGCTTCAAGGTTTCATTAGGTTCTCATCAAGCAGGGATTGCAAAATGATGTTCCAATGTGACCGAGTTTCATGGGTGTTTGTTCTAAATCTTGAGTATGAGAAGGTGCTGTGGGACTGTCCGTCCTCACATACACACCCAGGTTCAAAGCACAGAGTTAGCGTTGATGGAAACAGTCAGGTTACAAAAGCCAGTGTCAGGATTTCAGGCTGACAAATGCAGAGACAGACAGCAGAGGGATTATTGGAAAAGTCAAATTAACTGCTGATCCAAAGCCCAGATTACACATCTATTAAGTACTATCAGGTCCAAGAATCTCTTGTTAGAGGTCGGCAAAGGCAGTAGGCAATTGGTCCTCCATGGAGCTAAAGAAACATAGGGAAGTAGTAAAAGAATTTCAGGGTTTAAAGAAAGACATGTTTTCTTTAAGCCCAGACATGGGCAACACCAGGATTAGATGAGCAATAACCAAAAAAGGTTTAGAAACAGTGTCAGCGGGGACTCATCTGGTGGTTCAGTGGTCAAGACTCCATGCTCCCAATGCAGGGGCCCCAGGTTTGGGTGCCTAGTCAGGGAACTAGACCTCTCATGCTGCAACTAAGAGCCTGCATTATGCGAATAAAGATCTTGCATGCTACAGCAAAGATGCCAAGTGCCCAGTGCAGCCAATTTTTTTTAAGGGTCAATGGCTATTATTAATAGTTTTAATCAGATTTTTATATTTCTTGAATCAAAGTCAATCGAAGATTTGCATTATGTCCCCCCTCAAATTCATATATTGATGTCCTATCCCCACACTAGAATCGGACTCTTTCTGGAAATAGTGTTGCTATAGATGTAATTATTAAGCTGAGGTTATGTTCTTATTGTTCAGTCGCTAAGTCATGTCCAACTCTGTGACCCCCTGAACTGCAGCACTCCAGGCTTCCCTGCCCTTCACCATCTCCCGGAGTTTGCTCAGACTCACGTCCACTGAGTCAGTGACCCTGTCTAACCATCTCATCTTCTGCTGCTCTCTTCTCCTCCTGCCCTCAGTCCTTCCCAACATCAGGGTCTTTTCCTGATGATTCAGAAAAGTCGACTCCGCATCGGGTAGCCAAAGTATTAGAGCTTCAGCTGCAACATCAGCCCTTTCAATGAATATTCAGGGCTGATTTCCTTTAGGATGGACTGGTTGGATCTCCTTGCAGTCCAAGGGACTCTCAAGAAGCTTCACCAGCACCACAAATTGAAAGCATGAATTCTTTGGCACTCAGCCTTCTTTATCGTCCAACTCTCACATTCATACACGACTACTGGAAAAACCATAGCTTTGACTACGTGGACCTTTGTCGGCAAAGGGAAGTTATACTGTTATGTTAATGCCTACCCTACCCAAAATGATCAATGACCTTATGAAAAGGGGAAATTTGGACCCAGAGACTGAAATCCGGGGCAAACACCATGTGCAAGCTGCAGTAAGGCTGCCACAGCCAAGGAAAACTGTCAGCAACAGCTTCCCGCCTGCTGGCTTCAGGAGAAGCGTGGCCCTGCTGACACCTTGACCTTGGCCTTGCAGCCTCCAGGACTGTGGGACAACTTTCCTGTTGTTTAAGCCAGTCAGTCTGTGGTACTTTGTTCCAGCAGCCCCAGAAAACGAGTATAGAAGGAATCCTACAAGCAATTTCCTCCAACTTCCTATTTCATGCAGATCTCCTTCCTGATATGGATTGATATTCACTTCAGCTCCGTAGAACACTTCCAGGGATGGGAGCAATGTCCACGGGGCAATGCATCCAATTATTGAATAACTCCGATTATTTCAATTGTATGGGTATCATACTTTTGTAATTGTTAGTAATGCTAGCTACTATTGAGCCTTGCTATTTATTTTACATGAAGGTCTGTTTGATATTCGATAAAAGCATGCTACACAGAAAATATGTGGGCATCTACAGCTTAGCCCAAAACGAAGGCACCAGCATTCATTCAGGGGCAGTGAAATTATTTGGAAGGAAAGTATTTGGATGGAAATAAACAGCTTGGGAGTCAGACAGAGGAGCTATGTCATATGACATCCTTTATATGAGGAATCTAAAAAGAAATGATACAAATGAACTGACTTACAAAACAGGAAGAGACTCACAGACTTAGAAAATGAGCTTCTGGTCGCAGCAGGGGAAGGGATAGTTAGGGAGTTTGGGAAGGTCGTATAAACTCTGCTATCTCTAAAATGGATAACCAACAAGGACCTACTGCATAGCACAGGGAACTCTGCTCAATGTTTTGTGGCAGCCTGGATGGAAAAAGGGTTTGGGGGAGAATGGGTACATGTATACGTATGGCTAAGTCCCCTTTGCTGTTCATCTGAAATTATCGCATCATTGTTAATTGGCTATACCCCAAAACAAAATAAAAAGTTCAAAGTGCGGGGAAAAAAGAAAAAGAAATAAACATCAGAGTTCTGGCCCTGCCAATGCAAACCAAAAGGCAAGAGCACACTCACACCCTCCTCTGGGACTTGTAGAGCTTCCCCCGCACCCCCAACGAAGAGCCAATCAATGCTAACCATTGACCAACTGAGTCATAAGCAGCACAGTTCAAGAGCCAGAACAAGGAGTTTTGCTTTTCTGCTACCAAAGGGCAGGGAAGGGAAAAGAGTAGCACATCACAGAGGACCACCGGCAAAGGGGAAAATCCTGGCGGAGTCGTCAAGGGCATGGAAGAAACATCTTTGATCTGTTCCATTGCGTTTGTTTCCCAACCAGCCATATATCAGGACTGAGGCCTCAATTGCTGCCACCTCCCTTCAGTCTGATTCAATAAGCATGTGTGGTAGATACGCTGACCATTTGCCCCAGAGAGAAACCACCAAGTGATGGGAGCAGATTAATCCTTGTGAGTCAACTGCAAGGAGGCGTCTGGGGACTGAGTGACTCATGATCAGAGATCAATGCCTTGGGACTAGATGGCAAACAGATCTCATTTCCAGAAAGCCTGGCTCTGGATGCTGATGAGAAATGCTGTCCCTACTCTGTAAGGTGGCCTTCCTCCAACAGCCAGTGATGAGATCTAGCCGTCTCCTGTAGGAGCAGATTCTGTATTTTCACCCTCCAGGCCTATGAACAATGTTCTGATCCCTTTGCCCCTGGCAGCGCCAAGGGGACTCACACACTCACATAAACACTCACTGAGCGGTGCTCGTTCCAGACCAGCCCGTGCTCGGTGCTGCGACTCCGTGCCCTGAAGGAGCCTGGGGAGAGAGCAAGCCAAACACGCTGTCTTCACCTGCTGGCATCGGCGCCTAAGCTGGCAGGTCAATGTGTTTTTCACATGGGGATCGGAGAGATCGAAGCCCATACTCTGGCACTGGGTATTTGCTTGCTGGGGAACACTAGGCAAAAAATTCTCGAGGAATTTCATAAAATCTGACAAACATTGAGAAATGCATTTGTTGTTGTTCAGTTGCTAAGCCCCGTCGGACTCTTTTTGACCCTACGAACTGCAGAAACGATTTTAAAGGCGATAGCTAAGGTTAGGGGTCCTTCACTGCAAGAAATGAGATCAAGAGCTGTTCGGAGCTGTTGTGATTGAAACAATGTGGTATCATGGAACAACGGAGCCCAAGAGAAAGCCAGAAATAAACATACCAATGTGAAAAAGCGATGCAGGACAGAGATTTGTTCTTACAAGTTTTGTACTGACAAAATAGATCAAGAAAGAGATTTGTTCTTACAAATCAATCAAGAAAGCATGGACTCTGCCCAAAAGGTGTTGAGAGAGAATTATTTCAATAAAAAGTTAAGTTCACTGGGACTTCCCTGGCAGTCCAGTGGTTAAGACTCCGCTTCGACAGCAGGGGGCCAGGTTCCATATCTGCTTGGGGAACCAAGATCCCACATGCCACATGGCATGACAAGTAATAGTAATAATTTTATTGATTAAATGACCCGATTCTGTCCCCCTCCTGGATTTTGCACTTCCCATCCCTTCTGAAGTTAGATACATGGCCACAGGACTCTATGGCCATGGAAATGTGGCCAGCAGACAAGTGTTGCCCTCAAGTACAGCCCTCGGCGGCCAGTGTGTGACCTGCCACGTTCCCCTCCCCGCTTCCGGGGTTCTGGATGCTCCTGTCTAGACAAGCCTCCATCAGCCCGGATGCCTGCACACTCAAGGTGGACAACAGCATCAGGGGACATACACTGGGGATTAAACCTCTGAGATTTGGAGCATTTGTTTCTTCACTATAATCTAGCCTCCTCCCAACTAACACAAAAATAAGCCCCCAAATTAATGACCTAGATGTAAAAACTATACAATGTTTAGAAAAAGATATAGGCAAATATTTCTCCGACCTCAGAGTACAGAAAGACTCCTTTAAAAGGTTTTTAAAAATTATAAACCATAAAGGAAAAGATCAATGTATTTGACTGAATCCAATTTAAACGCGTCTGTTTGCCAATACACACCATAAATTGAAGAGATAACTACAAACTGTTAAAGATACTTGCAGTCTGTATAACCAGCAAAAGATCAGTTTTGGAACATCCATAAAAATACTCCAGAGATCAACACAGAAAAGACAAACAGGCAAAAAGTAAAATAGGCAAAATATGTGAAAAGACAATAAACATATGTAGTAACTGGGAAAATGTCCATTAAAGTGATTTAAACCACTTCACACTGGTCATTTTGGTAAAAATTTAAAGTATGATAATATCTATGATTGCCAGGAGTATAAGGAAAAATTGCACGGAGGAGCAACTGAGTCGAGTCTAGAGGCTGAAAACATGCATACCTTTCAACCCAATAATAATTCTTCTGCTTACCATATTTCGCAGGAACTCTTGCACACTTGCACAAGGAGATGTCTAATCAGAAACATTCAGGGATTCCCTGGGGGTCCAGTGGTTAGGACTCTCTGCTCTCACTGTTGAGGGGCCGGGTTCAATCCCTGGTTGGGAAACTTAAGATCCCACAAGCCACGTGGGGCAGGCTTATGTTTAATGGCAAATAATCAGAAACAATTCAAATATCCATCATCAGCAGAGCAGCGAAGTAATTTGCTGTACATGCAAAGGAATACTATACATCCACTTGTGACAGTACGGATAAATCTCAAAACACAGCAGTAAACAACAACAAAAACCATGAAGTTGCACAGTCATGTGGTATACGTGCCATTTGTTCACAGTTTGAAAATACACACACTTTAATAATCAAACACATATATTGTATGTGTACATTAGGAGTTCTGAAGGGGGCATGGAAATAAACCCAAATAGAGAGGTACTGGGGTCAGGAACAGGGGGTTTCTAATGCATATGTATCATTTTAATTATTGAGAAAAAATGAAGCAAGTACAGCCCAACCTTAGACTGAACTGAAATTGGACGGAGCCGGGAGGTGGTTCACACATGTTCATTATGATATTCTCTGTACTTTTCCACTAACGAAAGTTTTTCATTTATGACTTCCTAAGGCTTTGTAATGAGCAAACGGTAGGATGAATCGCAGGTCAGTGTTTTATTCACCTCCCCACACTCACGTTAACAAATGTGCAGTCAGTTATCCCTAATTCTAACATCTCCGTACCTCTCTCACATACGCCAGCTCTGGAAGACCCTGGGTCTCAAATTTGGCTGCACACTGGCATCGGCAACGCCCCTGGGTTCCAACCCCAGAAAGTCTGATTAAACCTGTCAAGGATGTGGCCTGGGCAATAAGGGATTTTAAGGCTTGCAGGTGATTTGAATGTGCAGCCAAAGTGGACGGAAATAAAATGCTTTCAGAAAAAAAAAAAAAAATGGAGAAGAAAACTCCGAGTTTAGAATCTGTGGGGGAGAATGGATACTTGTATATGTATGACTGAGTTCCTTCACTGTTCCCCTGAAACTATTACAACATTGTTAATTGGCTATAGCCCAGTACAAAATAAGTTTAAAAAAAAAATTCTGTCGGGGAGAACCTCAGATCTATGATTGTTTTATAGCCTTGGGCAACTGCACTGTCCATTTCTCCACCAGTACGAAGGGGATAATATCATCTATTTTGTGGGGGTTGCTAGAAGGGCTTCCCAGGTGGTACAAGTAGTAAGGAATCCACTTGCCAGTGCAGGAGACACAAGAGACATGGCTTCGTTCCTGGGCTGGGAAGATCCCCTGGAGGAGGCAATGGAGACCCACTCCAGTATTCTTGCCTGGAAAATTCCATGGACAGAGGAGCCTGGCGGGCTACAGTCCATGGGGTTGCAAAGAGTCAGACAACACGGAGCGCACATGCACAAACACACACTCACACACACACACACACACACACACACAGACACACACAGAACTAAATAAGAATGATGTGTATAAATTACCCAATACAGTATCAGAGTAATAGCAGTTATAAGCGATTTTCTTCCTGAGGATTGAGAAATGAAATTCTAATCTATTTTACGGAGGTAGAAATTATTACCACCCCAGATCTTAGAATAAGAAATGAACACCAAGCGGATCACTCAGAACCTGGGAGAGGACGGAGCATCGTAGCACCACCCTCCGCCCCCAGCTCCAGGCCTCTTCCCTCTTCTTCACACCTGGGCCTCTGCCATGAAAAAGCCTAACGTCCTATTGCTTTCTCAGCTTTTTTCATTTAGATGAATCCTTGAAATTTTTAAAAGCCACAATTGCATGCTTAGGCCCAAAATACAGCCCTTCGGCCAATGACTTGGTCTGTTGATGCCTCAACACTTCTTCTTAACTTGTATCAAATTGAACACAGGGNAGCTTTTTTCATTTAGATGAATGCTTGAAATTTTTAAAAGCCACAATTGCATGCTTAGGCCCAAAATACAGCCCTTCGGCCAATGACTTGGTCTGTTGATGCCTCAACACTTCTTCTTAACTTGTATCAAATTGAACACAGGGTATGTGGGAACTCTGTCTACAGTTGTCTAAGTTTTTCTAAAAGAAATGTTTATTTAAGAAATTATTAATACCACTCGGAAGCTTGCCATGAAACCTTTCTAAGAGTCTCCATCCCAAATCAACAAAAAGCTGAGATCTAAGAGTGTAGGGGAAAAGGAAAAGCAGCTAGTCGTGGACAAATAAGCCTGGGTGTTAAAATATATCAAGATATAAACATCATCAGTAGAAAGATTACAAATGGCACAACTAAAAAAGCTGGAGAGAAGAGCAAGGAGAGGGTTGTTGTCTGGTCCCTAAGCCGTATCCAACTCTTTGCAACCACATGGTCTGTAGCTCGCCAGGCTCCTCTGTCAACGGGATTTCTCAAGCAAGAATACTTAAGTGAGTTGCCATTTCCTTCTCCAGGGGATCTTCTTGATCACCTTGGGATGATCTTGGGATGATCTGGGATCATCTTCCAAGTCTCCTGGATTGCAGGTGGATTCTTTACCACTGAGCCAGCTGGGAAGCTCAAGTAGCAGGTAAAGGTAATACAAGCTAAATAATTCCCCTCTTATGGGAATCAAGAAGTACTGTGTAAAATAGATTAAAAAAAAATTTTTTAATAGTTAAGAGGGAATACCTCTAGGAAGTGCAGGTGGATTTGGGAGAAGAAAACTTTTATATTTTACCTGGTAGCATCCTGAATTTAGCTGCTAGATAAAGACATTAAGATAATTGCAGTGGGGACTTCCCTGGTGGTCCAGTGGTTAAGAATTCACCTTGTGATGAAGGGACACGGTTTCAATCNTGGGGACTTCCCTGGTGGTCCAGTGGTTAAGAATTCACCTTGTGATGAAGGGACACGGTTTCAATCCCTGGTCTGGGAAGATCCCACATGCTGAGGAGCAGCTAAGCCTGGGCTCCGGAGCCCGGGAGCTGCAGCTACTGAAGCCGGTGAACCCAGAGTCTGTGCTCAGCAACAAGAGAAGCCACAGAAGCGAGAAGCCCAGGCCCTACAACTAGAGAGTAGACCCTGCTCACCTCAGCTAGAGAAAACCCGAGCAGCAACAAAGATCCAGCACAGCCGAAAACAAATGTAACTAATTAATTTTAAGAACAAGTCACAAGAAAATAAAATTACACACTGTAATATATTTATATATATAAAAGCACAATGTAACTTTAAGAGTGCAGGAAATTACTTAATTGCTCAACAGAAGATCTCACCTCTGCTTTAGTACTACTTAATATATAGCATGTTATCATTTTGCAACCCAATGTTAAGCAGTAAGTGGCTGATGTACCAATGTGTCAAATGCTTTTATAGGCAACAGACTCCAGCCTCACATTTACCTGCATAATTGAAAACAAATGATGCCTGGCAAATGCTTAATTATTCCTGAATTTCATATGAGAACAATGTCAGCATCTTGCAAAATAGAGTTTGATGAATAGCCTAGCTGCAGTAAACCTTTTAAAAGAAAAATACTGACTTTGATGATCTGAGATTTTCAGTTTATGAGGTCATTAATCATGGGAAGTGTTATGTCTCCTTTCTGCTAGAGAGTTATTTTCTACCCTTAGGGCCATAGAATGTTTATTAGACTTAAATAAGAAAATGGTTTCCGCTCATGGCTATTCAAATTCTATTAAAAATAATTTCTAAACCAGCAACCATTTCCACTATCTTTCTGTTAAACATAGGAAAGAGTAAGCTTTTTAAAAATCTANAACCCCGTCTAGATAGGATCGAGATGCTACAGGGCTCCAGGAAAGTCAGCAGGCAGATCATCTATCCCGCTTGACAGGAAGGAAAAGAAAGTGAAGTCGATCAGTCGTGTCCAACTCTTTGTGAGCCCATGGACTGTGGCCTACCAGGCTCCTCCATCCATGGGATTTTCCAGGCAAGAGTACTGGAGTGGGGTGCCATTTCCCTCTCCAATCCTGTTTGACAGGAAGGAAAGATTTTTCAGTCTTCAGAGACTCTGGGGACAAGGCAGAGAAAGTATAAGTACAGAGAAAGCAATGCAGATTTTTTTAATGAGGCAGTTAATTCCAGGGAAAACTAAAAATTGACTAAGAGAGGAGTTGGTGGTGGTTGCCAGGGGCTGAGTGGTAAACAGGGAGCTTCTGGTCTATGTCCAAGAAGAGTAAGAGCTACAGACCTGCCCTACCACGTGGTGTTGCGGTTAACAAGTCGGTACAATTAAGCGCAGAGCTCATGTTAAGTGTTTCTATCACACACACACAAAGAGGTGGGACAAGAGGGAACCTCTGGAAGTGATCTCGTTTGGTTGTTAAGTGGTGTCCAACTCTTCTGCAACCCCATGGACTGTAGCCTCAGGCTACTCTGGCTGTGAGATTTTCCAGGCAAGAATACTGGAGCGGGTTGCCATTTCCTTCTCCAAAGTGATGGACGTGTTTTTTACCTTGAATGTGGTCATGGTTTCATGTTGAGGTCCTTCAACGGACTGGAACCTGGGGGTCCGGAGTCGACAATAAGAAAGTAAAGGAGAGGGAAAGACAGGCTGATATTCCTTGGTTTACACAGAAAACCAATAAAGTCCCTGACACGGGGCTTGCCCTGTTCAAGGAGGCCTCTGGCGCCCTCTCCATGAGGGAAGGCACAGAGCGCCTTCTCGAGAGGGTCTTAGAAGCCCAGGCAGGAAAGTGAAACCAGAGGGCTTCTCCACTACAAAGAATTAGCCTGAGAGAGAGAAAGCAAGACACAGGGACCAAAGCTCTGATGGAGCAAAGGTGTCTTAATCAACATGGTGTGGGCATATATTCTGTAGTTATTCTCAGCAAAGATAAAGATTAAAATTCCAGACTTACAAGACATAGGCAATCCAAATTAAAGAGAGAGAGTTGTAAACAATCACTTATACCGTAAGGTTCATAAGAAGGAAGAGGGTACTTTTCACCGTATTGAAAAGCTAAGGAAGGAAATGCCTGGATGCCTCAGCCCCGGGAGAGGCTTGCCTCTCGATTCCTGAATATTCAGGAATTAATAAAGAACGGAGGATTCCTGACAGATCCAAAACAGCACACAGGAAGCCTCCTGTTAAATGCTTCCTGACAGTTTCACATAATATTTTTCTTTGCCAGTATGGAAAGAAGAGATGGACGTGAGGGTCTCCATGCACGCATGCTGTGCGATGTCATCGCTTCAGTCGCGTCTGACTCTGTGTGACCCCATGGACTGTAGCCCGCCAGGCTCCCCTGTCCATGGGATTCTCCAGGCAAGTATACTGGAGTGGGTTGCCATGCCCTCCTCCAGGGTACCATCCTGACCCAGGGATGGAACCCACGTCCCCTACATCTCTTGCATTGGCAGGAGGATTCTTTACCTTTAGCGCCAGCTGGGAAGCCCATTGAGGGTCTCCAGATCATGCTAATTTGTCACACATGTACTAATCTTTCACCTCAATACCCCTTCCTTTCTCCTAATGACAACAACTATCTGCTTGCTTTTGTGTGATAAAGCTCTCCGAATCTACTTTGTGGAGCAGGTTTTGGTACTCAGAATGGTTTGATCTTACTCCTCCAGGACAAAGAAGGAGGTTGAATAATTCCGATGACTATTTCCTGTCTTCATTACATATTTTTTACAACTAGATATGGCTTCTAGGAAAAAGATGATGTCTGTCCAGCTGCACATTTGTTGCCCATAATTTGATAATCCATGCGGAAAACAGAAGTTGGCTAATGCTGACTCCACAGCAGGGACGTGTAGGGTAAAAAGCAGACGAACTTCAAAGGCCTTGGTTAGAACTTGGCTCTAATGCTTGTCATGTGACTCTTTCGACCTTTTCTCAAGAGTTTTACAATCTGTGAAATGAAGCAGTTGGACTGTAATCTTGGAAATCTTTCCAGCTCTAACATTCAATGATCAGAACTTTAAATCTGGTGCATGTTTTTCAAAATTTGGAACCTTAGATTCCACTCTTCGAGAATTAACTGGGGAGGTTTCTTAGGCTCAAAAAAATAACCAGTGGTTAACTATTCTGCTTGTGCCCTCCCTCTGCACATATTGAGCTGCTCCTCTACAGGCAGTGTGCAGACGGATGTGGGGTTAGAGGCATAGTCTGAATGTGTCATTTCATAAAACTTTGGTAAGAATGTAAATTGTCTAATTTGGAAACAAGTTGAAATTGAGGACATTTTACTGCCCCTGCTACAACCAGCCTATTCTTGTCCTCTGATGCATTGCACCGTTCACCTTGGACCTACAGCTTAATTATGACTCTCTTCTTGACTGTTTTCATAATTCATGTGCTGGCTCCATGATTTATTTACACCTGTAGTCAGATTGCATATTATAACTGTTTTATCAATTTCCTAGTAAAAGTTTCACAAAATGAGCACCCATTCCACACAATATCAGTAGACATTTGGAGGAAAAAACTTTGATGGTTTCCTAAGTTTGAGAAAACATTGGATTTAATCATTAAGCAGGTTTCTTTATATGAGTGTCTAAGATGCTTTACTGGGCTGATGCTCAGTGAGCATCTCTGAGAGGAAGATACAGGGTGCTCAGCAACTCCAACGTGCACAACCAGGAAGTCCTCTCTTCCTGGACCACCTACCTGGATATGACCCATGTCATATATTTTGGAACAACTGTTTTCATAAGATACTCTTTTAAAAACCATGATTGTCGTAATTTTTTTTCCTATAAAGTGTGCCATGCATGGATGGCACATCAAAGAATCAAGGAATATTTGTACATCATGCAGAATAGAGGGTTAATAGTAGGAGTTAAATAATGAAACTTTGGGCTTCCCTTGTGGCTCAGCTGGTAAAGAATCCACTTGCAATGTAGGAGACCAGGGTTCAACCCCTGGGTTGGGAAGATCCCCTGGAGAAGGGAATGGCTACGCACTCCAGTATTCTGGCCTGGAGAATTCCATGAACTATGGTTTATGGGGTTGCAAAGAGTCGGACACAACTGAGTGAATGTACTTTCACTAATGAATCTTTAGGTCATTTTATCAAGAAATTCTGACAAGGTTCCCACCTGGGATATAAAGCTACAGTATGGAAGAGGATTGGGCTTTCCTGGTGGCTCAGATGGTAAAGAATCTGCCTGCAGTGTAGGAGACACGGCTTCGATCCCTGGGTTGGGACGATCCCCTAGAGAAGGGAATGGCTGCCCACTCCAGTATTCTTTCCTGGAGAATTCCAGGGACAGAGGAGCCCGGCAGGCTACAGTCCATGGGGTCTCAGAGAGTTGGACACAGCTGAGCAACTAAGGCTTTCACGCTTGCACACGTGGAAGAGGATTAAGCAGCCAGCTCCTCAAGAGCTGGTGTCCTGGCGCCGCGTCACTCCACCTCCACTGTAGGAACAGAAAAATCCCACAGAATTGTGCCACACTGTTGCTCCCTTGCAACTAGAGATTCAGTTCAGCTCAGTTCAGTTCAGTCGCTCAGTCGTGTCCGACTCTTTGTGACCCCATGAATCGCAGCATGCCAGGCCTCCCTGTCCATCACCACCTCCCGGAGTTCACTCAGACTCATGTCCATCGAGTCCGTGATGCCATCCAGCCATCTCATCCTCTGTCGTCCCCTTCTCCTCCTGCCCCCAAGCCCTCCCAGCATCAGTCTTTTCCAATGAGTCAACTCTTCGCATGAGTGATTACAGCTCATCAAATTACGAGCTGTGAGTTGTTTTCTAATTTTTAAAACCCTAACTGAAAGTAATATTTAGCCATGGAAATATACAATCCTAGCCAGAGTACCTTGAAAAAAACCACATCAGATGGAAGCAGNGTGATTACAGCTATCAAATTACGAGCTGTGAGTTGTTTTCTAATTTTTAAAACCCTAACTGAAAGTAATATTTAGCCATGGAAATATACAGTCCTAGCCAGAGTACCTTGAAAAAAACCACATCAGATGGAAGCAGTGTCCCCAGCCAGTCCATCATACAGCTCAGGATAATCTCCACTGCTTAGCAATGGCAAATACTATCCAAGAGGAAATAATTACCCGAGACAGCTGAATCTATCATTCTTTGAGAAGTCATAAATATAGTTGTCAGAGGTCCCAAAAATATTTTTAAATGGTACTTAAATGGACAATTACCAACTGGTGGGAGACTAATGTGGTTCTCTTTCAAATCTTTTTCAAATTTCATAAAATGTAAAGACTTAGTATGCATGCATGTGTGTGTGTGTGTGTGTGTGTGTGTGTGTGTGCAAGAGACGTGGCGGGGGGTGGGGGTAGGGGGTAGCTGTGAGGAACAGTATGTCCTCCCATGAATGGCATTACAGAAATCAGAGGAAATGGGAAAAAAGGAAAAGTGCAGGAGGTTTTGGCTCAGCATGTTACAAAAACAGATGTCCATTTATTGACTAATAACATTATTTAGTATTAAAAATAACATTTCATAGCAGAAGTGTTACTTTAATTCATTTTCCACATTAGACACTAAGCTTTCTTATCTATAGATATGAAACACCAAAGGGCTTAATTTATTCTAAACTACTCAGAAGGAATTTGAAACATTAAGCCAGCTCTCAGAATGACCTGACCCTAGTCTAGCACAAAGTTATTACCCCAGAGATAATTCATGCTTGGCTCAACCAAATTAGAACTGTATTGGCAAGAGTCAGGGAAAGATACTAAGTTTAGGATTATACAGCATGCATTTTACCTACAGATAATACTTACTAGACATTTAAAAACATTATCTATAGACTATAGAATCTATCTGGGCTTCCCAGGTGGCTCAGAGATTAACGCATCTTATGTGAACTGATAAAGGCTCTGCAAGCATTTCATCTACCACTCAAGGGGTTGAAAAATCTGAAGCCGGGAGTGACAAAGTGCCAGAATGGTATCAAAGCTGGGAGCATTCAGGGAACTTTATGAATGAACCCACCACCTAGAGGGATTTTAGGGAGGAGGGGGATGGCCAGGAAAAAACCAAGAGGTTTCTGTATCTAACCAAACAAGATCATTTTGAGGAATAAACTGAGGAGTGAAATGGATTACTACAATAACAAGAAAATGAAGAGTTCAAGAAGATCCAGTAAAGACTGAGGGAAAGGGACTCAAGAAAAATCACAGGCATCACGCAGCCAAGATGGACTGCTGCAAGAAGGACTCTGGGAGAAGTTTGCTCCAGTAACCCGACCGTCGTGCGCTGCACTGGCGTTTTGAGAGTGGGAAGCTGGCTGAAACCCAGAGATTTGCCCAAGGTCACATGGAGCTGGTCAGGGAACTGCAGTCCTGTTCTTTCTCACATCCTGGTTCTAGACTACGTTAGTGGTAGCCACTTACTCCTCACTGCTCTGGGAACATCAAGTGAGATCAAAGGATGTTTGGGAAAGGATCCCCAAAGTCTGCAGCCCTGTCAGTTCCCACTTCTTAGAAACTTAGGCAAGTCTGCACATGCAATTTCCCGCCCTTTTCCTTCCTCCCACTTACACAGTGTTGAGAGGCTACTATGAGTCCAGCACTGGGAATACGGAGATGAATAAAACAGAATTCCTGCCCACAAGTCCTCAAGAAGAGACAGAGGCACATGGAGCAGATACCATATGAAGGCAGAGATTGAGACCGGGACGATGTGGCTGCCAGCTAAGGAGCCCCAACATCACCAGCAGCTGCCAGAAGCCAGGAGAGAGGCATGGGGCAGATCCTCCTCACGCTTCCAAAAGGGAACAGCTGTGACGACATCTTGATTTCGGATTTCTTGCCTCCAGCACTGTGAGAGAATAAACTTTTGTTGCTTAAAGCCAAAAACAGAAAAATCACACAAAGACCAAACATGATTTGAAAGATAACTAGAGAGCTAGCTAAGCAGCTTACTAAGTTGCTTCAGTTGCGTCCGACTCTGTGCGACCCCATAGACGGCAGCCCACCAGGCTCCCCCATCCCTGGGAGTCTTCAGGCAAGAACACTGGAGTGGGCTGCCACTCCCTTCTCCAATGCGTGAAAGTGCTCAGTCATGTCCGACTCTAGCAACCCCATGGACTGCAGCCTACCAGGCTCCTCCAACCATGGGATTTTCCAGGCAAAAGTACTAGAGTGGGGTGCCATTGCCTTCTCTGAAGCAACTTAAGTAGAGAGTAAAGATATGTTTCAGATGGGTGGTTAAGAAACCCAAGTGGTATCATACACTGAAAGTCTGAAGTTAGAGTCCAGTACATTATTTACAGGTTTAAAAAATGTTTCATGGATGATTTGGGTTTCTCCTTCTATGAGCTCATAGAAAACACCTCAGGAGATAAAAGATTAGTATACATTTCCGTTTCTCCCTTCAATAATCGGATGACTGTAAAAACACATTCCAACCTTAAGAGTTACCGAAGCTTTAGACAGGCTTCCATGAATCTCTCTCCTGCACCAGACACCTGTCAAGAAGCACTGGACCAGCTTCTCTTGAGAACCTCCAGTGAGAGAGAGGACAGTTCTCATTGGATGAGATTAGTGAGGAAAGTGAAATAATTGATTCAGGCAAGGACCCTCGCTGGATGCTAAGACCACTGGGTAAAATTTTTAGGGAAAATGCCATCTGCATAGTACCAAAATTCACCACACAGATTATGTTAATTGCACACAGGAAATGGTAAGACCTGGAGGTCACCCCCTCTTAACTGAGTGATGAGTCAGCATTTCAAACAATGGGGCAACCTTCCACTCATGTCTCCTGATGGGATGCAACTCCAAGTACATGGCATCATCCAAAGACAAACTCTTGCCCCAAATCTGAATCCAATCACACTTCCAAGCCTAACTCTCAGTTTACAGAAAATACAAGTGACAGAAGTTAAATATCACCATTTGTCTGACAGTCAGTCCAATCTAGAAGGTGGGGGCATTGTCTAGGGTAGTGGGCCTGCTTTTTTGAGTCAATGTCACAGGGAAAACAAGGTGGGGGACTGTTCCAGAATAAAAAAGAAGATACACAACCAAATGCAATGTGTGGAGCTTGACGGGATTCTGGTCTGTAATTTGTGTTTCAAATGATGAAAGGTATTTTGGGAACAAATAGAAAAATTTGAGTAGGCTGCATATTAATTGATATTAGAAAAGTATTTTTNCTGAAGCAACTTAAGTAGAGAGTAAAGATATGTTTCAGATGGGTGGTTAAGAAACCCAAGTGGTATCATACACTGAAAGTCTGAAGTTAGAGTCCAGTACATTATTTACAGGTTTAAAAAATGTTTCATGGATGATTTGGGTTTCTCCTTCTATGAGCTCATAGAAAACACCTCAGGAGATAAAAGATTAGTATACATTTCCGTTTCTCCCTTCAATAATCGGATGACTGTAAAAACACATTCCAACCTTAAGAGTTACCGAAGCTTTAGACAGGCTTCCATGAATCTCTCTCCTGCACCAGACACCTGTCAAGAAGCACTGGACCAGCTTCTCTTGAGAACCTCCAGTGAGAGAGAGGACAGTTCTCATTGGATGAGATTAGTGAGGAAAGTGAAATAATTGATTCAGGCAAGGACCCTCGCTGGATGCTAAGACCACTGGGTAAAATTTTTAGGGAAAATGCCATCTGCATAGTACCAAAATTCACCACACAGATTATGTTAATTGCACACAGGAAATGGTAAGACCTGGAGGTCACCCCCTCTTAACTGAGTGATGAGTCAGCATTTCAAACAATGGGGCAACCTTCCACTCATGTCTCCTGATGGGATGCAACTCCAAGTACATGGCATCATCCAAAGACAAACTCTTGCCCCAAATCTGAATCCAATCACACTTCCAAGCCTAACTCTCAGTTTACAGAAAATACAAGTGACAGAAGTTAAATATCACCATTTGTCTGACAGTCAGTCCAATCTAGAAGGTGGGGGCATTGTCTAGGGTAGTGGGCCTGCTTTTTTGAGTCAATGTCACAGGGAAAACAAGGTGGGGGACTGTTCCAGAATAAAAAAGAAGATACACAACCAAATGCAATGTGTGGAGCTTGACGGGATTCTGGTCTGTAATTTGTGTTTCAAATGATGAAAGGTATTTTGGGAACAAATAGAAAAATTTGAGTAGGCTGCATATTAATTGATATTAGAAAAGTATTTTTAAGTGTTTTAGATACAATAATGATATTTTAGTCAAATTAAAGTATGTCCCTTATTCTTGAGCCTTCCCTGATATCTCAGTTGGTAAAGAATCCACCTGCAATGCAGGAGATCTCAGTTCAATTCCTGGGTTGGGAAGATCTGCTGGATAAGGGATAGGCTACCCAATCCAGTATTCTTGGGCTTCCATTGTGGCTCAACTGGTAAAGAATCCACCCACAATGCAAGAGACCTGGGTTCAATCTCTGGGTTGGGAAGATCCCCTGGAGAAGGGAAAGGCTACCCATCCCATTATTCTGGCCTGAAGAATTCAGGCCAGACTTTATTCTTAGGGGAGAGAGAGCAAAAATAAATATAACAAAAGGTTGACTGTTGATGACTCTCGGTGGGTCTCTCAGCAGATGAGCATAAATTAACATTCTTATATTATGACAAGCACAGGTAACTGTTTCCCTTAATCGGATTCTTTCCTCATTTACATAGAGATTTGGAAATGAATGAAACCATGACTCTAGATTAACATATGGTGCCAATTTACTAAGTATCATAAGCATAAAACCGCGACATATTTCCAAATTATCATGACCTTGTCTAACATTGGTCATATTTAAATATCAGGTAAATTTTTTAAACTTGTACTGATCACACAAGGTTAGTGAATTCCCAACCAAAATGGATTCTGTTTTGCTCAGCAGCTAGGCAGTCTGGAAAACAAATCAAGCAAATTAAAACCAAAAACTTTTATTATAAAGACAATGTTTTTATTTCATCTTTCCTACTTTTGTCCTTTTCTTTAAAAAGAAAAAAAGCATGAAGGTCTTTTATGATGGAGTAGATCAGCTTTGTCAGAAAGCTCTAGAATCTTTATTTGTATAATAAAGGCATTAGCTTAATCAACGTCTTTGAAAGCTCAAGTTTGCGATTATCTAATGTTAAAAGAAGTCCAAAATAACTGAATTTCAACCATCAGTCAGAAAAAAAATCAAAACGTCTAGCTTGGAAACAATAACAATTTAATGGACAAATAAAACATCACCACAATAAATAAAAGATTGAAGCACTGCCCTTTTTTCATTCAACATCGTGAAAAGGCTTTTTGTTGTCATACATTTAAAACTGGTTAACACCAAATTAACTTACTGGAAACTGGGGGGAAAAAAGAAAAGAAAAAAAAAAAACTACCATAATACAGAGATACAAAGCGAGCACCGCAGACAAATACGCAAATATGCAAAACACACAGCGCCCACACCCAGAGCTTTCTAGAGAGCTCGCTCGGTGGTAATGCACCAATCTATCTGAAGTTACATTTCAGGCAAAACGAGCCTTTTTTTAAAAAAAAACCTTATAAACATATAAATCCAAACCACAAAACACCTAAACATGGCATTTACTTTAAGTACAAATGGATATTTGGAAATTGCATTCACAATGCCATCTAAACTAGATTTCAGGAAATTATAGGTGTATAGCTACATTGGGGCTTAAACTCACTGGGCCACATCCCACACATACTTTCCCGTCATATTTACCCTGGGCATATATAGTCTCCAAGTTAACAGTTACAGAATTAAAAACTACTGTTCTAGAAAAGTTATCAATTTTTCCTGAATAAAGAGATTGGAACTGGTCCACTGTCCTTCACCCAACAAATGTTTCATCACAAGTAAGTAAACTAACCTTAGTAATGCCCTTCTCTAAGAGTTATAAACATTTAAACGTTTATCATCAGTAAAGAGTTTTAGGCTAAAAAAACTTTTTTCTGTGGGGGGCCCTATTTTCTGTGAGCATTCTATTCCCTCAAACCTAAAATCTGCTAACTAATTTCTTCTCGTAAATATATACATTCATAATGTCCCCTACCTCATGAAAAGAAGTTCATTAACTCAAGTCACATAAGTTTATGCTTTTATTTGAAATAAACTGCATGAGAACTTGAATCCATTCTAAAAGGGACTTAACAAGGATGGCAATATAGGAGATTGCACTCTGCCCTTCCATTTTGTTATATACACCCTTGAAGGGCATCTGCTTGACATCTCTCTTGCCCATCCTTTTGCCTGAGCTACTGCACATAACCCTAAACCATTATATTTTGGTACAACTCAATAGAACACAGCAAAATATTTAGGTTCTCAGCACATCAAACCATGAACAGGAACAGCTCCTGAACTGTTCCTGTTTCCACTGCCACAATTTACGCCAAATTGTTACAGGATTAAGTGAGTCTATACTAGAATTTAAAATGAAATGGGGAAAAAAAAATAATCGAAATCCACATATAGTTAGAGCAACTAATTTAAATGGAACCCCATCCAGAATAAAGGGTGGTGCTGAATCAACAATGTGGTTTTAAAAAGAAACTAAACTAAAATGCTTTAAGGAAAAGCTCAAATTGGATCTCCATGAACAATAACTGCTCTGAAAGAATTTCAGAGAAAGCTGGAGAGCAGAAAATAAACATGGAGGGAAAAAAAGGGTGTGTGTCCAAAATGAGTGGCCACATTCTGCTTTGAGGTTTACTGATGCACATTTCCCGGCGTTTTAAACTCTCTATATTAATGTGACAAAACAGGCATATAGATGAAACCACGCAAGAGGCCGGGTTCCTCTTGGCAAGTACCATGCACGGAGGGACCAGCATCTGAGCTGGAGAGGATNCTAAGACAAACTCTTGCCCCAAATCTGAATCCAATCACACTTCCAAGCCTAACTCTCAGTTTACAGAAAATACAAGTGATAGAAGTTAAATATCACCATTTGTCTGACAGTCAGTCCAATCTAGAAGGTGGGGGCATTGTCCAAGGTAGCGGGCCTGCTTTTTTGAGTCAATGTCACAGGGAAAACAAGGTGGGGGACTGTTCCAGAATAAAAAAGAAGATACACAACCAAATGCAATGTGTGGAGCTTGACGGGATTCTGGTTTGTAATTTGTGTTTCAAATGATGAAAGGTATTTTGGGAACAAATAGAAAAATTTGAGTAGGCTGCATATTAATTGATATTAGAAAAGTATTTTTAAGTGTTTTAGATACAATAACGATATTTTAGTCAAATTAAAGTATGTCCCTTATTCTTGAGCCTTCCCTGATATCTCAGTTGGTAAAGAATCCACCTGCAATGCAGGAGATCCCAGTTCAATTCCTGGGTTGGGAAGATCTGCTGGAGAAGGGATAGGCTACCCAATCCAGTATTCTTGGGCTTCCATTGTGGCTCAACTGGTAAAGAATCCGCCCACAATGCAAGAGACCTGGATTCAATCTCTGGGTTGGGAAGATCCCCTGGAGAAGGGAAAGGCCACCCATCCCATTATTCTGGCCTGAAGAATTCAGGCCAGACTTTATTCTTAGGGGAGAGAGAGCAAAAATAAATATAACAAAAGGTTGACTGTTGATGACTCTCAGTGGGTCTCTCAGCAGATGAGCATAAATTAACATTCTTATATTATGACAAGCACAGGTAACTGTTTCCCTTAATCGGATTCTTTCCTCATTTACATAGAGATTTGGAAATGAATGAAACCATGACTCTAGATTAACATATGGTGCCAATTTACTAAGTATCATAAGCATAAAACCGCGACATATTTCCAAATTATCATGACCTTGTCTAACATTGGTCATATTTAAATATCAGGTAAATTTTTTAAACTTGTACTGATCACACAAGGTTAGTGAATTCCCAACCAAAATGGATTCTGTTTTGCTCAGCAGCTAGGCAGTCTGGAAAACAAATCAAGCAAATTAAAACCAAAAACTTTTATTATAAAGACAATGTTTTTATTTCATCTTTCCTACTTTTGTCCTTTTCTTTAAAAAGAAAAAAAGCATGAAGGTCTTTTATGATGGAGTAGATCAGCTTTGTCAGAAAGCTCTAGAATCTTTATTTGTATAATAAAGGCATTAGCTTAATCAACGTCTTTGAAAGCTCAAGTTTGCGATTATCTAATGTTAAAAGAAGTCCAAAATAACTGAATTTCAACCATCAGTCAGAAAAAAAATCAAAACGTCTAGCTTGGAAACAATAACAATTTAATGGACAAATAAAACATCACCACAATAAATAAAAGATTGAAGCACTGCCCTTTTTTCATTCAACATCGTGAAAAGGCTTTTTGTTGTCATACATTTAAAACTGGTTAACACCAAATTAACTTACTGGAAACTGGGGGAAAAAAAGAAAAGAAAAAAAAAAAAACTACCATAATACAGAGATACAAAGCGAGCACCGCAGACAAATACGCAAATATGCAAAACGCACAGCGCCCACACCAGAGCTTTCTAGAGAGCTTGCCCGGTGGTAATGCACCAATCTATCTGAAGTTACATTTCAGGCAAAACGAGCCTTTTTTTAAAAAAAACCTTATAAACATATAAATCCAAACCACAAAACACCTAAACATGGCATTTACTCTAAGTACAAATGGATATTTGGAAATTGCATTCACAATGCCATCTAAACTAGATTTCGGGAAATTATAGGTGTATAGCTACATTGGGGCTTAAACTCACTGGGCCACATCCCACACATACTTTCCCGTCATATTTACCCTGGGCATATATAGTCTCCAAGTTAACAGTTACAGAATTAAAAACTACTGTTCTAGAAAAGTTATCAATTTTTCCTGAATAAAGAGATTGGAACTGGTCCACTGTCCTTCACCCAACAAATGTTTCATCACAAGTAAGTAAACTAACCTTAGTAATGCCCTTCTCTAAGAGTTATAAACATTTAAACGTTTATCATCAGTAAAGAGTTTTAGGCTAAAAAAACTTTTTTCTGTGGGGGGCCCTATTTTCTGTGAGCATTCTATTCCCTCAAACCTAAAATCTGCTAACTAATTTCTTCTCGTAAATATATACATTCATAATGTCCCCTACCTCATGAAAAGAAGTTCATTAACTCAAGTCACATAAGTTTATGCTTTTATTTGAAATAAACTGCATGAGAACTTGAATCCATTCTAAAAGGGACTTAACAAGGATGGCAATATAGGAGATTGCACTCTGCCCTTCCATTTTGTTATATACACCCTTGAAGGGCATCTGCTTGACATCTCTCTTGCCCATCCTTTTGCCTGAGCTACTGCACATAACCCTAAACCATTATATTTTGGTACAACTCAATAGAACACAGCAAAATATTTAGGTTCTCAGCACATCAAACCATGAACAGGAACAGCTCCTGAACTGTTCCTGTTTCCACTGCCACAATTTACGCCAAATTGTTACAGGATTAAGTGAGTCTATACTAGAATTTAAAATGAAATGGGGAAAAAAAAATAATCGAAATCCACATATAGTTAGAGCAACTAATTTAAATGGAACCCCATCCAGAATAAAGGGTGGTGCTGAATCAACAATGTGGTTTTAAAAAGAAACTAANAGAATTTAAAATGAAATGGGAAAAAAAATAATCGAAATCCACATATAGTTAGAGCAACTAATTTAAATGGAACCCCATCCAGAATAAAGGGTGGTGCTGAATCAACAATGTGGTTTTAAAAAGAAACTAAACTAAAATGCTTTAAGGAAAAGCTCAAATTGGATCTCCATGAACAATAACTGCTCTGAAAGAATTTCAGAGAAAGCTGGAGAGCAGAAAATAAACATGGAGGGAAAAAAAGGGTGTGTGTCCAAAATGAGTGGCCACATTCTGCTTTGAGGTTTACTGATGCACATTTCCCGGCGTTTTAAACTCTCTATATTAATGTGACAAAACAGGCATATAGATGAAACCACGCAAGAGGCCGGGTTCCTCTTGGCAAGTACCATGCACGGAGGGACCAGCATCTGAGCTGGAGAGGATCCAGGGAAGTGCCAACCGTGGGCCAGGGGCAGGGGTGTGCACTGTGCAAATGGGTGTGCCCTGGGGCTGCCCCCCTCTTGGATCTACCCTCCATCCCAGGCTAAGATGATGAGAAGAGGAACCAGTTCATGCCTAACCGTCCACAAAGACTCTGGCCGCCACAGCACAACACGTCGGGCCCTGGGGTCCGTCTAGCAGCTCTGCGTGTGGCGGCTGCCCTGTCTCTGGGAAGACTCAGTAGAAATGCGCTAGAAGGCTGAGCTGACCCCTGTCTCTTTTTCGCTATCATGTAAGTAGAAACGAACATGTTACTCCCAGCATACGGGAAAACCCACCGAGTCAACATCTGGATGGAAAACGGACCACGGACACGGGCCGTGGCTCTGCTCACGCCATGGGGGCCGATCACAGAGGCTGTCATAGAAAACGAAGGCTAAGTGACCTAACTTGACACGTGGCAAGAGGTGTCGGACTTCTCAGTGCACCCGACTCGCTTAAGAGGACGGTGCCAGACAGTCTAGGAATTCGTGGCAGACGCACTGGCAGAAGCCGTACACCATCAGGATGACGAGGCTGGAGGGAACCAGGCTAACGAAGACCACCCCCAGCGTGACCTTCTTGGAGACCAGTAAGTAGATGCCCAAGGGCAGCGAGCTGAAGTACAGCAAGCCCAGCAACCACACCAGCACCCGGACGGACGTCTGAAAGACCAGGGACGTGCAGTTCCACATGGTCCAGTTGTGCGACACGGCGGCGGTCACCGAGTCGAAGCTGGAGGGCCGGTAGAACTCAACCACGGGCGTGGAGCTGAGCGAGGGCGAGCTCTCCCGCTGCACCTCCATGATGGTGATGACCAGGCAGTTGGAGGACGCATGGGAAGGGCTGACCAGCGAGGCCAGCCGCTTGGGGGTCAGCAACAGCTCGGTGGGGTTCTCGGGCAGGCACTTCTTGCCTTTGCCGCCGCCGCAGGTCAGGTTCAGCAGGATGTTGTTGTCGTCGGGCAGGCTGCTGACTTCTTCATCTGGCAGGCACGTCTCGAACCTGCAGAAAGGGCAGACGATGACACCGTGCGGGGAGTCCCCGAAGTCGATGATCTTGCACAGGCATTTGGCGCACACACGGTGGCAGCACTCCAGCACCTTGGGCTTCCTCTGTTTCAGGTTGTACCGGTTGTAGCAAATCTTACACTCCAGCTCCTCTGAGACCTGAGACTCGGCTGCCTCCTCTGGCGGCTGACTGGCCATCCCGGGCTCTGTGCCTCCCGTCCTGGGCCGGACGGGTCCTGCGGAAGGAAGGCTTGGAGACGGCGCCGACTCTCTGAATTATCACATCATCCGAATCAGGCAGAGATGCACACAGGCAGGAAAAGGAGGGACAGAAATCGGCTGGGCATTTTCAGTTCCTGCGTATCGCTCTCTGTCTCAAACAGCATATTGACAAAGGCCACGAGAGGGGTCTGCAAAGGAAAAGAGATTCTAATATGGTGAGCGGTTCGCTGAAAAGCGCTTTACGGAATTTTCTGAGCTTCCAGCGATTAGAAGTGGCAGACTTGAAAGGTTAAATCCCCGGCATCTTTTCACGCGTTTCTGCCTCCAGGATATAGGAAAGCGTTATCTCCATGCTTAGCTTTTTTCAGTCCACAGATATGATAGTAAAGAAGGCATTAAGAATCTTAGCGGTGTGAGGTACACTGTGGGTTCAGCTCAATAGAGAGATTTTTCTCTCTGAAATTGTACAAATTCTGGCCTTTTTGAAGACAGAATGGGACACTTACCAGAAATAGATACATTTGCAGTTAAACTCCATTCAGTATAAATTAACTCTTTTAGAAGCTCATTGGCAATAAGCTCTGATTGTCTAAATAATCCCAATAGTGCTTCAGAACACACTCAATGAGGGAAAACTTAAGGATAGATGTTTAAAACATGTTTTCAGAAAGTAATTTATACAGATGAGGCTGTATTTAAATACAGCAGACTATTCTTACCTTCCCAGTGTAAAGAAATCTGTTACAAGAGTCTTCCTTATCTGACTATTCAATTTCAAACTTTCTGTTTCAATACTAGCCTTGCAAACCATGGCTGTACACATACACTCACTCAAAGAAGAGTGACGCATATGACACCTAAAATAAGCATTATATCCAAGTCGAGTCTAATTGCCAAGGCAGAGAAGAAAACAGAAATGGAGTTGCTCAGTCGTGTCCGACTCTGCAACCTCATGGGCTGTCACCTACCAGTCTCTTTCATCCATGGGATTTTTCAGACAAGAATACTGGCGTGGGCTGCCATTCCTTCTCCAAGGGATCTTTCCAACCCAGGGATCAAACCCAGGTCTCCTGCATTGCAGACAGGCGCTTAACCATCTGAGCCAGGAGTGTTTAAACACAGAACACACGTGCAGTTATGTCTCAAAACATGAAGAATCATGCACGCATGGCTATGAAAAAGTACTCAAACTCCAGCCACTTGCCTACTTTAGCTCATGTAAACTCTATGGTGAACAGAAAGCGTGATAGTTGCTATTACTGCTGACTTTGGACAAATGGCTCAAGACTGATGTCACATAAACAGTCCATTCTCAATTATTAGGACTAAAAGAAGTGAAATGAAGTGAAGTGAAGTGGCTCAGTCGTGTCCGACTCTTTGCGACCCCATGGACTGTANAAAAAAAATAATCGAAATCCACATATAGTTAGAGCAACTAATTTAAATGGAACCCCATCCAGAATAAAGGGTGGTGCTGAATCAACAATGTGGTTTTAAAAAGAAACTAAACTAAAATGCTTTAAGGAAAAGCTCAAATTGGATCTCCATGAACAATAACTGCTCTGAAAGAATTTCAGAGAAAGCTGGAGAGCAGAAAATAAACATGGAGGGAAAAAAAGGGTGTGTGTCCAAAATGAGTGGCCACATTCTGCTTTGAGGTTTACTGATGCACATTTCCCGGCGTTTTAAACTCTCTATATTAATGTGACAAAACAGGCATATAGATGAAACCACGCAAGAGGCCGGGTTCCTCTTGGCAAGTACCATGCACGGAGGGACCAGCATCTGAGCTGGAGAGGATCCAGGGAAGTGCCAACCGTGGGCCAGGGGCAGGGGTGTGCACTGTGCAAATGGGTGTGCCCTGGGGCTGCCCCCCTCTTGGGTCTACCCTCCATCCCAGGCTAAGATGATGAGAAGAGGAACCAGTTCATGCCTAACCGTCCACAAAGACTCTGGCCGCCACAGCACAACACGTCGGGCCCTGGGGTCCGTCTAGCAGCTCTGCGTGTGGCGGCTGCCCTGTCTCTGGGAAGACTCAGTAGAAATGCGCTAGAAGGCTGAGCTGACCCCTGTCTCTTTTTCGCTATCATGTAAGTAGAAACGAACATGTTACTCCCAGCATACGGGAAAACCCACCGAGTCAACATCTGGATGGAAAACGGACCACGGACACGGGCCGTGGCTCTGCTCACGCCATGGGGGCCGATCACAGAGGCTGTGATAGAAAACGAAGGCTAAGTGACCTAACTTGACACGTGGCAAGAGGTGTCGGACTTCTCAGTGCACCCGACTCGCTTAAGAGGACGGTGCCAGACAGTCTAGGAATTCGTGGCAGACGCACTGGCAGAAGCCGTACACCATCAGGATGACGAGGCTGGAGGGAACCAGGCTAACGAAGACCACCCCCAGCGTGACCTTCTTGGAGACCAGTAAGTAGATGCCCAAGGGCAGCGAGCTGAAGTACAGCAAGCCCAGCAACCACACCAGCACCCGGACGGACGTCTGAAAGACCAGGGACGTGCAGTTCCACATGGTCCAGTTGTGCGACACGGCGGCGGTCACCGAGTCGAAGCTGGAGGGCCGGTAGAACTCGACCACGGGCGTGGAGCTGAGCGAGGGCGAGCTCTCCCGCTGCACCTCCATGATGGTGATGACCAGGCAGTTGGAGGACGCATGGGAAGGGCTGACCAGCGAGGCCAGTCGCTTGGGGGTCAGCAACAGCTCGGTGGGGTTCTCAGGCAGGCACTTCTTGCCTTTGCCGCCGCCGCAGGTCAGGTTCAGCAGGATGTTGTTGTCGTCGGGCAGGCTGCTGACTTCTTCGTCCGGCAGGCACGTCTCGAACCTGCAGAAAGGGCAGACGATGACACCGTGCGGGGAGTCCCCGAAGTCGATGATCTTGCACAGGCATTTGGCACACACACGGTGGCAGCACTCCAGCACCTTGGGCTTCCTCTGTTTCAGGTTGTACCGGTTGTAGCAAATCTTACACTCCAGCTCCTCTGAGACCTGAGACTCGGCTGCCTCCTCTGGCGGCTGACTGGCCATCCCGGGCTCTGTGCCTCCCGTCCTGGGCCGGACGGGTCCTGCGGAAGGAAGGCTTGGAGACGGCGCCGACTCTCTGAATTATCACATCATCCGAATCAGGCAGAGATGCACACAGGCAGGAAAAGGAGGGACAGAAATCAGCTGGGCATTTTCAGTTCCTGCGTATCGCTCTCTGTCTCAAACAGCATATTGACAAAGGCCACGAGAGGGGTCTGCAAAGGAAAAGAGATTCTAATATGGTGAGCGGTTCGCTGAAAAGCGCTTTACGGAATTTTCTGAGCTTCCAGCGATTAGAAGTGGCAGACTTGAAAGGTTAAATCCCCGGCATCTTTTCACGCGTTTCTGCCTCCAGGATATAGGAAAGCGTTATCTCCATGCTTAGCTTTTTTCAGTCCACAGATATGATAGTAAAGAAGGCATTAAGAATCTTAGCGGTGTGAGGTACACTGTGGGTTCAGCTCAATAGAGAGATTTTTCTCTCTGAAATTGTACAAATTCTGGCCTTTTTGAAGACAGAATGGGACACTTACCAGAAATAGATACATTTGCAGTTAAACTCCATTCAGTATAAATTAACTCTTTTAGAAGCTCATTGGCAATAAGCTCTGATTGTCTAAATAATCCCAATAGTGCTTCAGAACACACTCAATGAGGGAAAACTTAAGGATAGATGTTTAAAACATGTTTTCAGAAAGTAATTTATACAGATGAGGCTGTATTTAAATACAGCAGACTATTCTTACCTTCCCAGTGTAAAGAAATCTGTTACAAGAGTCTTCCTTATCTGACTATTCAATTTCAAACTTTCTCTTTCAATACTAGTCTTGCAAACCATGGCTGTACACATACACTCACTCAAAGAAGAGTGACGCATATGACACCTAAAATAAGCATTATATCCAAGTCTAATTGCCAAGGCAGAGAAGAAAACAGAAATGGAGTTGCTCAGTCGTGTCCGACTCTGCAACCTCATGGGCTGTCACCTACCAGTCTCTTTCATCCATGGGATTTTTCAGACAAGAATACTGGCGTGGGCTGCCATTCCTTCTCCAAGGGATCTTTCCAACCCAGGGATCAAACCCAGGTCTCCTGCATTGCAAACAGGCGCTTAACCATCTGAGCCAGGAGTGTTTAAACACAGAACACACGTGCAGTTATGTCTCAAAACATGAAGAATCATGCACGCATGGCTATGAAAAAGTACTCAAACTCCAGCCACTTGCCTACTTTAGCTCATGTAAACTCTATGGTGAACAGAAAGCGTGATAGTTGCTATTACTGCTGACTTTGGACAAATGGCTCAAGACTGATGTCACATAAACAGTCCATTCTCAATTATTAGGACTAAAAGAAGTGAAATGAAGTGAAGTGAAGTGGCTCAGTCGTGTCCGACTCTTTGCGACCCCGTGGACTGTAGCCCGTCAAGCTCCTCTGTCCATGGGATTCTCCAGGCAAGAGTACTGGAGTGGGTTGCCATTTCCTTCTCCAGGGGATCTTCCCAACCCATAGGATAGAACCCAGTTCTCCTGCATTGCAGGCAGACGCTTTATCCTCTGAGCCATCAGGGAAGCCCCAGGACTAAAAGGGAGCAGCAATATGGGAACTCTCCAAATAATTTTTATTTTGCTTTAATATATGTGATTGGGGGGTAGTAGATTTGTCTTGGGCTTCCCAGGTGGTGCTAGGGGAAAAGAATCTGCCTGCCAATGCAGGAGACTTGAGAGACAGAGGTTCGATACCTGGGTCCGGAAGATCTCCTGAAGGAGGGTATGGCAACCCACTCCAGTGTTCTTGCCTGGAGAATCCCATGGACAGAGGATACTGGTGGGCTATGATCTACAGGATCGCTAAGAGCTGGACACGACTGAGTAACTCAGCACACGGGCACGTGCAAAGATTTGTCTTAAATTATATTTTGCTTGGAAAAATATCAGAATGTATTTGAATTTCTGAGAAGACCCCCGAGGAAATAACAGCAGAGGGAGGTCATAAGAGCTCTGAGAAGTAGAGTGCAACTATGCCAGCATTTTAAATTTGCTATGGACCCTCCTGCCTTAACAGAGAAAAGCCAGGTGAACTAGGATGATTTTTTAAATCATGATTAACTGGTTTGTGAATATATATTATCTTCCTTTTAAATTACGACCTTAGTTAATTTTAAACTGACTCAATATAGTACAAGAACGTATAGTGTAATGGTTAGCATGGTAAGATGTACTCTTGGTGGGAAAAGGAAGTCAGTGAATAAGTTAGGCTCTTACTTCTGGCATCAGCCAAAAAGTATAGGTAGAGTTTTTTCTAATAGAGTTTACTATGGCAACCCACTCCAGTATTCTTGCCTAGAGAATTCCATGGACAGAGGAGCCTGGTGGGCTACAGTCCATGGGGTTGCAAAGAGTCGGACACGACCGAGCGACTTTCACGTCACTTCACTTTACACTGTATATGAATGCATCTATTTCAAAACTGCTATGAAAGCTAATTTCTCTGTACTTACACTTACTGCAAAAAAGAATATATAGAACTTATTATGATCATTTCACAATATATATGTAAGTGACATCATTATGCTGTATGCCTTAAAGTTACAACACGCTTAGTCAGTCATGTCTGACTGTTGCGATCCCATAGACTATATCCCACCAGGCTCCTCTGTCCATGGGATTCTCCAGGCAAGAATACTGGAGTGGGTTACCATGTGCTCCTCCAGGGGTTATTCCTAACCCAGGGATCAAACCGAGGTCTCCCACATTGCAGGCAGATTCTTTACCAGCTGAGCTACCAGGGAAGCCCCTATAATGCTGTATGTAAATTGAATCTCAATAAAACTGAAGAAATGAAAAAAATTTAAAGGCTGTGTGTGTGAGAATATATTACATTGTCAACATTTGACAGTCAGCTGGTTACTTTAATACTTTCTATACCCAAGCTTCCTAACATTAGAGGAGTATCAGGAAAGTTCTATTAATATGTTGAGCCAAGCACAATTTTTAGTTCCTAATTCTGGGAATATAAGTTATTCACTGAGCCAATGTGTGTCTGAAAGTCGCTCAGTCAGGTCCAACTCTTTGTGACCCCATGGACTATTCAGTCCATGGAATTCTCCAGGCCAGAATACTAGAGTGGGTAGCCATTTGCTTCTCCAGTGGATCTTCCTGACCAAGGAATCAAAGCGGGGTCTCCTGAATTGCAGGCGGGTTCTTCACCAAGTGAGCTATCAGGGAAGCCTCGCTGAGCCCATACTGAGCTATTAGTTTACATAAAGCTTACCTTTTTCACAGAACCACTCTTCATTCCTATGAACATGTTTAGAGTGTTATGATCATAACATTCTAAAAATTCATACGGGGGCTTCTTGGTAACATGCAAAAAAAAATACTAAATATTTTTAAAATATCCAATCAAAAAGGTACCTACTTTATCTCTAAGGAGTTTTCTAGAAAACCTACTCCATTAGCTTGAGATACTTCATCAACTCCAGGCTCTGAAAGCGGCACTTTTGGGCAGGACCAGCTGACAGTCTTGAGCTCAGGTCACATCCCAGGAAATGCAGCCAGCACAAGTGTTTTCTTTCTGGAATGGCATAAACAGGGCAGTGACCATTCCTCTTGGGAGGATGGGGTACCAAGCACCAGGATTCTTAAATACTTCATGTGTCTCATTATAATGCTAAGGTGCCCCTAAGTACTCAAGTAATAACCTAAAATCTGTAACTTTATAGGGTTACCGTTAGTGGGAGCTGTTAATTTGATCATCTAAAAGATGGACACTGCAGCTCATTCCCACCCTGCTTTCACTTCATAATTGCGGGCCTCAATTCAAATGCTGAATGAAAGAAACTAGACTCCAGAGAGCACACAGTGTATGACTCCATTTTTAGAAAGCTCAAAAAACAGGCAAAGGTAAGCCGTAGTAGGGATGCAAGTTTAAGTGGTAAGACCAAGAAGACAAGCCAGGGTGCGACAGCGTGAAAGTCAGGACAGGGGATACAGCTGGGTGTGGGCTGAGAGGCTGGACCCGGGCGGTACCTGTGAGTGTCCGAGTCGCCCGACACCATTGGGCAGCACGTTTTTCTGTACTGGCGTTACTTTCACAGTAAAAAGTGTTTGTTTTTTAAGTCCCTGGCTAAATGCATTTGCTACTTTGATAGCCTAGAGTTTTCTGTCCATGGATGCTTTGGATCAACTTATTTTTTTCCTCTGGGATCTGTAAGTTCATTCTTTTTTCTTTTTTTTTTTTCCACAAAATTGAGATGCCAGTCATTTATTTATCACCTAAATATCCAAGCATCGTTATAAGTCAATATGAAAAAGGATGGAGTCTTTAAAGTGAGCAAATCTGGAGCATTACTTGATGAGAAAAACTTCTAAACACACGTCTCACCAGACACAGGGCAAAGAATCTGGCCTGCTAAACTGCCTCAAAAATAAATACGTGTGGTTATGTGAGGTGAGGGATGTGGTACCTTATCGTGTTAATCACTTTGCAGTACATTTGAGTATCAAATCATCACACTGTGAACTTTGAACTTACATAGTATTGTGTACCAATTACATCTCAATAAAGCTGGAGGGAAAATAAATACAAAAGGTAGATTTTCTTTTCCTAGAAAAATATCTATTCAAATATCTGAAGCTGATATTCCTCATTAGCCACTTAAGTCTTTAATCCTTTTATAGATTATCTAGGATAAGAATATACAAAGAGATAATCACCTACTATAATTCTTATCAATTAATTTGAGCTTTTGGACAAAGGACTAAATATTTTCACTGCCCTAAATGTGTTAAGGTCCATATAGTTAAAGCTGCAGTTTTTCCAGTAGTTCTGTACGGATGTGAAATTTGGACCATAAAGAAGGCTGAGGGCCGAAGAATGGATGCTTTCGAACTGTGGTGCTGGAGAAGACTCTTGAGAATCCCTTGCAAGGCCAGGAGATAAAACCAGTAAATCCTAAAGGAAATCAATTGTGAATATTCACTGGAAAGACTAACACTGAAGCTGAAGCTCCAACGTTTTGGCCACCTGGTGCAAAGAGCCGACTCACTGGAAAGGACCCTGATGCTGGGAAAGATTGAGGGCAGGAAGAGAAAGGGATGACAGAAGATAAGATGGTTGGATTGCATCATCAATTTAATGGACATGAGTTTGAGCAAACTCTGGGACATAGTGAAGGACAGGGAGGCCTGGCATGCTGCAGTCCGTGGGGTCGCAAAGAGTCAGACACAACTGACCAGCTAAACAAAAAGTGTGTGGTGGTTACTACTTGACTCAAATCCACCTTCTCCACTACTCAAGTTCTTTGCTATTAAAGATGCAAACTTGGCTTGTATTTCGAACCAAAGTCCCTCCAGTGGACATCTGTTGTCCACCCACCCAGGATCGTTTTTTTTTCCTTTAGACCACACTGCTCCTTCCCACCTGCCACGGCTTCTTTGGGGAAGCCTTCCCCTCACTCAGATTCTGTGATCGTGACATTGCCACACTGCCTCCCTTCTCTCCCAAGGTGGGATCCGTGACCCCGCCTGCCTCATCCCAGGACTCCACAAACCCTGTGCTCACAGAGACCACAGTCTAGGTGGGCATGCGACTTTTTCATGTAAAGCTTGGAGGAAAGAAGAAATATGCTGAACGCCAGGGCATGGGGGGACAGACCAGAAATAAATGTATCGAGGAACTGTCATGCAATCAAGAGGGAGAGAAGCAGGAGATGGGCCAAAGAGAGAGAGAGGTAAAGGAAGGCAGAGATGCAGATAAAGGCAAAAGACTTTTCATGAGAGCTGAACTGAGCTTCTGAACCTAATCTTGTGTGAGGCTCTCGTGAGTCAGTAAATCCCCGTTTTTGCTCATGTTAGATTTTTGGTAGGATTTCTGCTACTCACAACACAAAGAGCCAGGATATAATTACCATGCTGCATTTAACTTTGAGAATTTACTGTGTATTTATATCTAGGTTTCTGCTTAGTACTACAGAAATTATAAATAATTGAGTAAAACAAGCCAAGCCCAATAGGAATTCTTTAAAAGTTTCATTTGCACATGCGTGTGCGTGTGTGTGCACATGCACACACACACATTTATATACAAAAGCATATAAACATTATCGCTTGTGTGCGTGTGTGCTCAGTAGTGTCCGATTCCTTGAGATCCTATGGATTGTAGCCCACCAGCCTCCTCTGTCTGTGGGATTCTCCAGGCAAGAGCGGGTTGCCATTTCTTCCTCCAGGGGAATCTTCCCACCCAGGAATCAACCCCATGTCTCCTGTGTCTCCTGCGTTGGCAGGCAAGCTCTTTATGACTGAGCCACTTGGAAAGCCCCCGAAAGTCATCATGTTCAGTTTCAGTCTAGTTGCTCAGTCATGTCCGACTCTTTGCGACCCCATGAACTGCAGTACGCTAGGCCTCCCTGTCCATCACCAACTCCCGGAGTCTACTCAAACCCACGTCCATCGAGTCAGTGCTGCCATCCAACCATCTCATCCTGTCGTCCCCATCTCCTCCTGCCCCCAATCTTTCCCAGCATCACGGTCTTTTCCAAGGAGTCAGCTCTTCGCATGAGGTGGCCAAAGTATTGGAGTTTCAGCCTCAGCATCGTTCCTTCCAATGAACACCCAGGACTCATCTCCTTCGGAATGGACTGGTTGGATCTCCTTGCAGTCCAAGGGACTTGCAAGAATCTTCTCCAACACCACAGTTCAAAAGCATCAATTCTTCAGCGCTCAGCTTTCTTTATAGTCCAACTCTCACATCCATACACGACCACTGGAAAAACCATAGCCTTGACTAGATGGACCTTTGTTGGAAAGGTCATCATACATATTGTTTATTTATTAGTGGTCTGTGTGTTCCCTTTTTATTTGGTTAATTTCTCCTCTTCACTTCCCTTCACTGGTATCAGTGAAGGGAAGGCCCTCCCTTCCCTCCAATAACTCCTATTAACTACCTGCTATGTTTTCTTCCATATATATTCCAATGTGCATATTATCTATCCACGTACATACAATTGAAAAGACACTATAAGCACAGTTTTTTCCATTATTTTTACTAACTATTATACTATATCCAGTTTTCTGCATCTTGTTTTTCCCACTCAATAAAGACTCAGAAAATCTCTCAATTCAACCAATACAGCCCCAAATTCCTTTTTAACAGCTGTATAACATTTCACCATTGGAATGGATGTAATATAGCCCACCATTCCTCCCCTGATAAGCATCCATGTAGCTCCATTTTATCCTCCACACTAACATTAATGTAGAATACAATCTTGGAACACACACCCATGCATACAGCATTTCATTTTTTTAAGAGAACAAAGAGTGGATTTCCTGGGTCAAACAGATGTTACTCTGCACACATGCTGCTGGATTGTCTTCCAAAAAGACTGTCACACAGACTTCAAAACTCAGTAATATTAAGAGCTCTTCTCCCCTAACAACAATAGATGATATTGATGTAATTTACATGTCATGATTTGAGCATGACTGTCTTCTCATTTGTTGGCCTTCAGGATTTGTTCCTCTCTGAATTCTGTCTTCACGTTGTTGTTGTTTGGTCGCAAAGTTGGGTCCAACTCTTTTGCAGCCCCAGGGACTACAGCCCACCAGGCTCCTCTGTCCACGGGATTTCCCAGGTAAGAATACTGGAGTCCGTTGTCATTTCCTTCTCCAGGGGAGCTTCCCGACCCAGGGATGGAACTGGTGTCTCCTGCATTCCCAGCAGATTCTTTTCTGCTAAGCCAAGTCTAATTTGTTGGCCTTCTGCATCTGCTTGACATATATTAAATCCTCATGCACTCTGAGATCTATTTCTGATGACCTACTGTATTGCACTGATCTGTTTGTTAAGCCATCTGTTTCGACCATAGTATTTGAATACCATGGCTTTTTAGTATGTTCTGATACCTGGGAAGTTGTGTCTCCTTGAGGAAATCTCCTTTATTAATTCATTCAACTATTTATTAAGTGTGTCGTATGTTCCAGACACAGTTACAGGTGCTGACAATTCAACCATGAGCAAAATCCCTTCTCTCCTGAGCTTACATTTCAGTGGTCTAGAGAGAGGCAATGGAGGGATTATTTTCTTGGCTATTGGTGGTACTTAACCTTCTGTTATAAACTTTCATTTTATCAAATTGGAAAAAAAAAACTGTTAGGATTGGAATCACATCAAATGTATAATTCAATATTAAGACTTCCAAGCAATTCCAATAGAAAATATATTAAGACTTCCAACCCAAGAACATGGTCTCTCATTTGTTCACAATCTTGATCTGTGTTCTGAAATATGGTATTTTCATTTTCTCCATGTTTCATGCCTTTCTTTTAAAATTATTCTTTAGTATTTTTTAAGGTCTTGTCACTATCCTAATTTGTCCTTACTCTTCATTTCTAAGAGACTGTTGCTATTACGAGGTCAAGAAGGAGGTTTTGATTTTATTTCAAATTTAGCCACTTATCAAATTCTCTTATGTTTATAGGATTTACTGGGGGTGTCTTGGTTTTGCAAGGTATACAACGATATCATTAAGGGGAAAAGATAGTTTTAGCTTATCTTTTCTAGTCTTTATTCCAGTTATTTCATTTTTCTTGTTTTAATGATCTTACCAGAAACTCTAAGACAGTGTTCATAATTCCCACTAGAATGTAAGCTCTGTGAATCACAGCCTTTTATCTTTTCTATTCATTCCTGAGAACACAGACCAATACCCTGACCCAAAGGAGGTGCTGAAAACAACATTTGTTAAATAAATAAGTGATAGCAAGGTTGTTTAGTTCCTAACACTAACTGTACGTTTTTTGTGTTTTGCTGTTTAGGATGATACCGTTTGTTTTGGTAAATGGTCCACTATACTAGGGCTTATACACCAGGGCTTCCCTGGTGGCTTACATGGTAAAGAAACCACCTGCAGTGAGGGAGACCTAGGTTCGACCCCTGGGCTGGGAAAGTCCCCTGGCGGAGGGCATGGCAACCCACTCCAGTACTCTTGCCTGGAGAATCCCCATGGACAGAGAAGCCTAGCGGGCTGCAGTCCATGGGGTCGCAAAGAGACACAACTGAGCAACTAAGCATTACTATACTAACGTGGTTTCTTTCCGATCTTCCTGTTTCTAATTTATATTTTTTTCTTAGTTGTGTCTATACATTTCACTGAACACTTTTCAGCATCTCCTGATATGACCATATGGTTTTCTAACCCTAATTTGATCTGGTGAGGGATTTCACTGATAAGATTATCACTCTTCTGTTCTTGGAATAAACCCTACTCAAATGGTAAAGAATCCACTTGCAATGCAGGGGACCTGGGTTCAATTCCTAGGTTGGGAAGATCCCCTAGAGGAGGGCATGGCAACCCGATCCAGTATTCTTGCCTGGAGAAGTCCATGGACAGACGAGGCTGGTGGGCTATAATCCATGGCGTCTCAAAGAGTCGGACACAACTGAGCGACTAAACACACGCACACATAAAACTCATCGTTAACTTCATATGATCCCATCGCCTTTTTAAAAATAATGGTTATTTATTTTTTATTTTTGACCGCACTGGGTATTCACTGCTGCGAGCAGGCTTTCTTGAGTTGCAGAGCACAGGCTTCTCATTACGGTGGCTTCTCTGGTTGTGGAGCAAGGCGCTGGGGCACTCGGGCTTCAGAAGTTGCAGCACAGGGGCCCGTCAGCTGTAGGTCGCGGGCCCCAGGGGGCACAGGCTTCAGTAGTTGTGGTGCATGGCCTCAGTGGCCCATGGCATGTAAGATCTTCCCCAATCAGGGACCGAATCCGTGTCCCCTGCATTAGCAGGCCGACTCTCACTCACTATACCACTAGGGAAGTCCCACCACGGCCTTTTTAAACGGAAGATCTTTCATCACTTTTCCAGTGTCTTTTATGGTATTTATCGTCTTACTCAAATTCTCTTTTTCCTGAGTCAAATTTAGACATTTGTATTTGGCAAGGAAATAATCCATTTCAGGTTTATGAAATTTTATTGTCCTGGAGCTGAATGCAGTTATCTTTTTTAATATTTGCTTTTATTTATGTATTGGCTTGGCTGCACTAGGTCTTAGGTACAGCATGCCGGATCCTTTATTTCTGTTGTGGCAGGCAGCAGGATCCCCTCGTTCCCTGACCAGGGATGAATCCTGGGCCCCTGCCATTGGGAGCACGGATCTTAGCCACTGGACCACCAGGGAAGTCTCAAATGCAGTTATCTTTCTTATCTTCTTTGAATTGCTCCCGTAGCTCTGATTATATCCTTTTTCTCATTTCTAGTCTGTAAATTTTTCACTCTCTATTCATTTCCTAATCAGACACAAATCTTTATGTCTTATCTTACTGTTTCAAAGAACCAGCTGTTTACAGCTGGATCCCAGAGACAGAGGAGCCTGGTGGGCTCTACAGTCCATAGCGTAGCAAAGAGTTGGACATGACTGAGGCAATTTAGCACATGTAAATTTAGCATATGTATTTATCCTTTCTATTATTTTTTATTTCATTAACTTCAGCTTTTATCTTTGTTATTGCCTCCTTCTGATTATTTTAGTTCGTTTTGTCAGTCTTCTTTCTCATTTCATGATGAGGTATGCTTTGTCTTTATTCTTAAAGAATGAACAGATCCCAAAGCTGCAAACCTCCACTGAGCATAGCTTTCATTCTACCTCATAGCTTTTAGAATGAATCATGCCCCCTTTATCGATTTCTAGATATCGTGTAAATTGACTTTTGCCTCTTCCTTTGATACAAAGGCCATAAAGAGGGATTTTAAATTTTCAAGTAAAGTTTCTTTTTTATTACCGTCTCTTATTCATTTCTGATCTTACTGGATTATGATCAGAGAACAAGATCGGTAAAAATGTCTTTTCCTTTGGCTCTGCAAAGGTCTTCTTTGTGGTCAAGTATATAATCAAGGTTTGTAAGTAAACCGGAAAAGAATATTCTGTATTCAAAGGATGTAAGGTTCTTGCATATCTATTAAATCTAACTTTTTTATTTATTCAATTTCTCCATCTTAGAGGTCTGCACGAAGTTAAGACGGGTTGAGACAAATGAGAAAGGCTTACTAAAGCGTCTCACCATAACTGCATTTCTAATCCTCTGCTTTACAGATTTAATGGCTATGTTCTTTATATATACAGGCTTTTGTATCTTCTTCATAAACTGTGCTTCTTAAGAATCATTATATACTCTCTTTCCTTATCTTAATTATGCCTTTAACTTAAATATGACTTAAATACTAAACCTAATATCGCTAGTTCTGACTCTCGTATTGACCTGGGATCTTTGTCTACCTTTTTTAAATTTTTTTTCAACTTCCATTACTTTGTTTCAAATGTTTCTTAAAAATACCATATAGCTGGGTTTTGCTTTTTAAATTTACTTTCACAGTATCAAATTTTTAATGGGAACATTCAGTTCATTCACATTTAATGTAAAGACTATTTGAACTTACTCTTTCCTTTCCACTTAAATTAAATGGTTAATTTAGAAATTTAAAAAAAGAAAGAAAGAAAGAAAAATTTCCTCCGCTATTATCTCTGCTTACCTTGAAGTATTTCTGATTAACTTTTGTTTGGATCCTTTTCATTTGATACTCTTTTCTTGAGTACTTTTGTTAGAAAATGGGTGATGACTTCTCTGAATTCTTACGTAACAGTAAATTCCTTTTACCCTAAGACAGAGCTGGTAGCTTGACTGTGTATGTGATTTTCAGGCTGCTGACCTTTTGCCTCCATGGTCTACGGAAGTTACCCCACTATCTCTAGCTTCTGGGGTCATCAATGAGAAATGGGTTGCTAGTCTGATACTCCTTAAATGGTAGGTAATTCATTCTTTCTTTCTGGAGGCTTTTAAGATTTTGCTTTGTATTCTTAAGAGTTCAAGGACTTTTCCAGTATATACAGAGAATTTAGAAATCTTGCCTGGAACTTGATGAGCCATTTGAATGTACAGACACAAGTCTTGATTTTCAAGCTCAGAAAATCCATTTCTTATATTTATTTGGTTATTGCCTTTCCTCCATCTGTCCTTTTCCTCCCTCTGGCTCTCCTGTTACTCACATGCTATATTTCCTAGATATATTTTCTCTTGTGATTTTGATCCCTTTCTTTACATTTTTGTTCTATGCTTTCAGGTTCTTCCACTTGAGAGCCCCGGCTCTTCATTCAAGTCTCCGGGAAGACTGTCATCTCCTTCCATTCATTTACTGAAATGTTTGGTGGGAAAATCATGCTTTTCATCTCTAGGAAGTCTTCTTAGGCTGCATTTAAATCTCCTTATGTGCTCTTGCTATATTTTGTCAGGCCGGCGTCTGTCTCCAGCTGCCACTCTACCNCATTCATTTACTGAAATGTTTGGTGGGAAAATCATGCTTTTCATCTCTAGGAAGTCTTCTTAGGCTGCATTTAAATCTCCTTATGTGCTCTTGCTATATTTTGTCAGGCCGGCGTCTGTCTCCAGCTGCCACTCTACCGCATTAACCGTGTGCTCATGGAACCATTATTTCTCTCTGTTATATCCCTGGGGTTCTGGCTGGGGAGCTGCAAGACCNTTCTAAATTCTACCACACTTACTATTTGCCTTAATACAAGCTTGGTACGCAGAAACAGAAATTAGATTAAGTGTTATTGAATTTATTTGCCCTGAAGGGCTTTTCTCAAAAGGCCTTCCAGCCTCAATCTTAATGAACGTGTCACTCTGCAACACAGTTACAGAAGGTGGCTTTATTGATCCACACATACTCAACTGTGAAGATTAGGGTAACGCAGAGAGCTTCAATGTTTTTTTAATGCGATAAAAATGATGTTTGTATAGGAAAAGGAGCACACTGTTAGGAAATAAAGTTTTACATTTATTATACATTAGGGTTAAATGATTTTGTTGTGTGTCAGACATACTAAATACTCACATCTTCAAAAGATAAGAAATAAAACATTGCTTCCCTTCTTACCAGTGCAGAAAATAATGGGTTTGGGGAAGTCTTTAAGTCATGAAAAAAAATTCCTCCTAATTTTGTGGTGTTGTTATTTAGTCATTTAAGCATATCAGACTCTTCTGCAACCCCATGGACTGTAGCCAGGCTACTCCATTCTTGAGATTTTCCAGGCAAGAATAGTGGAGTGGGTTGCCATTTCCTTCTCTAGGGGATCTTCCCAACTCAGGGATAGAACCCTCATCTCCTGCACTGGGAGACAGGTTCTTACCACTGAGCCACCTGCTCGAGCACCCCAGGTGGTAAAGAATCGCCTGACAATACAGGAAACTCAAGAGACTGGAGTTCAGTTCCTGGGTTGGGAAGATCCCCTGGAGCAGAAAATGGCAACCAACTTGAGTATTCTTGCCTGAAAAGTCCCATGGACAGAGGAGCCTGGTGGGCTACAGTCCATGGAGTTGCCAAAAGCACACACACACACACACACACACACACCAGTTTTATGGTTGAGAGAAAAGGGGTTCAGCTTCTGGTATCTGAAGATGGTCAGAATTCATGTGGAAAATCTTTCCAGAAAAAAGGAAAANAGCGCGCGCGCGCGCGCACACACACACACACACACACACACACACACACACACCAGTTTTATGGTTGAGAGAAAAGGGGTTCAGCTTCTGGTATCTGAAGATGGTCAGAATTCATGTGGAAAATCTTTCCAGAAAAAAGGAAAACTTGTGGTGTGGCAAGATATATTAAATAGAAAAAATGTTATACAGTAGTCTAAAGCAAGGACAGCCAGCAGATAATAGGGCCAGAGCAGAGACAGGGTATAGCCGAAGATGGACACAGAGAGGGATCCGTAGACAACTTTCAAACGGCTTCAAACCCATCTTCAAGATCCTTTCATTGATCAGCCAACCACCAAGGACTTCAAGAGGGACAGGACTACATTGAAAGGTACCTCAGGAACGTGGCGTACTCTCTTTTCTTGGATTTTATCTTCAGTTGTTAAAAAAAAAAAAATTAGCCGATGTTTAAACATCTCATCCTTGACAATAAATATAGAAATAGAAACATTGGAGCTCAGCGTTGGAGACTGGGCTCTAGAACCATGTGCAGAGCGGGGATAACCAAAGTCGTGAAAGCAAGACTGGCAAACCACGAGCTTCCCAAGCAAGTCAGAAAGAAATGCGGAGGTGAGACCAGACAAGATCCGGGCACAGTGCTGGCGGGTTGGGANAATTAGCCGATGTTTAAACATCTCATCCTTGACAATAAATATAGAAATAGAAACATTGGAGCTCAGCGTTGGAGACTGGGCACTAGAATCATGTGCAGAGCGGGGATAACCAAAGTTGTGAAAGCAAGACTGGCAAACCACGAGCTTCCCAAGCAAGTCAGAGAGAAATGCGGAGGTGAGACCAGACAAGATCCGGGCACAGTGCTGGCGGGTTGGGAAAAGAGAGGAGAGGGAAGCAAGTAAGAAGAGGATGAGAAGAAAAACTAAAGGTCGCCCCTAAATCCAAGGAAACAGAGGGTGACAAGGAGCTGTCAAAAGCAGCAACACCCACACTTAAAGGAGACCTCAGAACCTCAAATAACTGAGCGGGGACAGAGCCTGTGGGTTTAGGGTCAAAGTCTGGCCACAACAGAGAGAAAATAAGAGCGAACTCAGCACTAAAACAACAGAGAGAGGAAGCAAGAAGGAGCATCAGAACAGTCCACTGATCGAAGTAAACTTTGGATGATTCACCAGGAAGAAGCATTTCAACATTTCTGACAATGTTAAATTTGATCTCTTTAAATGTGTCCATTTTTTTTCCCCACTTGGCACTAATGAAAAACCAGAGGGTATTAAATCAAATTTCAGATTGCAGGCTAACTAAATAATATTGCATTGTGAACACTTAAATGTCAATTTCGCTTGATAGCAGTGACTTAGCCGTGATTAAAAACAAATGTTTTAACATAGATTAAAAACTATGGAAAGCCATGTGAAAGAATCTCACTGTTGAATTTGAAAAACGTGTTTTTCTTACCTAATAAAACTGGAAACCAGAGCATCATGGATTCTATAGCTGCAGAAGGAGACCACTTATTCCAACAACTGTACATCAGAGCCTTTCTGCCAGGGAGACAAAGATGCCTGGGAGGAAAGGATCCGGGACTGGGTCTGACATAGAATGGGCACTCATTTAACACCTGCCAAAGGGAAATATTTGAGGACATCTGTCCTTGAGATTTGGGATTTAGATTCACTCAAAGATAATAATAATAACAATAAAATAAAGACGTCTGGGAAGTGCCACACGGCTGCAGTTTCACTATCAAGACAACAGCTGCGAGGCTCTGCTGAGCATGTACAGGGCCCAAGTCTAGGAGGCCTGAAACATAGACCATGTCAAAGATCCGGAATTCCATGATGGTACTTTAAAAACAAAATGATCACCTCTGGAAGATGCTAGGAAACCAACACCTTATTCTGAAGATGGATAACAAACAAAGAGAAAGACTCCAGTATTTACCCTGCTTTTCCTTTACAAACAGTTGCTTAGAGGAACCGAATAACTGATGAGGTCAAATTCTTTATAGAAGCCTTTCAGTGAATAAACAAAGAAAGAATGATAGAATCATATTATCTTGCAACCCCTCATGAAATAATTGATGTACGTCAAGAGTCAGCAAAGAAAAAAAAGGGGCCAACAGGCCAGAACTAATCTGGTAAGTCAAGTTTTATAGGAACACAGTTATGTCCAGTTATTTACATGTTACCTAAGGCTGCTGTGTGCAATGATGGAGACCATATGGCTCTCAAAGTCCGAAATATTCACTATCCGGCCCTTTACAGAAAGAGTCTGCCAGCTCCTGATCTAGACAATAATTAGCAATGATTGCTAAAACCACCAGGCACAAAGCAGATGGGGGAGTTTATAATGGATGTGTCAGGCTGACGACACTTGTTCACAGGTCAAACCTCACCCTACAAACCAGAAGGCCAGGTAGTACGTGCCCCCTGATGTCCTGCAGGAGAAAGTGTGTGTGTGTGTGGGTGGGGGGGGGGTCAGTCAGTTGTGCCCATTTCTTTGCAACCCCAAGGACTACAGCCCACCAGGCTCCTCTGTCCATGGGATTCTCCAGGCAAGAATGCTGGAGTGGGTTGCCATTTACTCCTCCAGAGGATGTTCCTGATCCAGGGATCGAACCCATGTCTCCGGCACTGCAGGTGGATTCTTTATCGCTGAGCCACCGGGGAAAGTCACTAGAAAGTATATGCCCCCTACCCCAAAATTTTGCCCAAAAATGGAAAATCTGCCAAAGCTCTGGTTCTAATTACCAGTTTACGGGAAATACAGGGGACAGGAAAATTAAGCTACACCAGGGCAATATAATCAGCAAAAATTCATATTGTAGGAAATTCTACAGGTGAAGAATTTGGTTTCTGCAGTAAATTGTAAGAGGAGGGAGAAAAGGGTGAACCTATAGATTAAAACAGTCCTGAAACATTTACCAACTAAGTGCAGGCATGGTCCTTATTTGGATCTGATTCTAACACACCAACTGAGAAAAAATTTACAAGACAATCAGGGAAATCTGAATACTCATCAGATATTTGATGACAGCACAGAATGCTGTTTCCTGGTGTGCTAATAGCATTGTGGTTATTTTTTCTTACAAAGGCAAGCCTCTTTATTGTTTTAAAGATACGCTCTGGCATAGTCACAGATGAAATAAGACATCTGGGCTTTGTTTAAAGTAATCCAGTGGAGAGGGGCAGATAAAAGATGCTAGGTTGGCCGTGTGTTGACCATGGTTAAGCCTTCATGGTTAGTAAAATAGGGATTCATTCTACCATTTTCTCTGCTTTTGAATACATTTAAAGTTTTTCCATAAGAAAAAGACAAAAATAAAAACCACTAGCCAAGCTTTCTGTCCCTACTTGCCAGTGCTTGTGTTCAGGGATACTCACTCTGTCCTGCTGCCCATCCACCACGGATGTGGGCTTAGTCAACTCAGGCGTGTCCAACACTTTGCAACCCCATGGACTGTAGCCCACCAGGCTTCTCTGTCCACAGGGATTCTCCAGGCAGGAAGACTAGAGTGGGTCGCCATTTCCTTCTCCAGGAGATACTCCCAACCCAGTAACTGAACCTGCATCTCCTACACTGCAGATGGATTCTTAACCACTGAACCACCAGGGAAGCCCAATAACACCTCAAATAGCATAAATGAAAAGATTTGACGTAAGTAACAAAAATGGTGCATTTCAATCTTAGAAATTTTTAAAATGCTCTAATGGTCACATTTAGGCAAAATAAATAAATAGATTAAATAAAGGTTTGGGGTTGTTTTTGTTTTTTAGATGTGTGTTGGGTTTTTCTGGACCTTCCAGGTGGCACTGGTGGTAAAGAACCCACCTGCCGATGCAGGAGACGTAAGAGATGCGGATTCAATCCCCTGGGTTGGGAAGATGCCCTGGAGGAGGGCCTGGCAACCCACTCCAGTATTCCTGCCTGGAGAAGCCCACGGACAGAGGAGCCTGGCGGGCGACAGTCCATGGGGTCACAAAGAGCCGGACAGGACTGAAGCGACTTAGCACGCACGCACATCAGCTGTTCTGTCGTTATTGTCATGTTGCTGTTCCTTTATTTTTGCCAAAGCTATAGCACTGGGGCTAGGGTGGAGGGGGAGGGTCACTAAAAGCAATCTGGCAGACGGAGGCAGAAGTGTCTATACAGAGAGCTCTGCGAAGCCATTAACGGGCTCAAGGACACCGCTGAGTCACTGTCATCTCCACCCACGGACAACTTCACCTTTTAAGGTTATTTTTCTAAAGGAATGCAGTGGAGATGCTGTGGCAATTTGACATTTGATAAATATGCTCTGTGATAAGGACAGCTTAGGGTAAATTTCCAAATTGGGCCATAATAATTTGTCTATTCCAATCCCAGCTCTGTTTAAACAGCAGACTCTGGGATCTTGGAGTAAATCACTTGGGGAAATCACTTACCCTTTCTGGGTCATGATGTTTTCATCCAAGAAATTAAGATTCTGGACTTGATAGGTAAAGACCTCCCTGTTCCAACATTACAAGGATCTAGGATTAGGGCTGGCCTTTCCATAGGTATTAGGGTGTCGGCAGTCATTCAAATGACAGCTGAGAGCATTTGAACAGTCTAACTTTCTCACTATTCAGAGTTTATTAGACCTTACTAAATTTTCCCCTTAGGATCTGACACCTAGTAAGCAGCTTATCGATATTAACTGCTACTAATGTAAATTACTTCTAAGAAAAGTAGATTGCTGTATAACAATATAACACTGGTATAACAGAGTAGGTGAATGAAATTTCTGTGTATCTAACAATTTTTTGAAGACTAATTTTTTTAGAGCAGTTTAAGATTCACAACAAAATTGAGAGTAAGGTACAAAGATTTCCCACATAACCCTTTCCCATCACACCTGCACAGCCCCCCACACAATCCATATCATTCATCTGAGCAGTATATTTGTTACAACTGATGAATCTTACCTAATTATTTTTAAAAGCTATTTTCAAAATTGATTTTTACTTTCTATAATATAATGAAAAGTATTAGATCCAAAATAAACTAGCTCTAAAAATTAAACATTCTGTGTTGTTTCACTTTAAAAAAAAACCTAAACAATAATTTGACACTATAATTTAAATATTTGTGTTTTCCAAATCGTAAAAACAATATGATTCTTTGCTGTTGTTCAGTCACTCAGTCGTGTCCAATTCTTTGTGACCCCCTGGACATGCCAGGCCTCCTTGTCCTTCACTATGTCCTGGAGTTTGCTCAAACTCATGTCCATTGAGTTGATGATGCCATCTACTCATCTCATCCTCTGTCACCCACTTTTCCTCCTCCCCTCAATCTTTCCCAGCATCAGGGTCTTTTCCAGTGAGTCAGCTCTCCGCATCAGGTGGCCAAAGTATCAGAGCTTTAGCCTCAACAATAGTCTTCCCAATGAATATTCAGGGTTGATTTCCTTTAGGAATGACTGGTTTAATCCTCTTGCTGTCCAAAGGACTCTCAAGAGTTCTCCAGCACCATAATTGAAAAGCAGCAATTCTTCAGCGCTCAGCCTTCATTATGGTCCAACTTGCACACGCATACATGACTACTGGAAAGACCATAGCTTTGACTGTACAGACCTTTGTCAGCAAAGTGATCTCTCTGCTTTTTAATACACTGTCTAGGTTGGTCATAGCTTTTCTTTCAAGAAGCAAGCGTCTTTTACTTTCATGGCTGCAGTCAACAAATGCAGTGATTTTGGAGCCCAAGAAAATGAAGTCTGTCACTGTTTCCATTGTTTCTCCATCTATTTACCATGAAGTGATGCATATTAAAATGCAGAGACATTACTTTGTCAACAAAGGTCCGTCTAGTCAAGGATATGGTTTTTCCAGTGGTCATGTATGGATGTGAGAGTTGGACTATAAGGAAAGCTGAATGCAGAAGAACTGATGCTTTTGAACTGTGGTGTTGGAGAAGACTCTTGAGAGTCCTTTGGACTGCAAGGAGAACCAACCAGTCCATCCCAAAGGGGATCAGTCCTGGATGTTCATTGGAAGGACAGATGTTGAAGCTGCAACTCCAATACTTTGGCCACCTGATGCAAAGAGCTGACTCATTGGAAAAGACCCTGATGCTGGGAAAGATTGAGGGCAGAAGGAGAAGGGGACAACAGAGGATGAGATGGTTGGATGGCATCACCGATTCAATAGACATGGGTTTGGGTGGATTCTGGGAGTTGGTGATGGACAGGGAGGCTTGGTGTGCTGCGGTTCATGGGGTTGCAAAGAGTCAGATACAACTGATGGGACTCGATGCCATGATCTTCGTTTTTTGAATGTTGAGTTTTAAGCCAGCTTTTTCACTCTCCTTTTCCACCTTCATCAAGAGGCTCTTTAGTTCTTCTATGCTGTCTGCTATTAGGGTGGTGTCATCTGCATATCTGAGGTTATTGATATTTCTCCTGGCAATCTTGATTCCAACTTGAGATTCATCCAGACCAGCATTTCGCATGATATACTCTGTATATAAGTTAAATAAGCAGGGTAACAATATACAGTCTTGACGTTCTCCTTTCCCAATTTGGAACCATGTCCAATTCTAACTGTTGTTCCATATCTGCTGTTCTATGTTCGATTCTAACTGCTGCTTCTTGACCCGCAAACAGGTTTCTCAAGAGGTAGATAAGATGGTCTGGTATTCTCATCTCTTTCAGAATTTTCCATAGTTTGCTGTGATCCACACACTAAAAGTCAGTATCAAATTTTTGTAAAATTTCCTTATATAGTCATGATTGATTTTACTGTAAGAAATAATTCAAAATAAAGCATTCATAAGACCGAAATTATAATAACACTGCAGGTCAGTTTATGCAAAACAGTTTTGTCTCTTAGCTACTGATATATTTTGAGTAAAATTTCCCTAGTTCAAATTTTGCAAGATAATTTTTCAGTCTTTCCAGTCTAGTTATTGTATCTTCAAGAGACTCCTTGATTATTCCAAGATCCTAATCTAGAGAAAAAAGACTGCATGATCATACATCTGTCAACTTAGATCAAATAAAGTAATGACACTAGGAATACTTTTGTGAAGCTCCACTTCCATAAAGAGTGAAGTAGTTGCTATCAGACCAGTAATCCCATGAAGAAAGAGGAGATAAAACTGAAAAAAGCACAAAGCTGTTTGAGTCCTTAAACAGCAACCCAAGCAACCAGGACTTGAGAGACAAGTTGCTGGAGAGAAGGGGAAAGTGCTAATGTGGGTGACTTGCCATCATCTGCCACGACGATGGTCAAGTGTACACAATGTCTGTGTACACTTGGGGGCCAGTAGACCATGAAGAAAATGGTGGTTCAAATATTTTGGTTCAGCAGTATGTGCTCAAAAATTAGAGTTCAGGTCTTCCAAAGTGAGTAGGACTGGATGAGCCAAGACACCAAAGAAAAGACATGTGCAGAGAGCGAGACTTAACATTCTACAAGACATTTCCCTTCGGGATTCCTAAGGTGCACACTCTGAGAAGAATAAGA
>SJYW01017766.1:107166-123901 GCA_006410735.1 Raphicerus campestris | reverse complement strand
AATTCCGAGAAACAGCAGGTCCACTGCCACTGTCAGGAAGCTCACTTGATATGAAAGCATTGTTCAAGGTGGTGATCTCAGTTACAAGCTAATAGAGACAGCGTTTCTACTAGCCCAAGAAAACAATTATCTGAGACAAGCCACAGACAGGGTGTTCCGGAAGTTAAGATGGCAAAGACAGGCTTGAAAAATTTTCCAAGTAGCCTGGGGTTAACCAGAGGCTGAGCACATACATCGCAGAGACTAATGTGTAACACACATACATTCACAGCAAACAGTCTGAATACCTGCATAGAGAAGACATGAGTGCCTGTGGAAGTAAAAACCAGAGCAGACTAGAAGATGCCCTGAAGAGGGGAAGCCTTCCTGGCTGCAGAAGATTGCACACAACCTCTGTCTTTGGCTGAACCTACAGCTATGCAGACACAGAGAAGATCCCCAGGAAGCCAAGCTTTAAAAATAAAAGACGAGGGGGAAAAACTCAGCAGAGACATCAGTGTGTAGACTCATCATGGGGAGACAGACTTCATAGCAAGTGTCTAAGTTACCTAAAGGTCAAAGGAAAAAAGTACCATGACCATTCTAAAACATCTCGAGCAGAAAAATTAAAATACGACATCAAATCTTCTAGGATCCTATTAAAATCACGGTTTAAAGGAAAATGCAGAGTTTTGAATGCATATGTTAGAAATGCAGACTGAAAATCAATAATCTAAGTATCTTTCTCAAAAAAGATAGACAACACCTAGTTATAGTCCAAAAAAAGTTAAACTGGACATAAGAAATGGTATATAGAAATATGTCTAGGCCTGTACTTCATATAATTACATCCATAATATAAAACTTTACTACAAAGAAAACTCCAGTCTCAGATGCCTTCACTAATAAATTTTCTATCAAACACTGAAGACAGAAGGAATACCAATCTCTTCCAGAGAACTGAACAAAAGAGGGAAACAGTTCCCCACTGATTTTATAAGACCAGCATATCCTTGATGCCAAAACAAGGCAAGTTCATTACACAAAAGGAAAACCACAAGCTAACCTCCCCCCCTAAACATAGAAGCAAAATTCTTAAAATATTAGCAGATTGAATCCAATAAAACACAAAAATGATAGCACATCTGTTGGGTTTATGACAGGAACACAAGGTTGTTTTAACGTTTTTTAATATGATTACCATGTTGACAAAATAAAGCAGAAACNTTTTATAAGACCAGCATATTCTTGATGCCAAAACAAGGCAAGTTCATTACACAAAAGGAAAACCACAAGCTAACCTCCCCCCCAAACATAGAAGCAAAATTCTTAAAATATTAGCAAATTGAATCCAATAAAACACAAAAATGATAGCACATCTGTTGCGTTTATGACAGGAACACAAGGTTGTTTTAACGTTTTTTAATATGATTACCATGTTGACAAAATAAAGCAGAAACAAATTATATGACAATCTCAGTAGCTGCAGAAAAAGCATTTGATAAGTCAACACATGTTCATAGTCAACTGCCTATCAAATTAGAAATCAGAGAATTTTCTTTAACAAAAAAGTTTTCAACCAAACACCTAAGTAACTGCCATACTTAATGAAAGCTTTCCTTCCTGATTTTGGGAACCAGAAATATATGCTATCATCACTACTATTCAAAATTATAACTGAGGCCCTAGTGCAACAAGGCCATAAAAAATAAATAAATGGAAAGTATAAGAACTGGACAATAAAAAATAAAAACTCTTCCCTACATAAAATGATCATGCACAAAGAAAATCCAAATGAAGCTATGGGGTAAGACTCTTAAGAAGTGAGTGGAGCAAAATCCTTGGAAACGAGGTCAGTACAACAAAAGATATCACATTGCAACAGATTTGTACAGGCAACAAAAATTAGAAGATGAAATGGTAAAAGATATCATTTATAATAACAGCAAAAAGAATATGTTAATGAAAGATATACAGGAATGCTACCAATACAACTTGAACACATTGAAGACAACCTGTAACATTCATTGATTAGAAGAGTCAGTACTGTAAAGACAGTAAACTCTCCGAAACTGATCTACAAATTCAATGCAATCCCAACCCAAACCTCGGCCAGGTCTCGTGTGTGTGGAAATTGATAGAGTGATTCCAGAATTTTTATGTAAATGCTAAACACCAAGAAAAAGACAAAAAAAAGAAGAAAAACAAAAATGAAAGACTTTCTCAACCTAAGAATGACAATAATTTAAGGCATTTTATTAAACAAATAGCCCAATAGAACAGAATACAGAGAGTCCAGAAACAGATTCATAAACATGACATGATTATTTGATTGATGAAAGAAGGGCCACTGGAATTTAGGGGAGCAAGGATGATCTTTATAACAGATAATGCTGAGTCCACAGGATATTTACATAGATATAAATAACCTTCACCCCTACGTCACACACCATATACAGAACTCAATTCCAAGAGGATTGTAGATCTAAATGTGAAAGGTAAAACATGATTACACAGGTGAAAATGCTAGTGACTTAGTGAAAATGCATAGAGCTATATAACCTGTATACCTTTCTGGCTGCATGCTAACTATCAATGACAAAAGTTTACTTAAAAAGAAAAACGATGCTTAAGTCTCTACATGATACGTAAAACACAAAACAAATAAAAGAAAGTGATTCTGAAAAGTCTACACACAGCAACCAGAGAGATTTTCTAAAACTCACATACGATCACTTATGCCCCTGCTGAAAATACCGTGCTTTTGTTTAGTTGCTAAGTCATGTCCAGCTCTTTGCAACTCCAGGGACTACAGCACACTAGGCTCCTCTGTCCTCCACTATCTCCCAGAGTTTGCTCAAATTCACGTCCACTGAGTCAGTGATGCTATCTAACCATCTCATCTTCTGCCACCTCCTTCTCCTGTTGACTTCACTCTTTCAAAGTATCAGGGTCTTTTCGAAAGGGTCAGCTTTTCAAATCAGATGGCGAAAGTATTAAGCTTCAGCTTCAGTCCTTCCAATGAATGTTCAGGGTTGATTTCCTTTAGGACTGGCTGGTTTGATGTCATTGCAATCCAAGGGACTCTCAAGAGTTTTCTCCTGCACTACAATTCAAAATCATCAATTCTTCGGTGCTCAGCCTTCTTTATGGTCCAACTTTCACATCTGTAAAGAATCCGCCTGTCAGCGCAGGAGATAGGGGTTTGATCCCTGAGTTGGGAAGATCCTCTGGAGAAAGAAATGGCCACTCACTCCAGTATTCTTGCTTGGAAAATTCCATGGACAGAGGAGCCTTGTGGGCTACAGTCCATGGGGTCACAAAGACTCGGACATGGCACTCACATCCATACCTGACTACTGGAAAAACCATAGCTTTGACTATACAGACCTTTGTCAGCAAAGTGCCATCTCTGCCTTTTAATACACTTTCTAGACTTGTCATAGCTTTCCTTCCCAGGAGCAAGTGTCTTTTAATTTCACGGCTGCAGGAACCATCTACAGAGATTTTGGAGCCCAAGAAGATAAAATCTGTCACTTCTTCCCCTTTTTCCCCTTTTATTTGCCATGAAGAGATGGGACTGGATGCTATGATCATCGTTTTTTATATGTCAAATTTCAAGTCAGCTTTTTTCACACTCTTCTTTCACCCTCATCAAGATGCTCCTTAGTTCCTCCTAACTTTCTGCCATTAGAGTGCTATCATCTGCATAGTTGAGGTTGTTGATCTTTCTCCCCGAAATCTTGATTCCAGCTTGAAAATATTTTAGTCTTCCTAATCTGATTTCTGCTTCCTCACCAGCCACTCCCTTATCCCCTCCCTATTTCACTCCATCCCCTCCCCAACTCTATCTATTCAAGAAGCCATATTCTCCCTAGAATAGATTCTAGGATTTCAATATGCAAAGTTCCCTCCTTTTAGCTCTTGCCTACTCTCACCAACCTGGCCAGTTTGTTTTCTATGTTTGTGAGTCTGTTTCTGTTTTGTAAAAGTTTTATTTGTATCCTATTTTAGAGTCCACATGTGATATCACATGATATTTCCCTTTGCCTGACTTTAGTCACTTAGCATAAAACCTTCGGTCCACGCATGTTGCTGCAAGTGGCATGATTTCAATCTTTCTTAGGACTGAGTAGTCCTGCGTGTTCACAGGAAGGACTGATGTTGAAGCTGAAACTCTAATACTTTTGCCACCCGATGCAAAGAGCTGACTCATTTGAAAAGACCCTGATCCTGGGAGGGACTGAGGGCAGGAGGAGAAGGGGACAACAGAGGATGAGATGGTTGGATGGCATCACCGACTCAATGGATATAGGTTTGGGTGGACTCCGGGAATTGGTGATGGACAGGGAGGCCTGGTGTGCTGCAGTTCAAGGGGTCATAAAGAGTCAGACATGACTCAGCGAGTGAACTGAACTGACGTTTCCCATTGTCTATATATATACACACATATATACATATACCACATCTTTATCCATTCATCTGTCAATGGATATTTAGGTTGCTTCCATGTCTTGGCTATGTAAATAGTGCTTCTATGAACATTGGGATGCGTGTATCTTTTCGATCTTGAGAGTTTTCTCTAGATGCACACCCAGGAGTAGGACTGCTAGATCATATGGTAGCTCTATCTTACTTTTTTTTTAAGGAACCTTCAGTAAAACTTTTTTAAAAGGCACTACCACAATATATTTAACCTAAATCCCACAATTTAACCACAGTTATTTTTATTTTTCTAACCTGATTTCAAAAGATGGCTCCATCTAAAAAAAAATAACTGCTACATGAAATATGTCTTATAAAACACATCAATTGATAAAAATATGTTTGTAGAGTCAGTTTAATAAGAAACTCCAATTATATTCATGGAAATATCACTGATGCTGTAGTTAGTATGTCTGACATTTTAATATGTTAAACCATTAAATAGTATATATATCATTTATTTTACCTATGTAAATGAATATATTCTCTTATAAAACCAAAACATTCATGGGCTAAATATAGGGTTGATACCTTCAAAAGTAAAAATATGCCTACCTGAAACTTAAAATTACATATTGGACAGCATCAGTCTAAAGATTAAAATGCCAATACTATATCTAAAGAGCATGGTTTGGAATCACCGGTTGTCATGGTGACTATAAAAAGTGGGTGAAGCCTGTGCATGAAGGTCACAGGAAGTATTAGTCAGGATGTATGTAGCCCAGGTGCAGTAACTAAGCCTTAAATCTGTGATCCATAAGGAGCTGTATTTTAATGAAAAACAGTTAAACAGTAACTTGAAATCAATGTGGAATGGGATGATAACAAAAGTTCACCTAAAACAGTACCTCCAGCTTACCTGAAATAATACACTTCTTTCTAATGGGTAAGTGCCTCTCCAATCTAGAGAAGGTTTAGAATTAAACAGAGACTCTCAGGTGGCACAGGAGTAAAGAAACCCCTGTCAATGCAGGAGATTCAAGAGACTCGAGTTGTATCCTGGGTCAGGAAGAATCCTTGAAGTAGGAAATGGCAACCCACTCCAGTATTCTTGCCTGGAAAATTCCACGGACAGAGGAGCGTGGTGGGCTCCGGTCCGTGGGATTGAAAAGAGTCAGACTGGGCACGCACAGCAGCATAGAGACAACAAGGAAAATGAGACTCATGTTAATACTTTTTAGAATATTTTAGAAATGTGTTTTATATTAACTGGAACAGTTTGTGCATAATTATTACATTTTTAATGTTTAAAGGAATCTGACATAAACTGACACGTGATTCTCCTTAAAATGTGAGCTATATTTAGACACATGATTTATTTAGATTGAAGTGTTTAAAAGGATTTGGCTGTCTATAAAACATTAATTTTGTAAGTGATGGAACAGTCAAAGGAAATTGAGCTAAGTATTTGGAAAGGCTTCACTCATTTGAGTCATACATTTGCCCACTGAGCATCTGATTTGTTTAAAAAGAAAATCAAATATATTAAATAAATATATACAGTTGAAAATATTTTAGGGTTTAAATTTAACTAAGTTTACAAACGAGACTGATAGTTTAAGGAACTCAATCTGTTCAATTTGAACTAACGTTTCATCAAAGAAAAAGAGAGGGTGATTGCTCACATTTACCAGATTTATAAGCAGAATAAGAAGATATGTAACTTAAACAGCATAAAGGCAACTCGATATTTATTTTTACCTGTAAAAACATCAAATATTACCGAAATTGTCCTTTCTGCAGACAAAAGTTACCCTTAACAGCTAGTAAGACTTTACAAATATTAATTCACTTAGCCCTCACAATCCAACAAAGTAAGCAATATTCTCCCCATTTTATACGTCAAGAAATGAAGGCATGCATTATTAAGCCACCACCCTAAGGTCATAGAGCTAGATAGTAGCACAGCCAGAGTTCAAATACAAGCTGTCTGGCATCCAAATTCACACTCAACCACTGTGCTCTGCTGACTCTGACTGCCCTTGAACATGAAAGAGAAAGCGCATCCCGACAGAAATAACTAGGTGTTCAAAAAGGTGAACTTTACATGCTGTTAAGATGTTAACGAAAAATCCCGTTTCTCTTTCCCAGTAACTATCAAGAAAGGTTTGCGCTAGGAATTCCAGGAAAAACCCATGATGCACAGGGAGTGACCCAAATAGGAACACTTTCCAAGGCTTCTAACTTCATCCTGACCCCGCGGCTCCAGGCCGCTGGCGTTCTAAGACAAGGAACTCTCCNAAACTTAAAATTACATATTGGACAGCATCAGTCTAAAGATTAAAATGCCAATACTGTATCTAAAGAGCATGGTTTGGCATCACCGGTTGTCATGGTGACTATAAAAAGTGGGTGAAGCCTGTGCATGAAGGTCACAGGAAGTATTAGTCAGGATGTATGTAGCTCAGGTGCAGTAACTAAGCCTTAAATCTGTGATCCATAAGGAGCTGTATTTTAATGAAAAACAGTTAAACAGTAACTTGAAATCAATGTGGAATGGGATGATAACAAAAGTTCACCTAAAACAGTACCTCCAGCTTACCTGAAATAATACACTTCTTTCTAATGGGTAAGTGCCTCTCCAATCTAGAGAAGGTTTAGAATTAAACAGAGACTCTCAGGTGGCACAGGAGTAAAGAAACCCCTGTCAATGCAGGAGATTCAAGAGACTCGAGTTGTATCCTGGGTCAGGAAGAATCCTTGAAGTAGGAAATGGCAACCCACTCCAGTATTCTTGCCTGGAAAATTCCACGGACAGAGGAGCGTGGTGGGCTCCAGTCCGTGGGATTGAAAAGAGTCAGACTGGGCACGCACAGCAGCATAGAGACGACAAGGAAAATGAGACTCATGTTAATACTTTTTAGAATATTTTAGAAATGTGTTTTATATTAACTGGAACAGTTTGTGCATAATTATTACATTTTTAATGTTTAAAGGAATCTGACATAAACTGACACGTGATTCTCCTTAAAATGTGAGCTATATTTAGACACATGATTTATTTAGATTGAAGTGTTTAAAAGGATTTGGCTGTCTATAAAACATTAATTTTGTAAGTGATGGAACAGTCAAAGGAAATTGAGCTAAGTATTTGGAAAGGCTTCACTCATTTGAGTCATACATTTGCCCACTGAGCATCTGATTTGTTTAAAAAGAAAATCAAATATATTAAATAAATATATACAGTTGAAAATATTTTAGGGTTTAAATTTAACTAAGTTTACAAACGAGACTGATAGTTTAAGGAACTCAATCTGTTCAATTTGAACTAACGTTTCATCAAAGAAAAAGAGAGGGTGATTGCTCACATTTACCAGATTTATAAGCAGAATAAGAAGATATGTAACTTAAACAGCATAAAGGCAACTCGATATTTATTTTTACCTGTAAAAACATCAAATATTACCGAAATTGTCCTTTCTGCAGACAAAAGTTACCCTTAACAGCTAGTAAGACTTTACAAATATTAATTCACTTAGCCCTCACAATCCAACAAAGTAAGCAATATTCTCCCCATTTTATACGTCAAGAAATGAAGGCATGCATTATTAAGCCACCACCCTAAGGTCATAGAGCTAGATAGTAGCACAGCCAGAGTTCAAATACAAGCTGTCTGGCATCCAAATTCACACTCAACCACTGTGCTCTGCTGACTCTGACTGCCCTTGAACATGAAAGAGAAAGCGCATCCCGACAGAAATAACTAGGTGTTCAAAAAGGTGAACTTTACATGCTGTTAAGATGTTAACGAAAAATCCCGTTTCTCTTTCCCAGTAACTATCAAGAAAGGTTTGCGCTAGGAATTCCAGGAAAAACCCATGATGCACAGGGAGTGACCCAAATAGGAACACTTTCCAAGGCTTCTAACTTCATCCTGACCCCGCGGCTCCAGGCCGCTGGCGTTCTAAGACAAGGAACTCTCCCGCAGCGACAGAGAACCTGTTGCTCTGACCCTCGAAGAAGTCCAGCCTGAGGGAAATGATACTTACTGAGTTACTTTTCATTGCATTTCTTTTCATCCTGTAACATCTCATCTGGCCTCTTTTTGGTTGTGTGTTGGGGGGAGGAGGGGCGTTAATTCTGAATCCAGGGCACAGTACAAAATAAAATAAATTCAGGAAAGAAAAGATAATTCCTTTTAATTTTGTTTTTAATTCTAAAAATAGATTGAGGGGGGGGGAGACTTCGCCCCCTCCTTCTACACCAAAACCCCATCTGGGAGTCTGTGGCAATGAGCATAAACAAGGACTATGGTTTTGATTACCTCCTGAGAACCATCTCCCCCTTCAACACTGACCACATCTACCACCCTGAGTCTTTCCTACCAAGCAGCCACTCTTTCCAAAGCAAAGGTAATTGAAATGCATGTTCACTGCAGCAGGAAGCCGTTCTTTGTTGACTGGCAATTAACAAAGCAAGCATAGTCAATTTCAGATTGTGATTTATCACACAGATGATGGTTTTAAATTTACCAACCCTGTGTGATCTTGGATAAGCTATTTATTAGCATTTCTATAGATGCAGAAAGAAGAGTGAGTGTGAAGATCAAGAGATAGTTTGTGTAACATACTAAATGGACTACTGGGGTGCCAGGTAAGTGATCAATAAATGATAGCTGTCACAATATTTATTATTAAAAGAACCTACAGAACTGTGTTTCCTTGCTTGCTTTTACGGACATCTGTCTCTTAATTTTGCTTTTCATATAGCTTAAATAAGAAAAGCCCCCTGAAATTAAAACACTTGATCACACTTATGTGGAGACAGTGAGAACGTGAGTTTATAACAGCGTGGGGTAGATAGAAGATAAAATAGTAAAAGCAATGTAAAGACAAATATAAATGATTTTTAAAGGTCCATGTTTTGCTCTCTTTGACTTAAATAATCAAAAGTTTATGCATAACTGCGAGTATAAACTTAAGCTCAGTTCAGCTCAGTCACTCAGCCGTGTCTAACTCTTTGAAACCCCATAGACTGCAGCAAGTCAGGCTTCCCTGTCCATAACCAGTTCCCAGTCCATCGAATCGGTGATGCCATCCAACCATCTCATTCTCTGTCATCCCCTTTTCCTCTCACCTTCAGTCTTTCCCAGCATCAGGGTCTTTTCCAGTGAGTCAGTTCTTCACATCAGGTGGCCAAAGTACTAGAGTTTCAGGTTCAGCCTCAGTCCTTCCAATGAATATTCAGGATTGATTTCCTTTAGGATGGACTGGTTGGATCTCCTTGCAGTACAAGGGACTCTCAAGAGTCTTCTCCAGCACCACCGTTCAAAAGCATCAATTCTTCAGCACTCAGCTTTCTTCACAGTCCAACTCTCACATCCATACATGACTACTGGAAAAACCACAGCTTTGAATAGATGGACCTTTGTCAGCAAAGTAATGTCTCTGCTTTTCAATATGCTGTCTGGGTTGGTCATAGCTTTTCTTCCAAGAAGCAAGAGTCTTTTAAATTTCATGGCTGCAGTCACCATCTGCAGTGATTTTGGAGCCACAAAAAATAAAGTCTCTCACTGTTTCCATTGTTTCCCCATCTATTTGCCATGAAGTGATAGGACCGGATACCCTGATCTTAGTTTTCTGAATGTGGAATTTTAAACCAGCTTTTTCACTCTCCTCTTTCATTTTCGTCAAGAGGCTCTTTAGTTCTTCTTTACTTTCTGCCATAAGGGTGGTGTCATCTACATATCTTGAGATTATTGATATTTCTCCCGGCAATCTTGATTCCAGCTTGTGCTTCAAAATTAAGCTAGCTAGAGTTTTTTATGATTTATATATATACACACATACACACACACATATAACCTTTTAAGATATGACCATCAGGAATCCAAATAAATTGAAAATGAAGCTGTGATCTTTGATTTCTTATGTTGTATTTCAAATAACTAAAAGCTAAAGTGATTTTGTGGTGCCCTGAGGATACCTTGTGGAGCTTGGATAACTGACGGAATGCTGCTCTGTTTCCCAGGTGGTGTTAGTGGTGTCTCTGCCAATGCAGGAGACAAGAGAGGCGAGTCCCACCCCTGGGAGGGGAAGATCCCCTGGAGGAGGGCATGGCAACCCACTCCACTATTCTTGCCTGGAGAATCCCATGGACAGAGGAGCCTGGTGGGCTACAGTCCAGAGGGTCACACAAACTCGAACATGACTGAAACGACTTAGGTTGCACGCATGCAGGAAACCTGAGTCACTTTCCTAAGACCCCAACATTGACACTTTTAAGGTCCTCAATACTGACTTTGGAACTAGGCTTTAAAATAATCATTTTATACCACATAAAAAAAATCTTTTAGGCATTCATTTAAAGAAAGCACATTTGAATTTATCTTATCTTTGGAAATGAATAAGGCATAGTTCTTGTTTACAGTCTGGCACACATTTGGTAAAGAATCCACCTGCAATGCAGAAGACCCTGGTTCGATTCCTGGGTTGGGAAGATCCACTGGAGAAGGGATAGGCTACCCATTTCAGTATTCTTTGACTTTCCTTGTGGCTCAGCTGGTAAAGAATCCGCCTGCAATGCAGGAGACCTGGGTTCAATCCCTGGGTTGGGAAGATCCCCTGGAGAAGGAAAAGACAGCCCACTCCAGTATTCTGGCCTGGAGAATTCCATGGACTGTATAGCCCATGGGCTTGCAAAGAGTTGGACAGGACTAAGTGATATTCACTTTCATTTCACACACGTGTGTTTTAAAACAACATGCTAAGTTGTTTTTCGGTTTTGGTTTGTTTTTAAATAGGTATAGACAGAGTTCTCTTGGAAGAGAATGAGTGAGAAGGAAATATTACCTGGTCCTCAGGACACGACAGAGCTCCTGGGAAAAGACCAGATGAGCCTACAGGACAGGGAATGATAGCCATTATCTTGTTGTACCAGCTCACAACGATTATGCTGCTGCTGCTGCTAAGTCACTTCAGTCACGTCCGACTCTGTGTGATCCCATAGACGACAGCCCATCTGGCTCCTCTGTCCCTGGGATTCTCCAGGCAAGAATACTAGAGTGGGGTGCCATTTCCTTCTCCAATGCATGCATGCATGCTAAGTTGCTTCAGTCGTGTCCGATTCTGTGTGATCCCATGGACAGCAGCCCACCAGGCTCCTCTGTGCACAGGAATTCTCTAGGCAAGCATACTGGAGTGGGTTGCCATTTCCTTCTCTATACCATGATTATAACCTGCAAAAATACTGAATCACTGTGCTGTCCACCTGAAAACTAATATAATATTGCAAATCAACTACACTTCATTCTTTTAAAAAAGTTGAGCCTAGACTGATGGTACTCCACATAGTCCAGTTCAGTTCAGTCGCTCAGTCGTGTCCGACTCTTTGCGACCCCATGAATTGCAGCACACCAGGCCTCCCTGTCCATCACCAACTCCCGGAGTTCACTCAGACTCACGTCCATCGAGTCAGTGATGCCATCCAGCCATCTCATCCTCTGTCATCCCCTTCTCCTCCTGCCCCCAATCCCTCTCAGCATCAGAGTCTTTTCCAATGAGGCAATCCCAAATACACAAATGTAAGAGATACCCTTTACACGTATATAGCAAAGTTCACACCACCGAAAATATACATTCTTTTAATATATGAATACAAATAAAAAGTGAAAGAACAACTGTCTTCGAAAGTATCTTTTCCAGAAATTAGTCTGTTCTAGTTTTTAAGTAAGGAAAATACTGACATAGGTCACAATATGCTATGAAGAAATAATTCTTGCTTTATTCTTGAAGAAATAATTCTGGCTCTAGGTTTTGTTCCTTTTTATTAAATTAAGGGGGAAAAAATGAAGTACCATTACAATTGACGCCTTTATTTGTACAGTTGATATCAGTTAATTAAAAAGCAAAGTTTGCTGCATTCCTTGACATAAAGAAGCCAGGATTCTGGTACCTTTTGCCTGTGTGCTTGTGTGTGCTCAGTCCTTTCCAACTCTCATGACCCCATAGACTGTAGCCCACCAGGCTCCTCTCTCCACGGAATTGTCTAGGCAAGAGTACTGGAGTAAGGTGCCATTTCCTCTTCCAGGGGGTCTTCCCGACCCAGGAGTCGACCCGNCCTTTCCAACTCTTATGACCCCATAGACTGTAGCCCACCAGGCTCCTCTCTCCACAGAATTGTCTAGGCAAGAGTACTGGAGTAAGTTGCCATTTCCTCTTCCAAGGGGTCTTCCCGACCCAGGAGTCGAACCCATGTTTCCTGTGTCTCCTGTACTGGCAGGCGGATTCTGTACCGCTGAGCCACCTGGGAAGCCTCTGTACTTTTAGAATAATATAACAGAAAGATCACATCAGTTTCCTCCTTCTTAAAATGGGGATCATAGTAGTACCTACTTCACAGAGTTCTTAAGAAGATTAAATAGATTAATACTTGTGAGGTATTCAGAAAAGCACTTGGCCATTAAGAAGCACGTGCAAGGGTTTGACTGATAGAAAAAAGATGGAACTGCAGTCATGCTAACCAGGGTCTGGGGAAACTATATGAAACAAGACAAAATGCCAGATGAGACCACACAGAAACCTTTCATTAGAGATTTACAATTCAAGAGTTTGAGTAATCATCTGTCCTTCAATTCAACTATGCCTGNTGCAGTCATGCTAACCAGGGTCTGGGGAAACTATATGAAACAAGACAAAATGCCAGATGAGACCACACAGAAACCTTTCATTAGAGATTTACAGTTCAAGAGTTTGAGTAATCATCTGTCCTTCAATTCAACTATGCCTGACACATCACGTCGTAATAAAATTGTGTAAAATGCCATGTCTTCCTTGAACAACTACGACTGTAATAGAGGGAAGATGGTTCACAATAGACTGATACTCAGAGAAACAATTTCTCATTTAAATGCCCCCAAGTACGTGGGACAAACCCATAGTTTTCTTTTAAAGCTCCATTACTGTCTTGGCTATTTAAGTGGTCTCCCTGACCAATTATGGGTTTCCACAGTGGCTCAGATGGTAAAGCGTCTGCCTGCAATGCGGGAGACCCGGGTTTGATCCCTGGGTCAGGAAGATCCCCTGGAGAAGGAAATGGCAATCCACTCCAGTACGCTTGCCTGAAAAATTCCATGGACGGAGCAGCCTGGCGGGCTACAGTCCATGAGGTCACAAAGAATCGGATACGACTGAGTGACTTCACTTTTCCTGACCAATTATACAATATAATCATGTGGAAAATCTTTATTCTTATGTCCTAACTTGTGGTTTATATTATTCAATGTGCACTTACATCCCAGTTCAGGGGAGTCACTTTTTACTCAGTTGGGAGGAAAACTGGGGGTAAGTGACCAGAACAGTCCTCTCTGGTATAGGAGTGACCAGTCTCTGGAAACCATGTAAACACTCGCTGGGGAGTTGCTTTAGGATTCTGGACCACAGGGTGCTGAAGAGACGATCTGTGCCATCCATCTTTTTCCTCCTCTTCACCCCAAGCCCTGAAAGGTCTCAGTATACATTAATCTCAAATCCCTTGGACAGCAAGGAGATCAAACAACTCAATCCTAAAGGAATTCAATCCCAAATATTCACTGGAAGGATTGATGCTGAAGCTCCAATACTCTGGCCACCTGATGTGACTCATTGGAAAAGACCTTGATGCTGGGAAAGATAGAGGGCAGGAGGAGAAGGGGGTGACAGAAGATGAGATGGTTGGATTGCACATGAGTTTGAGCAAACTCCAGGAGATAGTGACGGACAGGGAAGCCTGGTGTGCAGCAGTCCGTGAGGTTGCAGAGAGTCAGACGTGACTTAGCGACTGAACAATAATACGCTTTAACTCACTGAACCCTCCACCTTGAGACTCTTTGGCTTTCACGTCAACTGGTTATGAGGTAAAGTGGCAGAGGTCTAGATCTAGGCAGTTAGGGAAAATAGCATTCATCACCTAACAGNTTGTATCAGGCTGTCTCTTATACACATCTAGATGTGTATAAGAGACAGGTTATGAGGTAAAGCGGCAGAGGTCTAGATCTAGGCAGTTAGGGAAAATAGCATTCATCACCTAACAGGATTCCAGATTTTCCTCTCCGCCACACGACCTCTGCACCTGTCCAAAATGTGAAAGTAAGGATTATAACACGGCCTGGATGGCAGGGGAGTTTGGGAGAGAACGGATACACGTATATGTATGGCTGAGTCCCCTTGCTATTCACCTGAAATTCTTACAACATTGTTAATCAGCTATACTCCAATGTAAAATCAAGAAAGCTTGAAAAAAAAAGATTATAACATAAATTATGAGTTTTTAAATACACACCATTATAAAATAAGTTTTCTAATATTCTGATTGAAAAACAAATTAACCAACTTATATTTTCTAAAAGCCCTGGAGGATATAAAATTACTTACAAAGCATTAAAGAATTAACTAGTAACTTTTCCCCATACGAAAAGGAAGACTAACATAGAATATTTGGGTATTAGGTATCATAAACAATGAGCTACACCTATAATAATATCTGTAATAGTTGGAAAACAAGTAATTCCTCAACTATAAGATCTCAGATGACTTTATCAAGCAATACGGAATAAAGAAAAGGAATCAGCTAATAAACATTTGCTGACTGATGTCCAAAACTATTCTATATAATTGCTCAAAGAACTGGCACATATGGAAATCAAGCGTTAATCTCAAACTATGTTTATAACACTCCAATTCTGTGCCAGACTGAATAAATATATGCATTTCCCATTTTGTAAAGTGGTTTACAAAATGGCTTAAGAGATCTTATCCTCATTATAACTGAGAGCAGGAAAAAAATGAAAGACACGCCCACGAAGTTTCTCAGCCTCCATCAATGTCTGCTAACTACCCACAGCACAAACACCCTTCCTATCACCACAAGCATGGGTTTCCCATGCCTTTTCTCAGCACAGTGGTTACCATCAATACTCACCACACACAGCAGGTCAGCTGATAATACCTTACATTTACAGCATTTTTTCCTTGAAGTCCCAGAGCTAACATTATTCTCCCCAGCCACAAATCCAAATCCAAGTGTTTTGGCAATGAAGAAATCATGTTTTTAAAAACTATCATCTTTTTCACAAATACGCTTTTACAAATGCTACAGCACATTGTACGAGACGCTGAATTACCAGCCAGTCCTCACGTTATCACAGCGCTAGAAATCGCTAGAGAACACTGACCCAGAAAGAGCCAACAAAGCCTCCAGTGGCCTAATGTTGCCCACGCAGGCTCATGTGGTTAAAAATATGACTTTCAGTGGCACAAGAACAATGTTAATCTGACTTAAATGAGAACATTTCTTCACTCCTTTTATCTCTTTGGACACGCTCACTAAGTCAAGTTATAGAATACTTCAGGCTGTGTTTATAATGATCAGACCAAATTTTACAACGTATACCAAAAATTAGGACCAGCAATTATTAAATTAAGACTATAAAATTATGATGTTACAAAATTATAAAATAATTTTACAAAATTAAGACTTTTCTAATTTTAAGGCTCTGAAGCTTAGAAATGCAAAAGATTTCTACTACTGTGAATGAGCCAGTGACAACTGGCATATTACACCTAAGGCTACTCTGCGCTGTTCCCTACTTCCACCAGGTGGCCAGTCTCAGCCATGGACCTACTGCTCACTCCCATCTGCATTTTCTAAGGGGGTTCTATAGATATCACAGCATTTTTTTTTTTTTTTTGGCTTTCATTATTTGGTCATGCACATACCTCGTGATGCTAGTAACATATATAAATATGGCAAATTATTGTTTTTCACTTCACTGACAAAAGCTTCATTTCTTGCTTCAGAGCTTGTATAAATAAACCACTAGGACAAAGCTGTGCTTGCAATACATGCCTGTTTATTTCTGATGTTTACTGACTTTATTTTCTTGGCAGAAAGTGATCCAGCTTTAAAGACGCCAGACTATATTGAATCCTGTGCCTTGGGTGAGCTAGTTGCAAAGGCAAAAACGAGTTATCACTGTGCTGAATTAACACTGGCTATCTCCAATCTTCAGATTCCAAACTAAGGGCCACAGACTAGAAATCACAGCGAGGGGCCCATGTAGCTGAAAAGCAGGTCCAGAATCCTTGCACTTGAAGGTTGGATTTGCTAACAAAGATGTGAGTAACGCTGTACTGTTGCTGCCTCAGAAAGAACACAAAACTAATTATTTTTAGTACAAAACATGAAATGATATTCTGTCTATAGAATAGGACAAGGCCTCAATGTTCATCCTAGTTGCCTTTCATGCTTAAATGAAAAAAATGCTTATTTTTCCTCTCCTGGTTATCTTCTGAAA
>SJYW01017766.1:63684-101871 GCA_006410735.1 Raphicerus campestris | reverse complement strand
ACCACCCCCCCACCACCCTCCTAAGGAGCTGCCACCACCGCACACGCCCCTCTCCCAAGGGCCCAAAGCGTTCGTCTGGCCCCAGCAAGAGGGGAAGAGGGGGCGAGAGGAGCCCACCCTTGGCCCGATGCCTACTGGCATCCCCCGTAGGCACCCTCTTTGGCTTCGCGCACCGGACATTTCCAAAGCCCACCACCACCAACCACACCACCACCACCACCCCACCTTTCTCCTCTCTGGCGCTGTGCCCTCAACGTGGAAATTCACTGAAGAGAGGAGAAAGCGGTGCAAACTGAGAAAGTGTGGAGCAACTGGTCCCGGTGCATCTGTTGCGAGCTGCCGCAGAAGCCCGGCGCTGCCAAGAGGCTCCGGCGCCCCGCCGCCTCCCCCCCGACCGAGCTGCGCCTCGACGGGTCTGGGCTCGCTCCACCCAAATCCGTATGTTTCGTGGGGGGCTCCAGTAAGAGAGAGAGAAGGGAGCTTCGTGTTTTGGGTTTGTTTTTTTTTTAATTTAAACACTGGATACACTTGTAACCTCACCCTAAAACAACTTGGAGGCTGTCCTTGTGAATCTCTGCTGCTGCTACTGTTCGGCTACTGGCCGTGACCGCTAAGCGCCTACCTTGAGCGCGGGCTCGCTCGCTCTCTCTGTGCCAAGCCCCGGAGCCGTGCACTGCAGATCGTGGTGCTCCGGGGAAGATAAAAGGGTGAGGCTGACCTTGGCACATGGTAGGCATCCTCTCCTAAGGAAATTCTTGGAGAGGGAGGGAAAAGTACCAGCACAGTCACAGTAATACTCCCTCTGAAGGACAGAGCTGGAGGACAGCTACCACTGGGGTGAGTCATCACCCCATCCTATGTTTTCTTGAAAGATCAGTGATTGAAGCTAGGACCTACAGTGTCTTCATTTAGACCCCGGGGAACGTGGCATTTATTTTCTGGCACTTGTGAATCACCAAAGGAATGTCAATAACATAATAAAACCCCAGGGTAGCTGATGTTTTCTGGATTTGCTCCCTATCTGAGAAGCCATAAAGCAAAACGAGGTTGTTACCAATGGAAGCCACACATTTTAATTAATGAAAATAGAAGATTCATTTTAGGGTGAAGAGAAACAGCCTGTTCCTCAGAACAACTGGCCTCTTTCCTGTACTGGGAACATTGGTGCTTCCAGACAAAGTCCAGAGACAAGGACTTCTCACAGGCTGTTAAGCAGTCTGACAGTATCTGTCAAAATTTTAAATGTACATCCCTTTCTCCTGGCTAGCTCATTTCTCAGAAATTTGTTATGTGGAAATACACAAGTGTACAATGATAGATTTACAAGGATGTGCATTCCAGCAATTATTTATTAGCAAAAATTTGAAACAACTTGTTTGTCCATCAGATAAATAAGTTTGGCACACTCATACCATGTAGTCCAAAGTGACATGTTCAGTAAGTGCAAAATGCTCACCAGATTCCAAACACTTGGAACAATAACCCCCCAAAAGTATAATATCTCATTAATAATCCTTATGTTGATCTCATGGTGAAATAATGTTTTTAACATATGGGGTCAAATAAAACATTAATAAAATTAGTACAGTTTCTTTTCACTTTAACATGCTTACTAAAAATTTTTAAATTATTTAAGTGGCATATCGGACTGCTCTGTTTTAGAGCTAGTTTTTATGCTAAAAATTAGCAGGAACTCCAAAGTTCACTTTTAGTTAAAACAAGATATACTTATCACATTAATGTTTTCATACATCTGTCATAATATAGCAATTTATGTTAAATATTTTTACTTATTAAAAATATTAAACATAGACAAATGTTAGAGATAAAACTAGCTCATTTGTTTATATTTTAGAAAGACTTTACCACAAGCACTACAGTTAAATTACCTGGGCCTGAATCCCAGCTCTACAGTGTACCAATAGGACCCAGGCAAGTGGTTTAATACATCTGTTCCTCAGTTTCCACATTTGTTAAATGGGTCCCATAATAGTACTTACCTCATTGAATTATTCTGAGAATGAGATAAGTGAATGTGTGGAAAAGTCTAATTATGATGTCTGATCATATACAATGCTGAACAAATTTTAACTATTATTTTTATCATACTTTGTCAGATCTGTCACTTATTCTATTAATCTTCAATTCTGGTTAGTCTAAATTTGTCTGGTTAGTCATAACAAATCTTTTCATCTTCCTTTAAGTAAGCTGATTGGCACTGTGACTGAGACATGAAGTTTAACTCTCCTCACCCCTGAACTGGCTATAAAATTACTGTCAAAATCAGGGAGATATTTTAGCCCATTTAAAAATAAACAAAAATTTTCAGTTACATCATCAGTCATATGTCTCAGAGTCCCCAAAAGATGCTCAATTACCATTCTCAATTCCTTTATCAGAGTGACTCTCTTGGAGAAAGAAAGATCCAGCCAGATGACAAGAATGTCACCTAACTTGAAATAAGCTCTGTGCATCAATTCCTTCATCCCTGGGAATTTCTTGGAGACATAAAAAAAATCCAGCAAGCAACAGGAATGTCACCCAGCATGAAACGAGCATTTGTGTAAAGTGCTGGTTGACAAAAGGCCATGCATCCCCAAACGGCTCTAGTCAGCTTTCCTACCAATACAAAGTGAGAGTGTTAGTCATTTAGTCATATCCAGCTCTTTATGACTCTGTGAACTATACCTGCCAGGCTCCTCTGTCCATAGAATTCTCCAGGCAAGTATGCTGGAGTGGGTAGTCATTCCATTCTCCAGGGGATCTTCCTGACCCAGGGATTGAACTTGGGTGTCCCACACTGCAGGCGAATTCTTTATCATCTGAGCCACCAGGGAAGCCCATCAAATGCCAATGAGATCCATAACTGCTTATAGGAGGACTAATTTTTCATTGCAATCCATTCCACAAAGATAAAATTAATTTTGAAATTCAGTACTTGAAAGTAGCAATATATTTACTGAGCTATCTGACACATCAATCTCAGTGTGAGAAACTGGCTGCTGATTAAAGAAATGTATCCTGTAAAAATCCTGGAGGATACAGGCAAAAGCAGATAGGATTGAGAAGTCCTGTCCATTTTATCATTTCGTAGCCCCTGGTGTGTATTGTGCAGCCCAATTAAAAATATATACATATTCTGTGCCAGTGGGGAAATTGGCAGGGAAACAGGGAGTTAAACAAACAAATACATCACAGTTCTTTGCCAAGAGCTCCCTATGGAGAGATTCCACATGATATCTCAGCCAAAAGTATAATTTGATATCGACCAGATCCCATTAAAGTTAACTTTTGATGTGCTTTAATCTGGTTTAAATAAGTTTTGTTTTAAATCAATTAATTTGGGGCTGTGTTCAAAAATGTCACAGTTTAAAGATGTTGCTTCCTTTTTTTGAGTCATTAATAGAGCCTCAGACCTCTTTCCAGGGTCCTCTGGTGTCAGACTTTCCCCACACTCATAGCTTATCTCATTCCAGTGGCAAAAAGTGTGTCAGAATATTAACCAGTCCAACATGATGTTTAAAATTCATAGGTCATTTACTTATTGATCCCTGACATAGCTCTCAGCAGACTGGAAATGATTTGTTTCTGGTTTTCTCGCCTATGAAATGAGGGTACTGAAGGCTGCTCTTGTTAGCAGCAAAGGATTTCTTAAGTCTGAATTAGATCATTCAGTAAAGCTCATTGATCAAAGGTTCTATGGAGCTCTAATGCTGTTACACTTTTGAAGTGAAAGACTAGAATTGGTGTCAAAAAGAAACCACATGCTGTACACATCATTATAATAGTAAAACAATGTGAAAGGCCTTCTTTGTGACTATTCTTTTGAACATTATAAACGAACTCTGTGCCATCAAAGCCATGGATATTGTAACCAGACCAGCTCTCCGTGGATGGGGCACACAACACAGGGAAGAAAAGATGGCTTGGGACCCTTCCACTGGAACCTCACCATCACTCTGAGAGCTCACCTTGCTCTGCTAGACAGGCCCAGGTGAACAGAAGCACCCACATGTAGGCTTGTTTACTGTGGCCAGACAGGGTCGTTCAAGCAGAGGGGAGAGAGACAAACTGTGCTTAGTAGGGTGGGAGAACTCCAGACAAAGGGCAGGATAGAGGGACCAGGTAAAATACAGGACACGAAATTTGGGGGACATTCCAATACTTTACTCCTTGGAAGGAAAGCTATGACCAGCCTAGAGAGCATATTAAAAAGCAGAGACATTACTTTGCCAACAAAGGTCCGTCTAGTCAAGGCTATGGTTTTTCCAATAGTCACGGATGTGAGAGTTGGACTATAAAGCTGAGTGCCAGAAACTGTTGCCTTTGAACTGTGGTGTTGGAGAAGACTCTTGAGAGTCCTTTGAACAGCAAGGAGATCCAATCAGTCCATCCTAAAGGAAATCAGCCCTGGATATTAATTGGAAGGACTGATGCTGAAGCTGAAGCTCCAATACTTTGGCCACCTGATGCGAGGAGCTGACTCATTGGAAAAGACCCTGATGCTGAGAAAGATTGAAGGCGGGAGAAGGGGACAACAGAGGATGAGATGATTGGATGGCATCACTGACTTGATGGACTTGCACTAGGGTAAACTCTGGGAATTGGTGATGGACAGGGAGGCCAGGTGTGCTGCAGTCCATGGGGTCGCAAAGAGTCAGACATGACTGAGCGACTGAACTGAACTGAACCGATATGAAAACATTTTGATGTGTTTATCCTAAGATCAAATCTAACTGGGTGCCCTCTATCTGTATTTGCCAAATCAGGCAACATCAGGCCTGGGAACAGCTCTGGGAAAGAATCTATTCTAGTGGGCAAAGCAAGATCTCTCAGTGACACCATGATCAGTGACTGCTAATGGCGGTGTCCGTGAGTTGTCCACGAAGGAAGTGAGGGCCGATATGAGGGTGCTCACAGAGAGGAAGAACAGTTATTAGAACAAGCCTACACTAACAAGAGTGAGCTGACTGTGAGTTCCAAAATAGTGGGTGGCAAGTGTGGTTCGCCATGTTTCTGCCTCCATACCATTCCCAGAACCAGACAGTCCAGGCAGTCCAGAGAACCCGGAGGTGTATCAAATTTCCCAACAGGAGATAGAGTCTTAAAAAAGCCACCCTCCAGCTTCTAACTGTAAACGAGGCTATCTCCCCAATTAGCAGTTTTTTGCACATCCCTCTGGTTGATGGAGAATGGATTTGTGGTGAGCAAGATGAAAACAGGGAAACTCACATGTGTATCAGCTTACTAGATGAAGTGGCAGATGATTTTGAGTTGGACTGGGTGGGTGGTGACAGATGAAATGGAGAAAAGTAAAAAGATTAAAGAGGCATTTTGGAGGAAGAACAGAAACCTCTTCAGAAGGTTTCCTCCGGATCATGGAGGAGAAGACTGTGCCAAGAATGCCTTCTAGGTTTCTGGCCATGAAAGGTTCTGTGCTGAGGGAGGGTTCCTGAGCCAATTAGATTCTCTCCCTTGAAAGAAGAGAGGGGGACGAGTGGGTGGAAGTGGACAAAGCTGGGATATATGACACACGGTCAATGTGGACCGCCATATTCATCCCAGGGCCAGAGGAGGACAAGCAACTGCAAACAGAGAAACGGGCATCACTGTGTGACCCGCTAAAAGACCTAAAGCCTCATGGGCTTGCTTTCTGTTGTCTGAATACATCAAGTCTATTCCTGTCTGAGTCCCCTGCCCAGATCTCCTTCCCTCGTGTCTTTCGGCCACCCACTAAAATGTCACCCACTCAAAGACGGCTTTCCCAACCAATCTGCAAGAACACCCAGTTTCTCATTATCATATCAGCATCCTCTTTTAATATTTTCTAAAACTGTCATTCATTCGTATGTGTGTCGCCCACCACCTCTGCCTCTAGAATACAAGCTTCCAGACCACAGGGACTTCCTTGGCCCTTTCAGGCAGACCACCCTCCACCGCTAGAACAACCCCTGGCATGGCTGGACACTCAGTGAACACCTGGTGAGTCAGTTCTGATCTGGCCGGCCTCCCAGTGCCAGGTTCTAGCTCAGAGAGATCCAGCCATAAATTGCTTTCTACCCTTGGCTGCTGTAAAATCACCACGTCCTCATAAGAATCTTTTCTTTTCCTTGATCTTATTTGAGTGACTTCTTGACCTTACCAACAAAAGGGCTGTACCAGAATACACATAGAAATCTAAATCCATAGAGGGGCTGGACAAAGACCTGGAAAGGTGCCAAAAAGATCTACCTCTAATCAAAAGAAAAGCCACAGCTTTTTTTGGAAAAAAAAAATAGGACAGATACATCAAGGGAAGAATACTCTGCTAAATAAGACACTAGCCTGTCTTACTGCCGATGAATATTAGCTAATTGAAAGGTTTTATTCCTTCCATGTGCAATCTCTGAGCAAGGCCAGGGATCCAGCGATGAAGAAGGGGCAGCCCAGCTGTGAGGGAAGGCAGTGTGCAGAGGGCAGATAAGAGTGTCAGTTATGGTAGCACGATGGGTACACCAGTCCCCAGGTGGCGTTAGTGGTGAAGAACCTGCCTGCCAATGCAAGAGACACAAGAGACTCGGTTTCCATCCCTGGGTCGGGAAGATCCCCTGGAGTAGGAAATAGCAACCCACCATAGCAACCCGCTCCAGTCTACTTGCCTAGGGAAATCCCATGGACAGAGGAGTCTGGCAGGTTCCAGTGCATGGGGTCCCAGAGAGTCAAACACGACTGAGCGCACCCATACAGCACAGGTGGTGAGCCTCCTGTAGCAGTCTGCAGATCAGGCTTCGGGTATTGACAGCCACCAAGGAGGTAAGTTTCCCATTATCTTGAGATAATGATGGAAGGAGGTCATTCCAGGTAGAGGAAGCAGCAGGTGCGAGGCACGAAAGATGCTGAGCCAGGATATCGAGTTCTGAGCCCTTGATTCAGTGTGGCCAGAATTCAGGGTATCTAAGAGCCAGTGACAGAAATGATACTCTGGTCCTAGAAAAAAGTCTTGCCTGGTGAACAGGAACTCGCAGAGCCTCTGTTCCCTCCTGGATTATTCCCACCTCCTGGTGACTCAATACTAACAAGCCTCAGGGGGACCCTTGTTCTTCCAAGCTGGAGAGCTGGGACTTTATTTTCTAGCTGACCACACGCACATACACACACACACACACACACACACANCACAGACAGCGAGACCTACCATGCAGAGAAGAGATTCAGAGCCTCTCATTCCACCCATGTGTCTCTAAACCAGCCTCCTGAAAGCTGAGTAACCTCGGTTGGTATCCTTCCTCCCTCTGTGTCTACAGTTAAGCTCAGACAGTAAGGAATCTGCCTACAATGCTGGAGACCTGGGTTCGATTCCTGGGTTGGAAAGATCAAATGGCAACCAACTCCAGTATTCTTGCCTGGAGAATCCCATGAACAGAGGAGTCTGCGGGGCTACAGTCCACGGACTCAAAAAGAGTCGGACGTGACTGAGAGACTAACACACACCTGTAAAATAAGGAAGATTAAAAGTTTCCACCTCATGAGGTTTTTGAGAAGATCACAAAAATTAACATATGAAAAGGCTTCAAAGCTTTACANACTCAAAAAGAGTCGGACGTGACTGAGAGACTAACACACACCTGTAAAATAAGGAAGATTAAAAGTTTCCACCTCATGAGGTTTTTGAGAAGATCACAAAAATTAACATATGAAAAGGCTTCAAAGCTTTACATAAGTAGCCACAGGGGACTATGGATTCTTTTTTTTTCTCTCTCTCTCTCTTTAACAGCTTTATTAAGGTATAATTCACATAATACACAATTCACCCAGTTCACCCATTGTATGAATCAGTGTATTTATGGAGTTGTGCAACTATCATGACACTCAATTTTAGAACATTTTTATCACCCAGAAGCACCATGCTCTTCAGCTATCACCCTGTCCCCTCACACCCCTCCCCCAGCCCAGGGCAATCACGAATCTGCTTCTGTCTGTTTGGACCTACCTGTTCTGCACATCCCGTATAAATGGAACCACAGAGCGTGTGGTCTTCTGTGACTGGCTTCCTTCACTTGCAGCTCAGTGTTTTCACGGTCCCTCTGTGATAGAACATAACCCAGTGCCTCGTTCCTTGTCATTGCTAAATAATATCCCATTTTACGGATATCTTCATTTATCAACTAATGGACATCTGTGTTATTTCCACATTTTCACTATTATGAAAAAATGCTGGTATAAATATGCATGTATAAGTTTTTGTGTGGACATACATTTCCATTTCCTTTGGGTATAAACCCAGGAGTGGAATTGTTAGGTCATTTTGTAGCTTTAAATTTAATCAAACCGCCAGACTGTTTTCCAAATTGGCGACACCATTCTTCATTCCCATTTGTAATGCATAAGCATTCCAGTTTCTCCACATCTCTACCAACGTTTGCTGTCTCCTGACTTTTGGTTTCTAGCCATCCTTAATGGGTGGGAAATGGTATCTCTTTGATTTCCATTTCCAGATGGTTGGATGGCATCACCGACTCAACGGACATGAGTTTGAGTAAACTCTGGGAGTTGGCGATGGACAGGGAGCCCTTGTGTGCGGCACTCCATGGGGTCGCAAAGAGTCAGACACGACTGAGCGACTGAACTGAACTGAATAACTAACGATGATGAGCATTTTTGCATGTGCTGATTGGCCCCTGGTAAGCCATGAGTTCTTACAAAATACCTCTTGTTGATGCTTCAGGAAACTTACATCACAAGAGATATTCTGAGAGCAGATCTAACTCCTGCGTTCTCCTGAGATTTTTGAAATGACCCAGATTACTCATACAACTTGGCCCTTGCCAGGTGGGAATACTAGCCATGTTTTTAAACATTATACCCATCAAAAGAAACTGAAAGAATAGGACAAGTTCATCTTGTGTTCAATACGTCTCCTATTTAGCTTACATTTCTACCCAGGCCTCTTCTGTGTCTATGAAAACTATTTTATTCCAGTATCTCCCCAAGATCCCACTTACCATAACTTGGGTTTTCTCAAATTCTGCTGCCTTGATGTCTTTTTGGTGTGCGTAAGCCCTCCCACTGTAAAATCTTCAAAGATGCGGAACGTTTACATCTTTCACGATGCACGTGGAAGTAATCTGTACGTACTGAATGAGGTCAAAGTCTTCCCACATCTCAAGAAAGGGCCTCCTGAAACCAGCCAAAGCAGTTTAAACCAGATTTATAAACTTCAACAAGTTAATTCACTTCCATTTCCACACTGGTCAAATGAGATTCATAATTTCTAATTTATAGAGCTCTTGTGGGCAGTAAAAAGTTGTATATATAGTATTTGGCACACTGCTAGTCAAATAATAAGCACAGAATAAAAGGAATATACCTACAAATCCATTATTCTGTCTAAAATCATGTCTATGCTGGCTCTCTAGTCTTCGGGGACCAGTAATACACATCAGGATTCGAGTTAGTGGCTGTCCAAGAACACAGTTTGCTGAGAGGTTGAGAAAAAAGAGAGAGAGACTCCAGACCCACAGGGACCAATGGACAATGCTGAATTGTCAGAGGCACTTCCAATTCAGAAGGCTTGACCTGAATGAGTCGAGGCAGGAGGCAGAGGCCCTGGGCAATTCAAGGAAGGCCTCAGCCCCATGCACTCCCTGGATGACCTTGGCCTTCCCATCCAGCCTGACCCTCCCTATTTGACCTTGATGGCTACTTCAGTGCTGCTGGGGTTCTTCTCCAAAGCTACAGAAGAAGAATCAAAACAGAATGGACTTCGCCAGCTCTGAAGACGAGGTCTACATCTCAGAAAACAAAATGAAGCATCCATCAGAGATGTAATCTGTCATCTTCCACGTTCTTTCCTTTTCCAGGGTTTTACAGCATGGGGCTGATAGGAGGAGACCAGTAGGCCCTGCAGACAGTGACTGCAGCCATGAAATTAAAAGACGCTTTCTCCTTGGATGGAAAGCTATGACAAACCTAGGCAGAATATTTAAAAGCAGAGACATTACTGTGCTAACAAAGGTCTGCATAGTCAAAGCTATGGTTTTTCCGGTAGTCATGTATGGATGTCAGAGTTGGACCACAAAGAAGGCTGACAGCCAAAGAATTGAGGCTTTTGAACTGTGGTGTTGGAGAAGACTCTTGAGAGTCCCTTGGACTGAAAGGAGAGCCAGCCAGTCAATCCTAAGGGAAATCAACCCTGAAAAGTCATTGCAAGGACTAATGATGAAGCTGAAGCTTCAGTACCTTGGGCACCTGATGCAAAGAGCTGCCTCATTAGAAAAGACCCTGATGCTGGAAAAGACTGAAGGCAAAAGGAAAAGGGGGCGGCAGAGGATGAGATAGATAACATCACCAGCTCAACTGACATGCATTTGAGCAAACTACAGGAGACAGTGAAGGACAGAGGAGCTCAGTGTACTGCAGTCCATGGGGTTGCAAAGAGTCAGACACAATTTAGCTTCTGAACAACAAAGGCCCAGTGCTCTAGCTGAGTAGTCACTTGCTGCCACCTATGGGTAGGACATTAAAAGTGACCCAAGGGGAAATGAAAATTTCTCTCATCCCTTACTGTGCATTTAAATGTAATTCTACAGAAAGTAACGAGGAAGATTTTTTGCTTATTTGTTGATTATTATATTATGCAGAAACAAAAGAAAAAAGATTAAAGATAGCTACCAACTCTGCAACAAATATCCCCAAATCTACCTGAGAACAGTGATTCACAGATTATGCTGTTGGTTTGAAAAATAGATTGATTCTGACTTGCCTAGCCCACCACAGCCTTTAATTGAGAACAAACTGAAAAACACAGATCAAATTAGTTTAAAAAATTGTCATTGTTCTGATTTAAAATAAGCTCATCAAAACCTATTATAGCAAAAGTCTGTTTGTCATGGTTACCATGGAATTAGGCTCTTTGCAATTATTTGAATATAGTACTTCCACTCCACAGCTAGAAACTTCTGCATACAGAAAGGGAAGAATGGGCTTTAATGAGAAAAGCTCGATTGTGTCCTGAAATATTTATACCAGCTTTTCAAATAAGTATAAAACATTTAAGAGTTCTGCCTCCAAAGATATCCTTGAAAAAGATGGGAAATGTAACCTCTGATTCANTCCTCTGCCTTTAAATCAGGCTTCCCAGGTGGTGCTAGTGGTAAAGAATCCACTTGCCAGTGAAGGAGATGTAAGAGACATGGGTTTGATCCCCAGGTCTGGAAGATCCCCTGGAGGAGGGCATGGTAACCAACTCCAGTGTTCTTGCCTGGAGAATCCCATGGACAGAGGAGCCTGCGGGGCTACAGTCCACTGGGTCACAAAGAGTCGAACGTGACTGACACAACTGAACATGCACACACGCCTTTAAGTCACTTAATAGGATATTAAGGTTTATCCCTGCTCTCCCATCTTTCTCCATAGCCTGCTGCTACCCACCCTCTTCCTAACTAGATTTGACAGTGAAGCAGAAATGGCATGTGGAACACCTGAGTTTCTCCTATAAAAAAGAATCCCTCTAACTTCAGGCAAGATCTCTCTGCAAATTTAGTTGCCTTGAAATCCTCTGATAATACATAATGAAGAATGAGACAGGCACCATTTCGTGGACATGCTTGCATATTATTTCACTTTCTCTCTCATAAATTCCCAAATCCCCAACCAATTTTATTGCCTGCTCCATCATTTTCTTCTATTTAATACTCTTCCAACACCATCTATGCAGTCTGACCTCCCCCTAGATTCAAAAGTAATAAATATAGAGTTTAAGAAAAAACTGTCTTCCTGTGTATGCAGATGGCTCAGACTTTGTCCTTGCTAGGCCTTCTGTATCTGAGGGATGGGATTCCGTGGCGCGCCCCAGCTGGGGCATATGTGGCAGCTGCACCCTGAGTGTGCCTTCTCTTCCTGTATTTTAGTTCAGCTGGTAAAGAATCCACCTGTAATGCGGGAGACCCAGGTTCAATTCCTGGGTCAGGAAGATCCCCTGGGGAAGGGATAGGCTACCCACTCCAGTATTCATGGGCTTCCCTGGTGGCTCAGCTGGTAAAGAATCCCCCTGCATTGCGGGAGACCTGGGTTCAATCTCTGGGTTGGGGGAGATCCCCTGGAGGAGGGCATGGCAACCCACTCCAGTATTTTTGTCTGGAGAATCCCATGGACTGAGGAGCCTGGTGGGCTACAGGCCACAGGATCACAAAGAATCGGACAGGACTGAGTGACACACAGCACATGAGAAAGGATTTAACCCCACCAGGTGACCACACCCAAAGACTTCCCTTTCACAGACAGCGAGACCTACCATGCAGAGCAGAGATTCAGAGCCTCTCATTCCACCCATGTGTCTCTAACCCAGCCTCCTGAAAGCTGAGTAACCTCAGTCGGTATCCTTCCTCCCTCTGTGTCTACAGTTAAGCTCAGACAGTAAGGAATCTGCCTACAATGCTGGAGACCTGGGTTCGATTCCTGGGTTGGAAAGATCCCCTGGAGGAAGAAATGGCAACCAACTCCAGTATTCTTGCCTGGAGAATCCCATGAACAGAGGAGTCTGCGGGGCTACAGTCCACGGACTCAAAAACAGTCGGACGTGACTGAGAGACTAACACACACCTGTAAAATAAGGAAGATTAAAAGTTTCCACCTCATGAGGTTTTTGAGAAGATCACAAAAATTAACATATGAAAAGGCTTCAAAGCTTTACATAAGTAGCCACAGGGGACTATGGATTCTTTTTTTTTCTCTCTCTCTCTCTTTAACAGCTTTATTAAGGTATAATTCACATAATACACAATTCACCCAGTTCACCCATTGTATGAATCAGTGTATTTATGGAGTTGTGCAACTATCATGACACTCAATTTTAGAACATTTTTATCACCCAGAAGAACCATGCTCTTCAGCTATCACCCTGTCCCCTCACACCCCTCCCCCAGCCCAGGGCAATCACTAATCTGCTTCTGTCTGTTTGGACCTACCTGTTCTGCACATCCTGTATAAATGAAACTACACAGCGTGTGGTCTTCTGTGACTGGCTTCCTTCACTTGCAGCTCAGTGTTTTCACGGTCCCTCTGTGATAGAACATAACCCAGTGCCTCGTTCCTTGTCATTGCTAAATAATATCCCATTTTACGGATATCTTCATTTATCAACTAATGGACATCTGTGTTATTTCCACATTTTCACTATTATGAAAAAATGCTGGTATAAATATGCATGTATAAGTTTTTGTGTGGACATACATTTCCATTTCCTTTGGGTATAAACCCAGGAGTGGAATTGTTAGGTCATTTTGTAGCTTTAAATTTAATCAAACCGCCAGACTGTTTTCCAAATTGGCGACACCATTCTTCATTCCCATTTGTAATGCATAAGCATTCCAGTTTCTCCACATCTCTACCAACGTTTGCTGTCTCCTGACTTTTGGTTTCTAGCCATCCTTAATGGGTGGGAAATGGTATCTCTTTGATTTCCATTTCCAGATGGTTGGATGGCATCACCGACTCAACGGACATGAGTTTGAGTAAACTCTGGGAGTTGGCGATGGACAGGGAGCCCTTGTGTGCGGCACTCCATGGGGTCGCAAAGAGTCAGACACGACTGAGCGACTGAACTGAACTGAATAACTAACGATGATGAGCATTTTTGCATGTGCTGATTGGCCCCTGGTAAGCCATGAGTTCTTACAAAATACCTCTTGTTGATGCTTCAGGAAACTTACATCACAAGAGATATTCTGAGAGCAGATCTAACTCCTGCGTTCTCCTGAGATTTTTGAAATGACCCAGATTACTCATACAACTTGGCCCTTGCCAGGTGGGAATACTAGCCATGTTTTTAAACATTATACCCATCAAAAGAAACTGAAAGAATAGGACAAGTTCATCTTGTGTTCAATACGTCTCCTATTTAGCTTACATTTCTACCCAGGCCTCTTCTGTGTCTATGAAAACTATTTTATTCCAGTATCTCCCCAAGATCCCACTTACCATAACTTGGGTTTTCTCAAATTCTGCTGCCTTGATGTCTTTTTGGTGTGCGTAAGCCCTCCCACTGTAAAATCTTCAAAGATGCGGAACGTTTACATCTTTCACGATGCACGTGGAAGTAATCTGTACGTACTGAATGAGGTCAAAGTCTTCCCACATCTCAAGAAAGGGCCTCCTGAAACCAGCCAAAGCAGTTTAAACCAGATTTATAAACTTCAACAAGTTAATTCACTTCCATTTCCACACTGGTCAAATGAGATTCATAATTTCTAATTTATAGAGCTCTTGTGGGCAGTAAAAAGTTGTATATATAGTATTTGGCACACTGCTAGTCAAATAATAAGCACAGAATAAAAGGAATATACCTACAAATCCATTATTCTGTCTAAAATCATGTCTATGCTGGCTCTCTAGTCTTCGGGGACCAGTAATACACATCAGGATTCGAGTTAGTGGCTGTCCAAGAACACAGTTTGCTGAGAGGTTGAGAAAAAAGAGAGAGAGACTCCAGACCCACAGGGACCAATGGACAATGCTGAATTGTCAGAGGCACTTCCAATTCAGAAGGCTTGACCTGAATGAGTCGAGGCAGGAGGCAGAGGCCCTGGGCAATTCAAGGAAGGCCTCAGCCCCATGCACTCCCTGGATGACCTTGGCCTTCCCATCCAGCCTGACCCTCCCTATTTGACCTTGATGGCTACTTCAGTGCTGCTGGGGTTCTTCTCCAAAGCTACAGAAGAAGAATCAAAACAGAATGGACTTCGCCAGCTCTGAAGACGAGGTCTACATCTCAGAAAACAAAATGAAACATCCATCAGAGATGTAATCTGTCATCTTCCACGTTCTTTCCTTTTCCAGGGTTTTACAGCATGGGGCTGATAGGAGGAGACGAGTAGGCCCTGCAGACAGTGACTGCAGCCATGAAATTAAAAGACGCTTTCTCCTTGGATGGAAAGCTATGACAAACCTAGGCAGAATATTTAAAAGCAGAGACATTACTGTGCTAACAAAGGTCTGCATAGTCAAAGCTATGGTTTTTCCGGTAGTCATGTATGGATGTCAGAGTTGGACCACAAAGAAGGCTGACAGCCAAAGAATTGAGGCTTTTGAACTGTGGTGTTGGAGAAGACTCTTGAGAGTCCCTTGGACTGAAAGGAGAGCCAGCCAGTCAATCCTAAGGGAAATCAACCCTGAAAAGTCATTGCAAGGACTAATGATGAAGCTGAAGCTTCAGTACCTTGGGCACCTGATGCAAAGAGCTGCCTCATTAGAAAAGACCCTGATGCTGGAAAAGACTGAAGGCAAAAGGAAAAGGGGGCGGCAGAGGATGAGATAGATAACATCACCAGCTCAACTGACATGCATTTGAGCAAACTACAGGAGACAGTGAAGGACAGAGGAGCTCAGTGTACTGCAGTCCATGGGGTTGCAAAGAGTCAGACACAATTTAGCTTCTGAACAACAAAGGCCCAGTGCTCTAGCTGAGTAGTCACTTGCTGCCACCTATGGGTAGGACATTAAAAGTGACCCAAGGGGAAATGAAAATTTCTCTCATCCCTTACTGTGCATTTAAATGTAATTCTACAGAAAGTAACGAGGAAGATTTTTTGCTTATTTGTTGATTATTATATTATGCAGAAACAAAAGAAAAAAGATTAAAGATAGCTACCAACTCTGCAACAAATATCCCCAAATCTACCTGAGAACAGTGATTCACAGATTATGCTATTGGTTTGAAAAATAGATTGATTCTGACTTGCCTAGCCCACCACAGCCTTTAATTGAGAACAAACTGAAAAACACAGATCAAATTAGTTTAAAAAATTGTCATTGTTCTGATTTAAAATAAGCTCATCAAAACCTATTATAGCAAAAGTCTGTTTGTCATGGTTACCATGGAATTAGGCTCTTTGCAATTATTTGAATATAGTACTTCCACTCCACAGCTAGAAACTTCTGCATACAGAAAGGGAAGAATGGGCTTTAATGAGAAAAGCTCGATTGTGTCCTGAAATATTTATACCAGCTTTTCAAATAAGTATAAAACATTTAAGAGTTCTGCCTCCAAAGATATCCTTGAAAAAGATGGGAAATGTAACCTCTGATTCACCAAAAACAGAAACAAAAATATATTTTGGCTTATCTGGTCTGCAATTTTAGGCAAATTTAAAAGTATAGGGTAGATGAACAAGAAATCTGGAAATGGTGACTTTAATTGTGGCGATGGAGGAAGACGCTGTGCACACAGTTCTCAAAGCATCCATATTTCTGGTTAATATGCCTATCTTCTAAGGAGATATGAGATATTTGAAAGCAGAAGTATTTTATACTTATATTCACCAAAGGTATTCTGAGTGCCTAAAGTTTAGACAATAAATATTTTTAGATAGTTCAGTTCAGGTCAGTCGCTCAGTCGTGTCCGACTCTTTGTGACCCCATGAATCGCAGCACGCCAGGCCTCCCTGTCCATCACCAACTCCTGGAGTTCACTGAGACTCGCATCCATCGAGTCAGTGATGCCATCTAGCCATCTCATCCTCGGTCGTCCCCTTCTTCTCCTCCCCCCAATTCCTCCCATCCTCCCAAAATTTATTAACCACCTACTATGTACCAGAGATACAGGCTTGATTTAGAAACAGCAGAGGAAGGAGCAATCAAACTGCCAACATCTGCTGGATCATAGAAAAAGCAGGGGAATTCCAGAAAACATCTGCTTCATTGACTACACTAAAGTCTTTGCCTATGTGGATCACAACAAATTGTGGGAAATACTCAAAGAGATAGGAATACCAGACCACCTTATCTGTCTCTTGAGAAACCTGTGTGCAGGTCAAGAAACAGCTCTTAGAACCAAACATGGAACAAGGGACTGGTTCAAAACTGGGAAAGGAGTACATCAAGACTGTATATTGTCACCCTGCTTATTTAACAGGGTACATATGAAAAGTACATCATGCAAAATGCTGGGCCAGATGAATCACAAGCTGGAATCAAGATTGCCAGGAGAAATAGCAACAACCTCAGATAGGCAGATACCATTCTAATGGCAGAACTAAAGAGCTTCTTGATGAGGGTGAAAGAGGAGAGTATAAAGGCTGGCTTGAAACTAAACATTCAAAAAACTTAAGATCATGGATCCAGTCCCATCACTTTATGGCAATTAGAAGAGGGAAAGTGTAAACAGTGACAGATTTTATTTTCTTGAGCTCCAAAATCACTGTGGATGGTGACTGCAGCCATGAAACTAAGAGAGACTTGCTCTTGGAAGAAACGCTATGACACACCTAGACAGTGCATTTAAAAGCAGAGATATCACTTTGTGACAAAGGTCCACATAGTCAAAGCTATGGTTTCTCCAGTAGTCGTGTATGGATGTGAGAGTTGTACCATAAGAAGGCTGAGCGCCGAAGAACTGATGCTTTCGAACTGTGAGCACAGCTGGGCCTGAGGGCACAACTAGGCCTGTGCACCACGACTGCTGAAGCCCGCGTGCCCAGAGCCCGTGTTCCGCAGCAAGGGAGGCCCACGCACCACCGCTAGAGGGCGCCCCTCACTCACGGCACCTAGAGAAAGCCCACGTGCAGCGAGAAAGACCGGTCGCTCTGCTTTTTTTTAAAAGGAAGAGTGCTGACTTCAGCAATGCAGGCGTGATACAAGGCAGGAGGAATAGTATCTTGTTGAACGGATAAGTTCAGATAAGTTCGTTTGATTTGGCTAATAAGTTTGCCACAGTTTAGCCTGCCTTGTGGCTTCTCTGGTGGCTCAGATGGTGAAGAATCTGCCTGCGTTGCAGGAGACTTGGGTTTGATCCCCAGGTCAGGAAGATTCCCTGGGAAAAGAGAATGGCTACCCACTCCAGTATTCTTGCCTGGAGAATCCCATGGAAGGCCAGAGGAGCCTGGAGGGTTACAGTCCATGGGATTGCAAACGGTTGCACACAACTGAGCAGCTAACACTTTCACCATCAGCCTACAATACCAAGAAGAGGTAATGCATGGAGGCTAAACTTCAGTGCGGTATATTGATAAAATTCAAGCAGATTAGCCGATTACTTCCAGGTGAGGAGGGCAACAACCTCCCCTTTAGGGGAAAAGGAAAATGGATGATCTCTTATTTACAACTACAACTGTATTTCTAGCTCTTAGAAGCGATACAGCTGAATAAATACCTATCAGTTCAGTTCAGTCACTCAGTCGTGTCTGACTCTTTGCAACCCCATGGACTGCAGCACACCAGGCTTCCCTGTCCATCACAAACTCCCAGAACTTACTCAGACTCATGTCCATCGAGTCAGTGATGCCATCCAACCATCTCATCCTCTGTTGTCTGCTTATCCTCCCACCTTCAATCTTTCCTAGCATCAGGGTCTTTTCCAATGAGTCAGTTTATCACATCAGGTAGCCAAAGTACTGGAGTTTCAGCTTCAGCATCAGTCCTTCCAATGAATATTCAGGACTGATTTCCTTTNTTTCTCCCATGAAAGGTGGGGTTTGTTTCTCCTGCCTTTCAGAATCCATTTTTTTATTTTTGACAAAAATAATAGATGTTGAATGTTTCAGCATATGTATTTCGTACTTTTCTTGATTTAAAACCCTGGCCCGTGAGTATTTGCCTATTTCAAAACCAGTGATCTAAGGAGCCCAGTGGATGTAGGATGTGAAAGTGCTTACCTGGATGATGGCTGGGTTATGGTAAGACCAGGAAGGACCCCTTGGGGAATGCTCTGTCCTTTATCCTTTTTTCCCCCTCCAGAGTTACGGCTCCTGATTCATAGAACTTCCTCTGTCCGTAATCTCACTGGCCCTGACTTTGTCCCACCTCTCTTTCCTATTAATACAAAGAATTCATTTGGATCTGGTATCCCAGAAGTTCTCAGGCTTAACGTCTCCCTATTCTTATCCTTTCTTCTCCTGTAGGTGGTTCTTAATTATAAGGCTGTAAAGTTTATCTCTTTTTTTATCAGTATGTCTACTTTGGTTTCTCTTTTTCTTTTCTTTATAATCCCCAAGCCTAATTATGTTTAATTATGAACTCTTATTAATTTTAAAAATTACAAAAGACTTGTTGTTTTTTTTAAATTAGGAAAACAGAAAAGAACCAAGAAAAACTACTCTGAATCCCAGTGCCAGAGCTAAACTGTTAACATTTGAGTGATGTTTTTTGCTAGCTGTTCATGACGCACACATTAAAAATAAAAGGATTTTGAATAAAGTGAAAAGAAGAGGTTTTCAGCGGTCTTTTGTCTTCTTTGAATTTGTTTCTTTGTTCTGTTTCAGTATAGTCCCATGCTTAATCTCATCCAGATTGAATCAGGTATAATTTTATCCAGACAAATATGCCATGAACTAATTATAAGAATCAGTACATTCTTCTGAAGTTCTTATAGATGAAAAAAGTATTTAACAGAATTACATACCAGGTAGTTATGCATCTTAAATATTTAAAATTAAGCATTTTAATTAGAATTTTCAATGTGAAATATGTTAGTACCTATAGTTATTAAAAATAGTAGCACTGCTAAGTTGAGTCTTTATATAATTCAGTTCAGCATCATTTATTGAATATAAAAGAATATATTCTTTCCAATTTGGGCTTTCCTCACTAGTGATTGAGGAAGATTGTAGAGGAAAAATTTTAAGAACTGATTTTGTCTTTTAACATTAAATAAATTAACAGCTGAATTATATAGCCATTGACTTGACCGATTTGTGCTGGAAATAAACTTTCTCTACTTAATGTAATTAGTTTTTACTAATATATACACTTTAAAATTAAGGAAGTCATATCCATTGTAGAAAATTAAGACAACGCAGAGGAAAATAACAGCTACCTAGACTCTTTCATAAATTACAAAAGCAATAACTTACATAATATCTGTATTTTTGAGCCTTGCATCTTTTCACTTGACCTTGCAGAGCAGATATCTCCTGTCATTAGACGTTCTCTGAAAACATGGTTTTTGACCCCTAGGAGGGACATCAGAGCTCAGTCAGCCCCACCCCTCACTTTACATGAGGAAACAGTCGTGTAAACACTCATGTGTCCAACTTGTCCCACGTGACAGACATATCACAGCCTATGACTAGACTCCACCCTCTTGCCATGCTAAACTTTTCCAGCTGTTTCTGAATTCAGACGTTCACCTGCAGATGTAACTTTGTATTTTCTCCCTTTCAATGAAGGATTTTTTTTAATTCTGACAACTACGGTCTCCTGAGTAATTGTCTTTGTGTGTTTGCCTAGGGTTTACTACTCAACAAGCAGAAGTCATTGTATCTGCCTTGATCAAGATCATGGAGGCCAACATGGATATCATCTACAAAGATATGGTGACCAAGATGCAGCAGGTAGCTTTGCTGGGGCTCTTGAGCAGATTGAGCTAGTGGGCCGCCAGCGTATAGCAATTTTAATATAGACGAGAGGCAAATGGCTAGAGTGGCATAAAATATATTTATTCAGAGCTGTTTTTTCAACTTCTATAGGATCATTAAGTTTGAAAACTAACTCTTCTAGTCAGCTTTGCAGTGGACATGAGTTTGAGCAAACTCTGGGAGATGGGAAGCCCAGCCTGCTGCAGTCCATGGGGTCGCAAAGAATCAGGCACAGCTGAGCGACTGAACCACAGAATGCCTTCCTAAACGGAGATGCGGCCCGAGCTGTCGCTGGCGGTCCTCTGACTGCCCCTCTGTTAACCGTGATCCATCTGGTGCTGATACTGGCCTGGATTCTTCCTCTTTTCTCATTTGGAGACGGAGGAGGTCCTTGCTGAACCTCTTCCTACCTGCCCATGTCCTGGTTTCCCATTAAGATGATCTCAGGTTGAGGTGGTAGGAGGTGGACTTCTAGGCCAGACGAGGTTTATATGTTTCGTTTTTCTTCTCCCAGGAGATCACTCTTCAGCAAATAATGTCTCAGATCGCTAACGTGAAAAAAGATATGATTATTTTGGAGAAGAGTGAATTTTCAGCTCTCAGATCAGAAAATGAGGTAAAACTAAAGAGCCACTCATATTTATCAAGTGCTTTTCTATTAGGATATGGAGGTATAATGCACGTACACAAAAGTGTACAAAGAAGTGTACACCTCAGTGAATTTTCAGTATTGACTGTCAATCAGATGAAGAAGCAGTCCTTGACCGGCACCCCAAGACCTGCCGTCACCCACTCTGGTCCCACAGCCAAAATCACTATCCCAGCTTACGTGGCCATTACCTGGTTTTGCTCTTCCAGAACTTTATCCATGGAATCACAAGTGTGTCTTGCAGCAATAGATTACTCTCTTCCATCATTCATAGCATTATCGCAACCTGCTGCATCATTCTGCTGTGATGCATACTAGAGTTGTTTCCAGATCGGGGTTATTGTGAATGAGTGCTGCTGTAAAATGTCTCTTCATGTCTTGCTAAAGCGTGGGCGTATGAGATCAGTGTTTAAATAGGTACCGTCTCCTCATCTTCCTTTTGTTTCCAGTCCTGTTTAGAGTCCTGTGAAGGAAGTTCATTTATCACCTGTTGGTCTTGATCTTAGAAGAACCCACCTAGCAAACGATTCCTTCTTTTGCTAGAAAAAAAAGCTAACGTTTGAAACTGTCTTGAAGTCATTTATTTGAGGGCAGAATTAGTTACAAGGAAACCTGAAAGAGATACTAAAGCATCTCTGGAGGGAGATGAGACTATTGAAGACAGTTGTGTTACTAATTGTATGTGGCCTTCACCATGAATTGAAAGCCCTCAAAACGCACCAAGGCTGTATAGTACCATCCTGGCACGGCCAGTGATCATTCCTGCCTCTGAGACCGTTCAGTTATGGTTGCGTTCTAAACGTGGCTAAATTCATGTTGAATTGAGGAAAGAACTTAAAGAACTTGGCTCATAAATGCAGGTTGTAATGTTTGCTTATTACCAAGTTTTATGTTTTTCTTCTAACCTTCCAAACATATCCTTGACTGACTTCTTCTTAATGTTTCTTTAGAAAATAAAACTTGAGCTCCATCAGTTAAAGCAACAAGTAACGGTAAGATCCTCCTTCCTGTTTGCTTGCTCGTTTAGAATCACACAAGTTCAGGAATAAATATAATGGCCAAAATATTTATGTGTTCTTAAAAACTTGCTTCTGTGTTAAATATTTGTGTGATATGTCTCAAAAGTACATATTGGAAGATTTAACCGAGAACATAGCCAAAGAATAAGCTACTGATGTCTGTAACCAAATCCATTAAGAAAATTGTGGTCCAGAAGGAATGAAGTCATTTTTAAATAAAATTTTGCTAAAACAGCCACATGGAATCCTTACATTCTCTTAGGAGAGACTGTCTTTAAAAGAATTACGTGTGATTTTAAAATGCTGACTAATGCCAGCTGCTTGATTTTTTTTTTAAGTGGAAAGAACATTGGTGTTAAATAAGAAAAAGGTTTCGATGAGTGTCAGAAAGCTTTACTTGAACCAGAATCTAATATTTCACTTGAGTCCATCTCTGCTTTCCAAAGTTGTCCAGAGAACAGCTTGATTCATCAATTCTACAAGGCGATTGTATTGGGAATCTTGATGTTAAAAGCAACAGTAACCCACTGTGATCTGACTTCACCATAAAAGGGGATTATCTGTATAAATAACCAGGAAGTTCCCGCAGACATGGCTTAACCAGTCTCTTGACCTGACTCATCTCCAGCTCCATCTCTCCGCACACCCCTGGCTCCCCTCCGGTGAAGTAGTGGAGACGGTGGAGCCAGGCTTGTGTCCACACAGGCTTTGGATCTCTTACTTTGGATTTCTTTCTGTCTTTGATGTTTGCCCTCCTACTAGGATGAAGTGATCAAAGTCCGAACAGATACCAAATTAGACTTCAATCTAGAAAAGAGCAGAGTGAAAGAACTGGTATGTCTCTTCATTTAAAAATAGAGCATGAATTAATTTCTTTGCAAGATGGAACATTTGGTCAAGTCTAAGGTTATTTACAGTTCATAAGTACTGTTAAATATTTACCTGTATATGATTGTTACACATGGTGTTTCTTTATTTCAACTGTATTTTGGATTAGGACTTTAAAAAGTAACATTAAAATTAAAATCTTGGTCAAGTCAGGTTTGAATCTTGTTTGTTTCAGAGATACTAAACTATTTGTCACTTGGACATGAATAAATTGTTTTATCTTGATCTCTTTGATATTAATTTAAGTCTCTGCTGGTCCTGATTTTGCCTAAGTTTTAAGTTGATTATCTGACTTGAATCATATTAAATTATAACTATTAAATAATGTTAAATTCTACATTAAAAATTGAAGGTTTTAAAACTATTTCCATGTAGTTTTTTTTAACAGAGAAATCTTAATGAGTTTTTTGCATTGTTTTGAAATGCAAATTCTAAAATGATTCTTTAAGTTATGCTAAATTGAAATTGTTAGTTAGGAAAACATATGACATATATTTGTTGTTGTTTACTTGCTAAGTCATGTTTGACTATTTTGCAACCTCATGGACTGTAGCCCGCCAGGCTCCTCTCTCCATGGGGTTTCCCAGGCAGGTGGGTTGCCATTTTCTTATCTAGGGGATCTTCCCGACACAGGGATCGAACCTGTGTCTCCTGCATTGGCTGGCAGGTTCTTTACCACTGAGCTACCAGGGAAGCCCCCATATGATATACGAAATAATTATTATGCCAGTGTTACCCGCCTTTCTAGTCTTGAAACACTTTTAACCATGAAGAGGAAATCACTTAGTATTGCTAAAATATATAATGATCACTAGCCTATGACTAGTTTCTAGAAGACGAAAAACTCCTTTGGTTACCTTTGCCCTTAAGGGTTATATATAGGCTTAGCAGGAATTCTGAATCCACTTGATGTAGGATGATGCCTCTAGCAACGAAGTCAGGAAGAACTACATCTCAGAGATTGGGAGATGCGGGCGGTGAGCATGGATTAAAGTCAGTCAGTTTGTGTGACTTACTAACCTACCTGAGAAGTCCTTTTTGGAAATCCTAAATTCAGATTACTCTGAAGTGCAGGACAGCAGTATACTAGTCTGCAACTACCATGAGTTTAATCTGCACTGAGGAAGCTGAGCTGTCCAACCCTCTCACTCTTGTTTAGTACACTTAGAATACTGTTCCAGCAGCATTGACTGTGGTGATATTTACAGCCAGTTTCAAACGCAGTACAGCCTGTAAACTGCTTTGGGGTCAAGAGAGATGGGTCAGATAGAGGCTACTTTTATAATCATGGCAGTGTCGAGATTTAGTCTTTTCTCTTGTGGCTGAGTCAGTATTAGTGAAGGCTGGAATTTTAAGGGATGCAGAAAATCCCACTCCACCCTGCCCTCTGGTGGTAATCTGGTGCATCGCTCTCTCTGAAACCCTGGAGATGAGCATTTGGTCCTGCAAGTAGTTCTTGGTTTGGGGTTTTGAGTTGTTGGTTTTTTTTTTTAACTCCTAAGCAATGCTGTTTTTATACTCTATCCCCCTGGTAGTCATAGGGGAACATTTACAGCTAGAAAGTTTCTATAGACTTCAAAAGCGTTAACTTCCCCCCTACAGCAAGTGTAAATTTATTGAGGATTTTTTTTTTAATTCTTCATTTAAATCACAAATTTTCATTTGCTCAGGCAAATCCTGACGCCTGCCACTAAGGAAACACGCCTGGTTTTGGTCTCNACAAAATCCCACTTCACCCTGCCCTCTGGTGGTAATCTGGTGCATCGCTCTCTCTGAAACCCTGGAGATGAGCATTTGGTCCTGTAAGTAGTTCTTGGTTTGGGGTTTGAGTTGTTGGTTGTTTTTTTTTTAACTCCTAAGCAATGCTGTTTTTATACTCTATCCCCCTGGTAGTCATAGGGGAACATTTACGGCTAGAAAGTTTCTATAGACTTCAAAAGCGTTAACTTCCCCCCTATAGCAAGTGTAAATTTATTGAGGATTTTTTTTTAATTCTTCACTTAAATTACAAATTTTCATTTGCTTAGGCAAATCCTGATGCCTGCCACTAAGGAAACACGCCTGGTTTTGGTCTCTGTATTGACAGAATCACACAGTCATTAATAGCAAAAAAAGGCAAGATGTCATTTTAATTCTGAGTAGAACGAGTCAGTTCCCTTAATAACATCGGATTGTGACAGTGCCCACATGGGTTTGTCTTTTGTTTTGTTTTTCAATTAAAACCAACATGTGACGGTTTAGTGTATTTCTTGAATCTGTATATTTGCATAGTGTTTTATAATCAGAAGGCAGCATCTATGTCACAGAATAATCATCTTTGAAATTATTTTTCCCAACTTTATGTCTTTTCTCTTCTGTCTAAGCTTCAAATCGTGCCAACTTTGTTTGTAGTTAAGATGGGATAGCTCCTGAATTGAATTGTTAACCCTACTTTTCTCAACCCTCCCAAAGCTGAAAAGCCTGTGACTCAGCATCCATCTAAATTGGTCCCAGGCAATGCTATCATAATAGCGGGAGGGACTTAGAGACATCACAGCAAAGAGGTGAAAAGAAAACCAACCAAGAGAGAAGTAGAAGATAGCAAAAGGGAATCTAGATGTAGAAGCAATGAGTGAATGTAAATAAAAGATTTTTAAAGGTCAAAAGGAGAAAGCAGGTAGGCTGCTTTATGCTAGGGGTGACTGCTCATGGGACATATTCTTGGAAGTACTGAGACCAGAATATTTAAGGTACCAGAGAAGGAGGAGAGAAACAAATAAAGGAATAAGTCGGAATCTAACCTGTGTTACATGTTTGTTGCAGTATTCATTAAACGAAAGGAAGCTGCTGGAAATAAAAACAGAAATGGTGTCACTGGTAAGAAAAGATTCAGTTCTCACCTTGCAAAACTGAAACTCTACCCATTAAACTCAGTAGCTCTTCCTTCCTCCCGCTGGCTACCATCATTCTATTTTCTGCCTCTGAATTTGACCACTCTCGGCCCCCCATGTAAGTGGAATCATACAGGATTTGTCCTNAACTGAAACTCTACCCATTAAACTCAGTAGCTCTTCCTTCCTCCCGCTGGCTACCATCATTCTATTTTCTGCCTCTGAATTTGACCACTCTCGGCCCCCCATGTAAGTGGAATCATACAGGATTTGTCCTTTTGTAACTGGCGTATTTTACTTAGCTTTCCGTCCTCAGGGTGCATGCATGTTGTAGCATATGTCAGAATCCCCTTCCTTCTTAAAGCTAAATATTCCCTTGTATGGACAGACTACATTTTGATTATCATTATGGCCATTGTGAATAGTGCTTTAATTGTGGGCTTGTGGATATCTGTTGGAGTCCCTGTTTTTAATTCTTTTGGGTATACATACCCAGAAGTGGAGTATCATGGGAATTTTTTGGTGCTTAACAAAGTACTTAGTTATTTTAATTAAAGAATAAATAAGGAATGGAGTTGGTTTTTTGTTTTTGTTTTTTTTTACTTTATTTTCAATTTATGGCATGCCTAACTTCTTTTCTGTCCTTATTACCTGGGACCTCTGAAACCTGGAAGAGACTTCCATGAGAGAATACTAAACTCATCCTCTGGAATATTTTACTCTTCCACACATTTATTTCCTTATTCATTCCCTGAACTGTTCACCACAGGGGACTACTTACTTGCCCTGGGATTTTGGGGAAATGTTTCCCATGCTTTTATGCATTCACATTAATGAAATGTTACAAACCTTTATAACATCAGCCAAACTCACTACCCTTTGGGTGTTAACTGTGTATCTGGTTTAACTATTATATTTGGGAAAGAACTCATAAAGGCCCTTGGTATAGCCAAGCCTCATAATAAAACACTTGGTATTTGAATTATAAAAGAAGAAAACTTTTTATAAATATGAATAGAAATAGTGTCAGCAAGCACTGTTGCTTTTAGATTACCTACCTAAGATTCCATTCATTTTTTAAAGCATGTTTTTCTAATATAAATTTATTTAATTGGAGGCTAATTACTTTACAATATTGTATTGGTTTTGCCATACATCAACATGAATCTGTCACAAGTATACACGTGTTCCCCATCCTGAACCCCCCCGCNCGTCCCACGCAGGCTCTGTGGGTGTGTCTTTACACGAGTGGACGTCAGAAGCCTTCTTACCAAAGGCCCCCAGTGCAGTGCCATTTAATAAGCACTGGACATTTTTCTGCGTGAGCCTAGGAAGAGGACACAAACTCTCTTTATCCATTGTTGAACATCCAGCACCTAGCAGAGTGCCAGGTATAGAGAGATCAAATAAATATTTATTTCATGAGCGAGTGAACTTTTCAGAATGGTCTTTGGTGACAAGACTACAACCTACTACCTGAGTAACCTTAGGAAACTTATGGAACTTCTGTAAGCATCAGTATCTCTGTATGTAAATGAGGAAAGGAAAGTGACCCACGGCAAGGCTGTTTCAGAGCCTAATTGTGATTGGACAAGACAGCATGTAGTACATGGTCACAGCAGGTGGCACATGGTAATAGCTCAATACAATATCCTATTATGTCATTGTTATACTTTCAACCCTGTTCTCCTCCTAAGGCCTAAAATTCTTAGATCATAGATTCAGGAACCAAATAATAGGAACTACTATCTTTTATGTCCATGGCGCTATGGTTCAGTGTTACGTAACTGAGCTTTCACGCTCAGTCGTGTCCGAGTCTTTGCAACCCCATGTGCTACAGCCTACCAAGCTCCTCTGTCCATGGGGTTTCCCAGGCTAGAATACTGGAGTGGGTTGCCATTTCCCCCTGCAGGGGATCTTCCTGACCCAGGGATTGAACCCATGTCTCCAGCGTCTCGTGCATTGGCAGGCGGATTCTTTACTACTGAGCCATCAGGGAACTACTCCTTTTCCGCTCCTACTGTTGAGTGTCTCTGTAATGTGAAATGAGATTTAGCTAAAATAGTTTTTCAGGAGTAAAGGACTTTCTTATTGAAGATGTTCTAATCCCATCCAAAAACACTCACAGCCACGCACTCAGAATAATGTTTGACCAAATATCTGGGTCCCCGTGGCCCAGTCAAGCTGACCCACAAAATTAATCATCACAGGAGAAGAGACCAATGATGAAGCAAAGAAGCATGTTTGTGTTGGAGAGACTTTCTACTTGAGTATTCCTAATGGAAAGGAACCTAAGAAAGAAATCCTCCTCTTAGACAAAAGAGTATCAGTGTTCCACTGAGGGCTTTCACTGGCTCCAGGAGCACTTTTCGTCTGAATATCTGGAAGGCAGGGAACTACTGCCCGCAGGGAGGAACCAATGATGATTGCAAATGGGTAGAGAAATATCCCAGCTTCTTCACCCCTCCTGTCAGGCACATCTAATGTACCTGTGTACCATCTGCAACAGGAGCTTAGTGAAACTGGGTCCCGGTTGTCCAATGGTAACCTCAATCTCTTTAATACACGGTATCCAATTCCTTTTTTCGTCTAATTCTCCACTCTCCTACTGGGGCTACCCAAGACATCACCTCTAAAGTAAACTACTTGCGCTCAGATCAGTTCTCAGGGTCTGTTTTCCTTGGAAACAGACCCAAGATAAGAGAATAAATTACAGTCATAAATTCATTTTTACATGGGTTTAAGATTGAAATTCACATACATGGTTCTCCAAAAAATCCTATGTGGAATTTGTGTTTAATGTAGGCCAGAGAAGTAAATGAGGCCTGGAAAAAATGAATGCAAAATATCTGATAAACACATTTTCAATACAGGCCTCAGTGAATTATCAGAGATAGTTTTCCAAGGAAACAAAGTCACAATAAAACTATCTCAGAACATACAAGGATTCAAGTCTTCATGCTTAAGAGTCCCTAAGATCAGAATGAAATTTTTTAAATCAAAAATAATTGATCCATAGATTCACTGAACTCTCTTTCACAATCTCCGCATGTTTTTTGAAAACAGTGACAAACTCATTTTTAAATTTATATGGAATTACAGAGCCAAAAAATTTTGAAATAGAACAAAGTTGAAGGAATGACAGTAACTGATTTCAATACTAGCTATAAAGCTACAGTAATTAAGACAGTGTGGTTTTGGTATAAGAACAAGGATACAAATTAATAGAATATGGTAAACAGTCTAGAAACAGATCTTCACATATATAGCCAATTGATTTTTGACAGAAATACCAATGTAATTCAATGAGCTGAGGATATCTTTTCAACAAAATGTCCTGCAAAAATTGGACAATTGCATGGGAAAAAAAAATGAGCCTTTGGCTTTTATTGACCTCAAACCCCAAGATTAACTTTAAATAACCAAAGACCTAGACCTAAAAGCTAAAACTATGATATTTCTAAAAGAAATGATAGGAAAAGGTTTTCATAATCTTGGATTAAGCACTTGAAAAATGCTCAGCATTTTTATTCATCAGAGAAATGCAAATTAAATTCACTAGAATGACCAAAATTTTAAAATTGACACCACCACCGAGTATTGGGAAGGATGTAGAGCTGGTAGAAATACAAAATGGAACAACCACACTGAGAAACAGCTGGACTGTTTCTTAAAGTTACGCTAATCATATGATCTAGCTATTCTACTCCTTTCGTTGTACCCAAGAGAAATGAAGAACATGTTCACCCAAAGACTTGCACGTGAGTGTTTGCAGAAGCTATATTCATAATATCAAAAGCAGAACAAAACTGAAATTAACCAAAATGTGTGTCAGCAAGTGAGTCAATAAATGTGTTTTGGTATATTCTTACCAAATATAATGAAATACTTGTTTCACTAAATTGTTTAACTACTAAGTCATGTCCAACTCTTTGTGACCCTATGGACTGTAGCCCTCCAGGCTCCTCTCTCCATGGGATTTTTCTGGCAAGAATACTGGAGTGGGTTGCCATGCCCTCCTCCAGGGGATTTCCTTCACCCAGGAAGGTAGGCGGATTCTTTACCGCTGAGCCACCTGGGAAGCCCATAATAGAACACTACTCAGCAATAAAAAAAGAGCAAACTGTTGGAATACCCAACATGGGTGAATTTCAAAAACATTACACTGAATGAGAGAAAACAGATACCAAAGAGTATACACTCTGTGATCCCATTTATGAAGTTTTACATGCGAAGAGTTGACTCATTGGAAAAGACCGATGCTGGGAGGGATTGGGGGCAGGAGGAGAAGGGGACGACAGAGAATGAGATGGCTGGATGGCATCACGGACTCGATGGACGTGAGTCTGAGTGAACTCCGGGTGTTGGTGACGGACAGGGAGGCCTGGCATGCTGCGATTCATGGGGTCGCAAAGAGTCAGACACGACTGAGCAACTGAACTGAACTGAACTGAACTGAGAAAAGAAGAAGGGAACTTACAATGACAGAAACATTCTCAAGCTCATGCACAGTTTTTAAAAGGCAAAGTAAAACCATAGTGAGGTATGTTTTTTTCAGTCTTCAAGATAGCCAAGGGATGTGCTTGAACAAAGCACAAATCTACAACAGGGGTCAGAGGTGGAATTTGGGAACTGACTGTAAAGGACCTTGAGAGAATATTTTGATTATGGTAGAATACCCAAGAGTATGCATTTGTCAAAATCCAACAAAATATACACTTAATATGAGTTTTATTGTAAGTCAATTATACACCAACCAGGGCAATGGGAAGTTACTGTTTAATGATCATTGAGTTTCAGCTGGGGAAGATGAAGAAGTTCATCTTTTTTCATGGTGGTGATATATGGTACTTCATGTGAATTTCTAAAACAATAATATGAATACACTTGATGCCATAGAAGTATACACTTAAAAATAACTAAAATGGTAAATTTTGTATTATATACATTTTACTACAATTTAAAAAATTGTACCTCAATAATACTGATTTTTCAAGAATGAAAAGATGGAATTCAAGGTAGAAGTTTGAAAATGAATGAAATACAATGTCTGGAAATGAAAATAGGGTTTTCCTTAACGGCTCAGCAGGCAAAGAGTCAGCCTGCAATGCAGGAGACACAGGAGACATGGGTTTGATTCCTGGGTCAGGAAAATCTCCTGGGGGAGAAAAATGGCAACCCACTCCAGTATACTTGCCTGAAAAATTCACTGCACAGAGGAGCCTGTGTGGTCCACAGTCTGTGTGGTCACAGGAGTCAGACACAACTGAGTGACTGATGCACGCTCATACAGAAATGAATATAAAATATTTGGAAACATCTATGGAAGATCTACTGTATGTTAGCAAGATGTTAGATGCTGTCGAAGTAGAAAAAGAGCTGGACTTAAAAAGCCAGAGTTCTAGCGCCTGCCCAGTTCTCTGAATCAGCAGGTCACATTGTTTTCCTCCTTGAGCTTCAGCTGCCTCACCAGCAACATGCGGGGGATGGACTGGTTCACAGCCAAGGGCTCTTCCGGTGCCAACACCCTCTGCTTTTATGTCCACTGGGGATTTACTTTCTTACAGAATAAGAGATGGGAAAACGAAGAAGCAAAGCTGGGGTTAGACCGATGTAGGGCATTGCAGGTGGCGCTAGTGGTAAAGAACCTGCCTGCCAATGGAGAGGGAAGAGGTTCACGTTCAGTCTCTGGGTCAGGAAGATCCCTTGTAGGAGAGCATGGCAATCCTCTCCAGGATTCTTGCCTGGAGATCTGCATTGACAAAGAAGCCTGGCAGGTGTCGGTCCGTAGGGTCGCAAAGAATCGGACACAACTGAAGCAACTTAGCATGCATGCCCACGGAATGCTTTAAAGAAGTGAAGGATATTTGCATTCATGAAAAAAATAATTTGTCTTAAAGAAGTCATGCTAGTTTTTTTTTTCAATTAACTTTTATTAAGCACTATTGGTTTATACCAGGCTTCTCTCTCTCTTTTCTCTGACTCTCTCTCTCTCCTGCCCTCCCTCCCTCTCTCTGATTTTCCTTTCTTGTGACTCTAGTGTTGGTCGCTCGTGTCCAAATCTTTGAGACTCCATGGACTGTAGCCCACAAGGCTCCTCTGTCCATAGAATTCTCCAGGCAAGAATACTGGAGTGGGTTGCCATTTCCTTCTCCCGGGGATCTTCCCGACCCAGGAATCGAATGAGGGTCTCCTGCACTGCAGGCAGATTCTTTAACATCTGAGCCACCAGGGAAGAATCAAGCCTCCCCCAAACCTGCTCTACCAAAGGTCACAGTGACCTGCTTCCTCATTGCCAATTCCAAAGCACTCTTAAAATCTTCATTTTACCTGAGTTCTTGGCCAAACTCAACACTGATAACTCCTCCAATCTAATAAAACTTTCTCNATTGCCAATTCCAAAGCACTCTTAAAATCTTCATTTTACCTGAGTTCTTGGCCAAACTCAACACTGGTAACTCCTCCAATCTAATAAAACTTTCTCCTCTTGGTTTCTCAGCTGCCGGTCTATCTGCATCTCTGCCTGTATCCCTGACAGCACCGTCTCAGCCTCCTCTTTTTCTCTTTATCCCAGATTTCAGGAACTGACAGATGTTTTCCATAAAAGGAAAGATGGTTCATATTTTAGGTTTCATAGCCCACAGGGTCCCCACTGCACATTCTTTGTGTTTTTTTTTTTTGTCTGTTTGTTTGCTTGTCTGCTGTTGTTTAAAACCTTGTCTAATGTTAAAAGCCCTTCTTAGATANCTAGCAGACCACCTGACCTGCCTCCTGAGAAATCTGTATGCAGGTCAAGAAGAAACAGTTAGAACTGGACATGGAACAACAGAATGCTTCCAAATCAGGAAAGGAGTTTGTCAAGGCTGCATATTGTCACTCTGCTTGTTTAACATATCCACAGTACATCATGTGAAATACTGGGTTGGATGAAGCGCAAGCTGGAATCAAGATTGCTGGGATAAATATCAAGACCCTCAGATTCACAGATGATAGTACCCTTATGGCAGAAAGCGAAGAACTAAACAGCTTCTTGACGAATGTGAAAGAGGAGAGTGAAAAATATGGCTTAAAACTCAACATTCAAGAAACTGAGGTCACGGCATCTGGTCCCATNGATAGTACCCTTATGGCAGAAAGCGAAGAACTAAAGAGCTTCTTGACGAATGTGAAAGAGGAGAGTGAAAAATATGGCTTAAAACTCAACATTCAAGAAACTGAGGTCACGGCATCTGGTCCCATCACTTCATGGCAAATCCATGGGGAAACAATGGAAACAGTAAGAGACTATTTTGAGGGGCTCCAAAATCACTGCAGATGGCGACTGCAGCCATGAAAGTAAAGGACGCTTGCTTCTTGGAAGAAAAGCTATGACCAACCTAGACAGCATACTAAAAAGCAGAGACATTACTTTGCCAACAAATGTCAATCTAGTCAAAGCTATGGTTTTTCCAGTAGTCATGTATGTATATGAGGGTTGGGCTATAAAGAAAGCTGAGCACTGAAGAGTTGATGCTTTTGAGCTGTAGAGTTGGAGAAGACTCTTGAGAGTCCCTTGGACTGCAAGGAGACCCAACCAGTCTATCCTAAAGGAAATCAGTCCTGAATATTCATTGGAAGGAGTGATGTTGAAGCTGAAGCTCCAATACTCTGGCCACCTGATGCAAGGGACTGACTCATTGGAAAAGATCCCGATGCTGGGAAAGATTGAAGGCAGCTGTAGAAGGGGACAACAGAAGATGAAATGGTTGGATGGCATCACCAACTCGAAGGACATGAATTTGGGTAAACTCCAGGAGTTGGTGATGGACAGGAAAGTCTGGTGTCTTGCAGTCCATGGGGTTGCAAAGAGTCAGACAGGACTGAGCAACTGAACTGAACTGAGAAAGGCTTTATAGTGCCCATCCCTGGGGGTTTGTAACTGTGCCCACAGCTCCCCCTTCTGTGTGCCACAAGACCTCAACCTAGAACATGCCTAGGGCAGGGAGAATGCAGGTCTATGGCCCTCAGTTTGCTCAGTATTTACTGAGCTACTGAACGTGGTATTTAGCTGTAGAATACAGGAACGATACAGGATATAGAAACAACCCAGTTCCTGCCCTGAGGATGCCTGGAGGGCAGTGGAGGAAGTGACATACAAAAACTCCTTTCCCTAATGTCTGATTAACCATCTACCTTCACAAAACATTTAAATATAGATACTGGGGCTTCCCAGATGGCTCAGCGGTAAAGAGTCCCGTCTGCCAATGCAGGAGACCAGGATTCAATCCCTGGGTCAGGAAGATCCACTGGAGAAGGAAATGGGAACCCGCTCCAGTATGCTTGCCTGGGAAATCCCATGGACGGAGGAGCCTGGAGGCTATAGTCCATGGGGTTGCAAAAGATTTGAATATGACTTAGCAACTAAATAGCAACAGCAATAACAAATGAGGTTGACTAGGTAACTTTAACATTTCAGAATTCTACCTTTAATTTCTCTTTGTATCCCACGCAGCATAATGTCTAACATGCAGTGGTGTTAATGAACAAATAAATAATTTTTTTTACAAACATTCACTCTTAAAAATGACTACATGTGCTAACAATAAATGTTTCCACTTTAAAACTTCTACTTTAGCTTCCCTGGTGGCTCAGACAGTAAAAAGTCTGCCTGTAGTGCGGAAGACCTGGATTCGGAACATCTCTTGGAGAAGGAAATTGCAACCCACTCCAGTATTCCTGCCTGGAAAATCCCATGGACGAAGGATCCTGGCAGGCTACAGACCACGGGGTGGCAAAGAGTTGGACACAACTTCACTTTCACTTTCAGTTTAAAACTTAGACAAGAAATAGCTAAGCTTGAAACAAAGAAAAACCCTGGACACATTGTTTACATCTGAGGATGCATATATTATGAGGACCTTATGAGGACAAAATCATTGGCATTTGGTTAATCCTGAGCAGTAGATGCTATTAATAATTGTTGGTAAGAAATGTCACTGAACTTTCCTATTTCTTGACCTTTCCTCTCTGTCTCAGTTCAAGGAAGTGAGTCTTATATTGGGATCAGTTTAAGGGTTTAAAAAAATGTTGGAAGTCTCCGGCCACCCAGTGGTTAGAACTCCAGGGTTTTTAAAATAGTATTCTGATTAATATAGGTAGAATTTAAGTAAATCTAATCATTGGAGAGTCTGATATCTAGCCAAAATCTTGGCTAAACATAAAAACTCACCACAGAACCTCTCTTGAACAAAAGCTTCTCATTTCTCCTTCGGTTTCCAGCTAGCGAACATTTTCAGCTGCACGAGCCTCTGAGGAAGTTCATGCTGCCTGCTAGGGTCCAGCCTCCTTTTTTCAAGGGGTCTCCTTCCCATCACGAGAGTGTGTTGATTTAAAATGGTAGTTAAACAAACAAAAGACTCAGAGAATCTCAAGAAAATGTTCCTTGGAGAGCTCACCCTCTCCTAAAACTGTAGCCCTTCCCTCATGGCTCAGAGGTTAAAGCCTCTGCCTGCAGTGCGGGAGACATGGGTTTGATCCCTGGGTCGGGAAGGTCCCCTGGAGAAGGAAATGGCAACCCACTCCTGTATTCTTGCCTGGAGAACCCCATGGATGGAGAAGCTTAGCGGGCTATAGCCCACGGGGTTGCAAAGAGTTGGACACGACTGAGTGACTTCACTTTCACTTCACTTTTCCCTTTGTGCTTCTCAAGGAACAAGGACACTCAGAGGCCACCACTGTGACCTCTGGCACCCAGAACAGAGCCAAAATGCTGGTTGCATTTCTTCAGACGTCCCCTGGCCAACTACATGGGCAAGTGGGTGTGTGTGTGTGTACATGTGTCCTCGATTGCTTTATAAAACCAGAATCAAATGTTCTATTTTAAAAAAACAAAACTACTTTTGAATGTGCAGGGGGAGAAACCTCTAGAAACAGTCATAACCAGCACATCTAAAATTTCTGTTTCTTTCTCCCCCGGGGTGTCTCTTGTGTCTTGTTTTTGCCAAGGAGAAAGTGCTCTGTTTACATTTTGCGTCTCCCTCTTCACGTGTTTGGGATCCTCCTAGCCAGGCTCACGGGTTCTGGCAGCCCGCAGGCATTCTCGCTTGCTCCCACTCCTTAAAGGAGCCTTGTGCAGCTGTGTGGAGCCAGGGCTCTCACCCCGGCAGGCAGCAGGAGGGTGTGCTCCGTGTCCCGATTGCATGATGCTATTCTTTGGGTCTGTTTTGACTAGCTGAGTGCTAGATCAGGGTGATTAGGGAAGACTTAAGAATCACTTGACTACCAAGTAAATAAAGCCCAAAGCCACTGTCTTATTCATGATGAACACCAATAAAGAAAAAAAAAAAATCATGATATCCACAAGGCCTCTTGGAAGGTGCTCCGGTCATAAGGTCAAGATTTTCCAGGTCTGATGCTTTTCCGTGACTTGGGTCAAACCAGTTAACATTTCTGTGGTGATGATTCACCCCCTACACAGTTACTAGGGATTTTATTATAAGAAAAACTTCTGGTTTGTTATTATAAGTAAATCTGAAATTCAAGTCACGTGCAGCTCTGAAGGCTCCATGGGAAGCAAGTGCCTTAAACACCGTGCCTGTGATGCAATCAAGACTGAGGGTGCGCATCACGCCAAAAAATTGTTCTGATTATTTTTTAATTGTGATCAAAGCGGCTGCCTTTCTTAACTCAGACTGGGTCGGAAGATGACCGGACTCTTTGATCCCTCTGTTTCAGTGGTTTGCAAATGTAATTTTGCATCTGTGTTCAGTGAGACTCTTTAAATTATGGTGCTCACGTTATATATGGGGTCCTGAAAAACAGGAGTATAAATAAAACCATCCATCCAGGTTTTTATATGCATGTCACTGACCATAAAGAAGGCTGAGCACCAAAGAACTGATGCTTTTGAGCTGTGGTGCTGGAGAAGACCCTGGAGAGTTCCTTGGACTTTGAGGCAAAGCAACCAGTCCATCCTAAAGGATATCAACCCTGAGTATTCATTGGAAGGACTGATGCTGAAGCTGAAGCTCCAATACTTTGGCCACCCGATGCCAAGAACCACCTCACTGGAAAATACCCTGATGCTGGGAGAAAATTGAGGGCAGGAGGCGAGAGGGGGCAACGGAGAATGAGATGCTTGGACGGCGTCACTGACTCAATGAACAGGAGTTTGAGCAAACTTTGGGAAATGGTGAAGGACCGGGAGGCCTGGTGTTCTGCAGTCCGTGGGGTCGCAGGAGTTGAACAAGATTTAGTGACAGAATGACAACAACACTGAGCATCATCCACCAACCACTGGGGTAGGTGAAATAGGATGCACGTGGCTTCTGGGGCCCACATATTCTGTACAGATACTTACTGTGTGTACTAAATTCTAATTCAGTCCATATTTATTGAACTTTTGGATGCTGTGCTTGCCTTCAACCTGGAGACAGAACTAAACAAAGGAATAAGAGATGAAAGAGCTAGTGGCTATTCTTCTGAAAAGATTTCCATCTTTCTCACATCAGCCCAGTAGCGTGTGCCTACCCAGGGCGGCTGGTATCAGTCACTCAACAAGCATGTGAAAGACAGAACGAAGTGGATCTTTAAGGAACTTACTACCTAGTTTTGGAGAAAAGATGTGTCTACATAAAAGAGCTAGAGATCAATGCAAGGTCATACAGAACCAAGCAATGGAGCCTGATGACAAGGACAGGAGCATGGGTGGAATTTGAAAAGGAGATACACTGGCTGGGCTCAGGTTAGGGAGCGTCTTCCATGGAAGATGAAGCCTTGGGAGCTGGCCCTTGAATGAAGTGAGGAATTGAACTAACACAAAGGACAGCAAAGTGGGCTTCTCTGGCTGGAAGAGAGATGAGCTCAGGGAAAGCCTAGAGCTCAAATGAAAGGGCTGAGAATCCTTGTTTACCTTAGTCCTTCTTTCCTTTTTTTTTTCTACTGCTTTACACATTAGAGTTCCTCCAACGCCAGCTAATAGGCTGCAGATTTATAGAACAGCCACCTGTATTTTATACCATCTGTTCAGGGAATGTTTTGTACCTATTCCCCTATCCTTTCGGGGAGTAAAGGAGCATCGCATCTGATGAGGAAATAAAGAATCATTGAAGAGAAGTGGCTCTTCTCCTGTCTGGCCCTTCCCTTCTCTTCCCAAATGATCCAGTCATCCTAAAGTATTAGATGGGGCAGAGAGAGGTGGACATTCACGGTGCGGGAGAGTTCCCTGTGGCATGTTGGCACCCACTCTAGATAAAGAGGACCTCTGTGCCAGGGGGAAGTCTGATGGGGGGATCAGAGCCCGTGAGGGTGCAGGCATCCACAGACGGGCTGGCTCCACGGGTGTGTCAGAGTGTGAACACAATGACCAAGTCATCCTCATGTGAGCGTATTGGAGCCTGAGCAGAGAGGAAAGCATCCATAAGAGGGAGGGGTGGAGGTGAGCCCACGGAACTGAT
>SJYW01017766.1:40838-56165 GCA_006410735.1 Raphicerus campestris | reverse complement strand
CTACTGCTTTACACATTAGAGTTCCTCCAACGCCAGCTAATAGGCTGCAGATTTATAGAACAGCCACCTGTATTTTATACCATCTGTTCAGGGAATGTTTTGTACCTATTCCCCTATCCTTTCGGGGAGTAAAGGAGCATCGCATCTGATGAGGAAATAAAGAATCATTGAAGAGAAGTGGCTCTTCTCCTGTCTGGCCCTTCCCTTCTCTTCCCAAATGATCCAGTCATCCTAAAGTATTAGATGGGGCAGAGAGAGGTGGACATTCACAGTGCGGGAGAGTTCCCTGTGGCATGTTGGCACCCACTCTAGGTAAAGAGGACCTCTGTGCCAGGGGGAAGTCTGATGGGGGGATCAGAGCCCGTGAGGGTGCAGGCATCCACAGACGGGCTGGCTCCACGGGTGTGTCAGAGTGTGAACACAATGACCAAGTCATCCTCATGTGAGCGTATTGGAGCCTGAGCAGAGAGGAAAGCATCCATAAGAGGGAGGGGTGGAGGTGAGCCCACGGAACTGATCAGATAAATAAATCTATGAAGGTTTATTCTCACGCTCGAGAAAGGAGTCACAAATATGGAAAAGGAGAGACCCAGAATGGACACGGTGGTGTTGGACTGGAACTGGACGTATGAACATGAATCATGATTTTCAAGATAGAAAAAGAGATGACAGACAGATAGAGAGACTGGATAGATAGAAATACAGGCATAGATGTACATATGCAGATATGCACTGTAGCTTACGGTCTCCCCAGTTATGCACTTTAGGAGGCCTAGGTTTCTCCCTTGCCTTTGCCTCTTATTAAGGTGATTAAGGTTAAAGATTCTAAGGTGGACCCCTTCCCCTTGAGTGTGACATGACCAATGATTTGCTCTCAACCAACAGAATACAAAACGAATAGGATGTCATTTCTGTAATTATATTGCATAAGATTATGTCTGTCTTGCTCGGAGACTCTCTCCCTTGCCAGCTTTCACAAAGCAAGCTGCTGTGTTTAGTCACTTGTCCTGTGGAGAGGCCCACATGGATAAGAAAAAAAGTGGAGGCAACTTTATTCTTTGTGTTCTTACCAAGAACTGAGGACCTTGAGGGTCCTTAGAACAAGAGAGGGTCCTCTTTGACCCTCCCAATCCCATAACAGAAGGAAATGGCAACCCACTCCATTATTCTTATCTGGAGAATCCCATGGACAGAGGAGCCTGGCGGGCCACCGTCCATGGGGTTGCAAGAGAGTCAGACTTGAGTGAGCAACTAAATGGCAACAATCTCTAGCCAACAGCCTCCAAGAAACTGAGGCTCTTTGTCCAATAAATCCACAAAGAACTGAATTCGGCCATCACATGAGCTTGGGAATGGGTCCTTCCCCAGTTGAGCCTGGAGACAAAAACACAGCCCCAGCTGACAGTTTTGGGGACCGGGATGCAGAGGGACAGCTAAGCCATGGCTGGACACCTGACCTCAGAAACCAAATGACAATAACTGCCTGTTGTTGTAAGCTGCTAATTTGTGCAGCTATAGAGGACTGACAGAGGAGCCTGGCAGGCCATGGTCCCCAAGGTTGCAAAGAGTAAGACACGACTGAGCAACTACTCGTCAACGCTCAGCAGAGGACCGGCACGGCAGTCTACGCACCTTAGCGCTCCCTGAGGATGCCTAACGGGCCAGCACTCCTCCAGCAGTGAGCACTCCTGGGGCCCACATTTGGACCTTAAGGCCACTTTCAATAAAAGGAGCCATCTCTCCTTAGAGAGATGGCTGATTCCAGGACTGCAGCAGAGAAAGTACAAAATGAACATGGAGCATTTTGTTGTGCCAGAAAATAAGCAAATCCTCAAAGAATGACCAGGGCATTTCAAAAGGAATAGAAGTTGACTTGAAAGGGTTCCCACGAGCCAAATCAGGGATAATTTGAATATCAGGGTGAATGATCATAGGAGCAGATTATGAATCTGTTGAATGAAACAAGAAGCCACGTGTCCATAGAGACACAAGTAAATAATGAATACACTGAAAATTTGGCAAGAAGTGAGATATGTAGATCAGCTCAAAATACTTCTTCACATAATAGCTATTAACGACAAAGAGGAGAGAAATGTGGCAGATACCACCTTCATTACACAATGGAAGTTCACCTCGTCATTAATAGGAAAGACTAAAATCGTGTAGCCTGAGAGGATGCACTGAGAGGAACACAGAAGCATCCATTTGAGATACCTGCTCGAGATACATAACTTGAACCTACTCGTGAGGAAATAGCAGATCAATCCAAATTGGGGGTTGCTCCAAGAATAACGAGTCTGTGACCTTCAAAAGTGTCAGGGGCATGAAAGTCGAGGAGAGACTAGGAACTGTTCATGGCTATGAGAGCATGACAAGTCACTGAAATGCATGACTTTGAACTGGATCCTTTGGCTGTAAACAATGTTATGTTATTCGAGCAGCTTGCAAAATTTGAGTAGCATGGAAAGAATGAGTGGTAGCAATGGATCAGTGTTCCTTTCCTCATCACAATGGTCATACTTTGGTGACGTAGCAGAATATCTTGGTTTGTAGCAATTCCACACTAAAGTTTTAGAAGGTGATAGGTTGTGATGTCAGCAACTTATTTTCAAATAGGTCAGTTTTTTTAAAAAGTTTTTGTCCTTTATTTCCAGCTTCTTTGTTGTTGTTGAGTCACTAAATTGTGTCCAACTCTTTGTGACCCCATGGACTGCTGCATGCCAGGCTTCCCTCTCCTCAGCATCTCCTGGAGTTTGCTCGAACTCACATCCATTGACTCAGTGATGCTATCCGACCATCTCATCCTCTGTCGTTCCCTTCACCTCTTTCCTTCAATCTTTCCCAGCAACAAGATCTTTTTTAATGAGTTGGCTCTTCGCATCAGGTGGCCAAAGTATTGGAGTTTCACCTTCAGTCCTTCCAATAAATGTAACTTCTTCATAACTTTGTGATTATTTCAAAAAAATTTTTAAATTCTTTAAAAAAGAAAAATTCCAGTCCAGGGATTCCTAGAATATGTTCCCCAGAATAGAACTAGCATGGCTGCCTTGGAACTTGTTGGAAATGCAAATTGTTGGGCCCCATCCTTTAGGTGATTCTGAAGCACTCTTAAAGTTTGAAAACCACTGTACTAAACAGCATTCAAAAAGCCAGTTTTTAGCTGAGTATAACTCGAACTGTTGACTACAGGTAAGATAGGTTTTTTTAAATTTCTTTCTCTCTTTCTGCGCCTCCCTGTGGCTCAGGTGATAAAGAAACTGTCTGCATTGTGGGAGATCCGGATTCGACCCCTGGGTCAAGAAGATCTCCTGGGGAAGGGAATGGCAACCCACTCCAGTATTCTTGCCTGGAGAAGTCCATGGAGGGCAGATCCTGGTGGGCTACAGTACAAAGAGTTGGACATGACTGAGCAACTAATACTAACTATCCTCTCTTTCTGTTAATGATCCATTATGAAGCTGACAAACTTGGTACTAAGTAAGGAAAGAGGAATACTGCGAATAGATTTTAAAACTGTTCTGGAAAAGGAAGCAAGGAAGTGCTATCTACTGAGAGGATGCCACATGCCAGGTTTCATGCTAGGTTCTTTCCAGTAGGAAAGAAAATCCATATTTTTCAGGATAGCCTCCAGAAATTTTGAAAATTGATCAGAATCTCCTAACCCAATTCACTGAATAGTCTAGGTTTTCAGAAGTCTATTCAAGATTTATTCATTAAGCATCTTTTGATCACCTACCATATACCTCATAGTGAGCAAAGCATTTAAAGTTGTATTGTAGTTCATTCCTACGCACAAGATTTGGTGGCTAGGACAAAACCTTCCCTAATACATATAGTCTTCTTTTAAACCACAGCTTTATTGAGATATATTTCACATACCACAGAATTCATCTATTGAAAGTGTACAGTTCAATGGTTTTCAATATATTCAAAAGTTGTACAACCATCACCGCAATCAATTTCAGAACATTTTCATCACCTCAGAAAGAAACCTTATGCTATTAGTAGCCCCTCCCCAGTCTCTCCACCCCTCAGCTGCTGGCAACCACTCATCTACTGTCTGTCTCTATGGGTTGGCCTACTTTGGACATTTCATATAAATAGAATTATAATATGTGTGGTCTTTTGTGACTGGCTTCTTCACTTAGCAGACTGTTTTCAAGGTTTATCCATGGTGTGGCATGTGTTAGAATTTCATTTCTTTTTATTGTTGAATGCTGTTCCATTGTATGGATAGACTTCCATTATATGGATGTTCCATTGTATGGATATACTACTTTAGTCCATGGGGTTGCAAAAGTCAGACACGACTTAGTGACTAAACCATATCACCACCGGAGGAGGCAATGGCACCCCACTCCAGTACTCTTGCCTGGGAAATCCCATGGACGAAGGAGCCTGGTAGGCTACAGTCCACGGGTCGCGAAGAGTCAAACACGACTGAAAGACTTCACTTTCACTTTTCACTTTCATGCACTGGAGAAGGAAAGGGCAACCCACTCCAGTGTTCTTGCCTGGAGAATCCCAGGGATGGGGGAGCCTGGTGGGCCGCCGTCTATGGGGTCACACAGAGTCGGACACGACTGATGTGACTTAGCAGCAGCAGCATGCCACCACCGCTACGTTATTCATTCTTCCATTGGTGGACATTGGGATTGTTTCCACCTTTTGACTATTATGAATAATGCTGCTATGGTATCTGTGAACAAATCTCGTTGTTGTTTTCGCCACAGTGCTTGGCATGCAGGATCATAGTTCTCACGGAAACGTGAAGTCCTAAACACTGGGGCCGTCAGGAAATTCTCTGGACATGTCCTTGTCCTCGTCATTAGTCTCATCATTCATAAAAGTATGGCTTAATCATAAGTTCCATGGGCTATTGGAAAACCGTATAGTATGTGTTAATTAAAAGAGCAAACATTAATTCAGATCCTTCTGGGCATAAGTGTATATTTTAAATGCTATAGTAATACAAACATACTTTTAAGTAAGATTTCCCCATATTTTCAAAAAGATACTATTGAACAAACCTTATAGTGAATTTCACATTTGACCTTATTTTTTTCAGTAAATACAGTTGTGAAGATTGAGTCAGACTCTTTCTTTAAAAAATTCCCCCCTTAATACACACCACTGTGATTGGTCAACACAATATGGCCCATAAAGGCAGCAACATCTGGACACACGTTTTCATTCCTTTGGGAACAGGAGTGGGATTTCTGGGCCATATGATGAGTCCATGTTTGCCCACTGTACTCTTTTTCAGAGTGACTGCCTCATTTTGCATTTCCACCAGCAGTGCATGAGCGTTCCAACTTTCCACATCCTCACCAACACGCTACCCGTACATGTAATCTTTGCATCATAATAGACTGAAAAACTTCATGCTTAAAATAAAAGCCACACGGTGGATTAAAGACGTGGAAGCAAGTATTATGAAACTAGCTTGTTCGAGCATCAGGAAGTTTTTAAGGAGGGCTTACTAGATGTAGGGCACTGTAATAGGAAATGGCTCTTTTGAAGTGTTTCTCGCGGCTTGTTAAGTAAATGGGACACCTATGACTCAGATTTCCCTGGCAAGCCAGGAAGTATCTCAAGATCACCTCTAACATCTGGTTTTACAGGCAGAGAAGCGTGACTAAAAGTGCTGGTTCTTCTAATCACCCATGGGGCAGTGGGCACAGGCAAATGTAACAGTTTCCCCAAAAATGTTAAGCTTTCATACAATCGTAAAGGTTCCTTTCCATTTAGAGTTGTATAAAATACTGACAATATTCAACCTATGGTACAATAATACATCCTTGAGCCTGACTTACAGCCAATAGTTTGTACTGCCCCCTCCCCGGCCCTATATTGCCCCCTCCCCTCTGGTAACCACTAGTCTGTTCTCTGTATCTGTGAGTCAGCTTCTTTTATGTTATATCCACTAGTTTGTTGTATTTTTTCGATTCCACGCATAAATGATATCTTACAGTATTTCTCTTTCTCTTTCTGACTTATTTCGCTAAGCATAATGCCCTCCAGGTCCACTCATGTTTCTCCAAATGGCAACATCTTGTTCTTTTTATAGCTGAATAGTATCCCATCATCTATATGCACCACGTCTTTTTTTACCATTCAGCTGTCTGAATGCTTAGGTTGCTTTCATGTCTTGGTGATTGTAAATAATGCTGCTATGAGCATGGGGGTGCATGTATCTTTTTGAACTAATATTTTTGTTTTTTCTGTTTATATACATAGGAGTGGAATTGCTAGGTCAGATGGTAATTCTGTTTTCATTTTTGAAAAGAAACCTCCATACTGTTTTCCACCATGGGGGCATCAATTTACAGTTCCACCAACCATTCACATGGGTTCACTTTCCTCCATATCTTTGTCAACGTTTGTCATTTGTGGACTTTTTGATGATAGCCATTCTGACAGGGGTGGGGTGGTATCTCATGGTGGTTTTGAAATAATAATAGTGTTTGACTCTTGGGGGAGCCGGACAAATGTAAGACAGCAGAGCCCATCCAGGACGTCGGTAACTGGCCTGATTTTCCAGCTCTGAGCTCCAATCAGCCTTTAGGCCACTAACCGGTGACATTTTAACCAGGTCTGAGCCACACAAGTGCTTTGTTTGGCCCGTGTCGCGTTTCAGGCTTTCTGATTGGAATTCCTTTACAGTCTCTGGTCTGTGACAGCTCCCACTGATCTCTACTGCTTTATGTACCATCAGCTTCACTCTCTTACATTGTCTGTCTGGTTCCTGGAATTGTTTGAGTCTGTGCATCCTGCTTCGGAGGCTGTCTTAGTCACATGGTTAAAACCTGGGCAATTATTAAGTAGAACATTGTTGCCATCATCCCAAAGCAAATAGGGCTTCCCGAGTAGCTCAGTGGGTAAAGAAACTGCCTGCAGTGTAGGAGACCAGGGTTCAGTCTCTGGGGCAGGAAGATTCCCTGGAGAAGGAAATGGCAACCCACTCCAGTATTCTTGCCTGGAGAACCCCATGGACAGAGGAGCCTGGCGGGCTACAGTCCATGGGACTCACATGAGTCAGACATGACCCAGTGACTAAAGAACTACCACCAAAGCAAATAGTCATATACCTACACTGCGTCATCAACAAGAAGCAGTAATTAAGCAGATAATTGTGCAACATTAGAGAACAATACGTACACTGGGAGCTGTCCCCTCTAGGACCTTGCAGCTACAATAATCTGCACTGACACAGACATTCACGTGGCTGGCAGACCACGAAAATGAACATGAGGGGACTCAGCCCTGGCCATAGCGCTGCCAGACTTGTGGCTGGGCTCCTGCATTCTAACAACCGACTTCTTTCCGAAAGACGCTCTTCCCACATTATCCCTATTAAGATATGAAAATATTTGCTGATCGTGTCTCCATGACATGATCCGAAAGACTCATGAAATTCCAATAATCTTTTGTAATTTCAAGCACTTTTTTTTTTCTTTCAGTGAGTTCTCTGATAGCTGATGTGCCCACTAATACGATCAATCATGTGATTAGAGACACAGTCTGAAGCAATGGCCATGCATCCTTGGGCTTCCCAAGTGGTGCTAGTGGTAAAGAACTCACTGCCAGTAGAGGAGACTTAAGAGACTCGAGTTTAATCCCTGGGTCAGGAAGATCGCTGGAGGAGGGCATCGTAACCCACTCCAGTATTCTTGCCTGGAGAATCCCATGGACAGAGGAGCCTGGCAAGCTATAGTCCATGGGGTTGCAAAGAGTTGGACATGACTGAAGCAACTTAACGTGTGCACACAGTGCAGCTGACACCCTGATCAGTTCCCATTTACCTGCTGGTGTGCCCACCTCAGGCTGCCATGAGCCCTGGCTGCCAATGACTCACACCACGTCCTTCTCCAGAAGGAGCCTCCTTGCCCAGAGATGCTCAAGATCCTATGCTTTCCCCAGGAGGAAGGTAGTCTGCAGCTAATGAATGATTAATACAGGTTACAGAAGTCCTGGCCTTTTTCATACTGTTCATGGGGTTCTCAAGGCAAGAATACTGAAGTGGCTTGCCATTCCCTTCTCCAGGGGACCATGTTCTGTCAGACCTCTCCACCATGACCCGCCCGTCTTGGGTTGCCCCGCAGGCATGGCTTGGTTTCACTGAGTGAGACAAGGCTGTGGTCCTAGTGTGACTAGATTGACTAGTTTTCTGTGAGTATGGTTTCAGTGTGTCTGCCCTTTGATGCCCTCTTGCAACACCTACCATCTTACTTGGGTTTCTCTTACCTTGGGCGTGGGGTAGGTCCATCTAGTCAAGGCTATGGTTTTTCCTGTGGTCACGTATGGATGTGAGAGTTGGACTGTGAAGAAGGCTGAGTGCCGAAGAATTGATGCTTTGGAACTGTGGTGTTGGAGAAGACTCTTGAGAGTCCCTTGGACTGCAAAGAGATCCAACCAGTCTATTCTGAAGGAGAACCTGGGATTTTTTTGGAAGGAATGATGCTAAAGCTGAAACTCCAGTACTTTGGCCACCTTATGCGGAGAGTTGTCTCATTGGAAAAGACTCTGATGCTGGGAGGGATTGGGGGCAGGAGGAGAAGGGGACGACAGAGGATGAGATGGCTGGATGGCATCATGGACTCGATGGACGTGAATCTGAGTGAACTTCGGGAGATGGTGATGAACAGGGAGGCCTGGCGTGCTGCGATTCATGGGGTCGCAAAGAGTCAGACACGACTGAGCAACTGAACTGAACTGAACTGAACAAAAGTCCTGGACTCTTGTCGGGGATGGGGCATGGAATTCTGTAGTGCTACAGCCACTCCAGCTCCTTAGACTGAAGCTAGACATCCCCAAACTTTGATTTTTGCCTGACTTTTCCCCCTGTGCTCTCCTGCTCCCCTTATTCCCTAACATATTTCACTTGTGAGCATGATCATCTCAAAGTCACTTGCATCAGAAACTCCGTCTCAGAGTCCGTTGCGGGAGACCTGATACAAGACCCCTGACCTATCCTATAAAGTTATCCTCATAAAGTCAGATGTTTAAATGGGTAAAGTACAACACAGATGATATTCAGGCAGGTAATGGTTAAAAGGTAACAGCCTTGCTTCCCTGGTGGTCCGCTGGTTAAGAATCTGCCTTGCAATGCAAGGGACACTGGTTTGATCCCTGGTCCAGGAAGATTCCACGTGCCATAGAGCTACTGAGCCTGTATGCCCCAGCTGCTGAGCCCAGGCACCTCATACCTGTGCTCCACCACAAGACAAGCCACTGTGATGAGGAGCCTCAGTGCTTCGACAAAGAGGAGCCCCTTCTTGCAGCAACTAGAGAAAACCCACGTGGAGCGATGAAGACCCAGCACAGCTAAAAATAAAACAAATAGGTAAATCTCAAAAAAATACACATAAAAAGGAACAGCCCCCAAAATTACTTTTCCATCAAACCAGAGTGCTTATATGGAGAAGGCAAATGGCATCCCACTCCAGTACTCTTGCCTGGAAAATGCCATGGACGGAGGAGCCTGGTGGGCTGCAGTCCATGGGGTCNAGCCCTCAAAATTACTTTTCCATCAAACCAGAGTGCTTATATGGAGAAGGCAATGGCATCCCACTCCAGTACTCTTGCCTGGAAAATCCCATGGACGGAGGAGCCTGGTGGACTGCAGTCCATGGGGTCATGACTTCACTTTCACTTTTCACTTTTATGCTTTGGAGAAGGAAATGGCAACCCACTCCAGTGTTCTTGCCTGGAGAATCCCAGGGACGGGGGAACCTGGTGGGCTGCTGTCTATGGGGTCACGCAGAGTCGGACACGACTGAAGCGACTTAGCAGCAGCAGCAGTAGCAGAGTGCTTATAATCTCCTTTTTACTGAAGAGTGGTCAGAACCCATAGGGAGAGAGAGAGGGTAAACTATAAAATTATGAAGACAAGTAGTGAATCTAGATTTGCCTTTATTGATGCATACAATTTAGATAACATATGAGCTCTGCATCTTATTAAAAAGTACATTCCAATAAAAAGCGTTGCAGTTCTGATGGGGGAGAGACGCAGTGCTGTATCTCTGTAGCTTCCACAACCCACTGGTACCCTTGATCTTTTTAACAACTTTGTACAACTCTTTTTCCCAAGACCTGAAAAATCTGAGCAGTGTGTGTGTAATAGTTTCCTACAACTGCTGTAAGAAATGCCCACAGTCTTGGTGGCTTAAAACAACAGAAGCTTATTCTCTCAAGTCCTGGAGGCCAGAAGTCCAAAATCAAGGTGGACTGCTCCCCAGTTCTGTGGGAGGAGGATCCAGTCTTTGTCTCTCCCAGCATCTTGTGGCTGTTGGCATTCCTTGGCTTGAGGTTCCATCTCTTTGTGCCATTTTCACACAGCCTCCTCCTCCTTATCTGGCTGTCTCAGATCCCCTTATTCTTCCCTTCATAAAGCCCTGGATTCAGGGCACACTGAGATAATCCATTATATCCACTACTGTGGGCAAGAGTCCCTTAGAAGAAATGGAGTAGCCATCACAGTCAACAAAAGAGTCTGAAATGCAGTAACTGGATCCAATCTCAAGAACGACAGAATGATCTCTGTTCATTTCCAAGTCAAACCGTTCAGTATCATGGTAATCCAAGTCTGTGTCCCAACCAGTAATGCAGAAGAAGCTGAAGTTGAATGGTTCTATGAAGACCTACAAGACCTTTTAGAACTAACACCCAAAATAGATGTGCTTTTCATTATAGGGGACTGAAATGCAAAAGTGGGAAGTCAAGAAACAGCTGGAGTAACAGGCAAATTTGGCCTTGGAATACGGAATGAAGCAGGGCAAAGGCTAATAGAGTTTTGCCAAGAGAACACNCTGAATAGGGATGGTCAGAGTCAGAAGGAAGGTCGTGAAGAGTCCTGGGTGTTAGAAGCCAAGGAGGTCAGTTAAAAGGAGAACTGAAGTGTCTGTTGGTTGGTCACTGCAGAGGTGGTTAATCCTTGTTCTAGCACATTCCTTAAAGTTGGGGTGAGAGTGAGTGCAGTGTGTTAGAGAGTTAAGAGTGTGGGACGGAGTTAATGGAGCTGCCTGGCTGCGTGGCTGTTATGGGATATAGTCATTTTCTGTCCCTTCAGAAAAATAGGAAGAAAATTACATCTTGTATAAATTCTATTAATGATTCAACTTGTTTCCTTCCAGTGTTTATATATACACTTTTATTACACAGCTCTACTCTTCCTTAAACAGTTTTAAAGCCTGTTTTTATTATTGATTTACTTACTGTGTATTTTTTTAACCTACTTAACAGGGGTAAGCCTTTTGCTTTAAGATTAAAAGCTCTGGTCATCTTTCTTCTTTTTTTGCTTTATTTTTTCCCTGCAGTATCATCTATTGTATGTGTATTAAGCTAGCTATTCTCTTGTTATTTAAATTGTTTCTCCAATTTTTCGCTAAATGATTTTTTGCATTTGCGTTAAATGATTTTTTTTTAATCTTTCGTAGGAAACATATCTTGAAGTAGAGTTAATATATCAAAAGAAGGAGTATGTACACTTTTAGATACATGATGCAATGGCCAAATTACTCTAGAAAAATGAGTTAAGCTTCTGCTTGGCCAGAAGCTTGGTCATATGTGTAAATTAAGGAGAGGGAGTCACCGGGGAATCCAAGGCAAGTTGAGGAAACAAGCTCCTTTGCTGACAGAGTGGGGTCGAGGGGTTGAATACAAGTTAGGAATGTGGGCTGGAATATGCACTTTATTAGGACAGAAACATCTCTGGGGAGCGTGTCTTGACAGCCTTTGCACCTCCAAACCAGGATGGACTCCTTTTATCTGCTTTCGTAGCACTTCTGCTCTCCGTTGTAGCATTTCATCATATTCGTAATTATTCATGTGAGATCTGTTGTCCTTGTTAGAGTGTAAGCTCCACTAGAGCGCAGACTTTTGTCTTTTTCACAGTGTAATCTCTGTTGTCCCACTCCTAGTTACTTAGTAAATAGTTACTTAGTAAATATACCTTGATCAGAGAAGTAAAAATGTTGAACTGTGAGATCTAAAACCATGAATTTGTTGTGACAGCAATTTACATATGTAACATTATTTTTCACTATGCACTCAGCTGGCTGGGGAGGAAAGTTGAATTGCATGATTGACGCAGAATGGAAAATTACAGTTTAGGAAGTTAGAAGAACAGTTGTAGTAATTGAGGTTTACTGGTGAAGGAACTTTCAAACGGACAATTTTAGTTCAGGCTGGGTGAAGGAGAAATGAAATCAGTAAAGAGCCAGCAAAAAAGTAGGCAGCATGGAGACATTCGAGGATTGCTGCTGCTCGTGAGGTTTGAGAAGAGGTGCGGTGGGATTTCTGAGGTGGCGTTCCTGGAGCTGCCAGGCAGGGTGCACCAGTGACAGACGGCCTACGTGAGGAGGAGGAGGGCTCTTTGGACAGTTCTTTTCATTCCTGTGTCCTCAGTGCACAGCAGAGTGTCGGGCACAGAACAGGGGCCTGGATGCAGGCAGCGGGAAGAACAGCTTTTCCTCTGCAGACCCCAGCCCGGTGGCATGCGCAGAGTATAGGTATTGGTGTTTACAAAATAGACAAGGGGACGCTTGGGTTTTGGATACTTCTTTCCCTGCGTTTTAAAACCACCAAAGATGCTTGGGAGCTGCATTTTTGATGGTGAGGAGGAACTAGTTATTTAACTTTAAAGTGCCTAGTGAATGTGGGAAAAGTGCCCTAGAGATATATAACCACCACGTTTCTTAAATTATTCTTGAGTTGGTGATCTATCTTCAGTGTTGTTGAAATCCCAAGTCACCTCTATGCCTGCTCCATCACTTATTTTATGCCCAGCAAATGCATGTGGATTTTTTTAAAGAACATTTTCTCCAGTTGTAAGGTAATGTATTCTTCCAAGGAGAGAGAGAGAGAGAGAGAGAGAGAGAGAGAGAGAGAGAGAGAGAGAGAGAGNGAGTTGGTGATCTATCTTCAGTGTTGTTGAAATCCCAAGTCACCTCTATGCCTGCTCCATCACTTATTTTATGTCCAGCAAATGCATGTGGATTTTTTTAAAGAACATTTTCTCCAGTTGTAAGGTAATGTATTCTTCCAAGGAGAGAGAGAGAGAGAGAGAGTTTGTGTGTGTGTGTGCAGTATGTTCAAGGAGAGAGAGAGAGGGAGTGTGTGTGTGTGTGTGTGTGTGTGTGTGTGTGTGTGTGTGCAGTACGTTCAAGGAGAGAGAGAGAGTGAGTGTGTGTGTGTGTGCAGTATGTGGGATCTTAATTCCCTGATCAGGAATCAAACCTCCTCTCCTTGCATTGGAAGCCTATTGGAGTCTTAACCAGTGGACTGCCAAGGAAGTCCGCTGGTAGTGTATTCTTATGCAAAAGAGAAAATCAGACAAATCCTGTGAAGTAGAAAGAAGCATAACTATTTTAAATAGCGTTTGCAGTCCTACCACTCATACTGAACTACAGTTGATATTTTGGGGTATATTCTGCCTTTTTTCCTTGTATTTAAACAAATTTTAACATTAGTCTAAGAATGAAAATTTGGTTTAAGATATATACGAATTACGTATATCACTACTTATACTTAATATATTGAGTTCAATTAAAAATTGAGAGAAAATCCCATTTTAATAATGTCTTGAGGATACCCACAATCTTTCAATATAGCATTAAGGTTGTATTTGTTGTTCATGTTTAGTCCCTAAATCGTGTCTGACTCTTTGTGGCCCCATGACTCTAGCTCTCCAGGCAAGAATACTGGAGTGGTTTGCCATTTCCTTCTGCAGGGGATTTTCCTGCCCAGAGATCAAACCCAAGTCGCCTGCATTAACAGGTGGATTCTTGAGCACAGAGCCACCGGGGAAGCCTGTTAAGGTTGTATAGCTTTGTTGTAATGAATATATTATTACTTAGTCATATTTCAGTTTTACAGAATCAGAGAACAGTTTGTAACCAGTCCATTCATGTTTATTTCAGATATATTGCATGCTTGCTGTTTGCCTACTGCTGAAATCACTTACATAAAAGTAAATGTTCCAGAATGGAGAGACGTGGTCTGTTAGTCCTGGACCTTCTGATTTTCTGTGGGTGATTGGGCACTTGGATAGGTCTTTCAGGAGGGCTGGTTGAGATGTTTAAAGTGATGCCAGAACAGTAACTGTCTGGGATAGAAGCACGGGCTGGCGAGGAGTTGTCCCTCATCCTAGGGCCGCCCCCTCTGTGATTTAGGTGGTGCAGAATCTCAGCAGCTTTCCTCGGGTCAGGAAAAGTTAATACAGTGAACACCCACATACAGCTTAATTTTAGAATTAGGATTTTGCTCTGTTTGCTTTATCCCAGATCTGTCCATCCAGGAATACTTTATTTTTTCCCCCTAAATGCATTTCAAGGTCAGAGTTTCCAAATCAGTTTTAATTCTCCAGTTTTACACTTGAATCTCTCTTTTCTTACTCTGAAGATCTTGTTTCTAATCCTATTGACATGATTTTATTTGTTTTGTCGTAGAACATAACTATAATTTCTGAATGAACATACCAATACTTTTACTAAAAGAATGTTGAATACCACATGGTTGGTTTTTTTTACAGTTTCACACCAATTGACATTTTATTAGTTTCACTTGTTTAAGTTTATCTACATTTATAGGGATTGCTTTTTTCTTTTTGATATTTGTTTAAATAACACATCTGAACATTTACATTGTTCACAAATTAAAACTGTACAAGAAAGCCCTTCACAGAAGGCCCCCTTTACCCTAGTCTTCCCCCATAGGTAACCATTTTCACTGATTCTTTTTTTTTTTTCTATTATTTCCTTTTGAACTTACAAGGAGATATGCCAGAGAAGACTATGAACGGATCTCACAAGTCACTGGTGACACTAATTGCCTGTAGATATGGGGAAGTGGTTAGGTGGAAATAGGAGAGAAAGGAAGCTTTAAACATTTTCGTCACGTTTGAATTTTGTTTTTTTTTATTATGATGTGGTCTGTTTGCCTTTTTTTTTTTTTTAAAGGCGGGGCATTAGTGTATTTTTACACTTAGAAAATGACTTTATAGTAATACCTGTAGTTTCCTCTTTAAAGATATTCTCTGTTGTGAGCAGTGATGGAATTAATGACTAACCTCTTTCAGACTTTTTCCCTTCCCGCTTTCCTAGAATCTTTTTGAATTTTTCGAATAACCAGCCCTTTGATTTCTTTGCTGGAGATGTGTATAAGAGACAGGTTTTGCTTTCTGCCTTGGATTTTCATTTATTTTAAATTTCATTTAAATGTTTATTTTCGTTTAAATGTAATTTTTTTGTATGTTCAGCAAAATAGGCTTATTTTATTAGGACAAAATCACCAGTCTAGATGTTTTAATTTAAAAATGAATTTCTA
>SJYW01017766.1:14458-28499 GCA_006410735.1 Raphicerus campestris | reverse complement strand
TTATTTTTCATTTAACTTTGTCTTGATCAAAATTCTCTATTTTTACATATGAAGTTTAAAATCACCTTTTCTAGTTTTAAAAAGATAGACTCATTTGGAGTCTTACCTTGAACCTCAGTACACATATATATTGATTTTAGAAAGATTGCTATTCTTACGCTGTTATGTTATCCAGATACTAAAATGCTCATTTATTGTCACTTTTAAGGTACCGTTTTTGAGCTTTACTTGAGCTCTTTACTCCTATTTTGTATACGTGCATGCTGAGTCACTTCAGTTGTGTCTGACTCTTTGCAACCTGTGGACTGTGGCCCGCTAGGCTCCTTTGTCCATTGGATTCTCCAGGCAGGAATACTAGAGTGGGTTGCCATTTCCTTCTCCAGGGAATATTCCCGACCCAGGGATTGATCCCGTGTCTCTTAAGTCTCCTGTGCTGGCAGGCAGGTTCTTTACAACCAGCATCACCTGGGAAGCCTCCAGCCTTAATGATACCCCTGTTTTATAGTGTCTGTAGTAGTTATGATTGGTAACTATAGATTCTGCTTCCTTTCTCTAGCTGATTATTACTAGAAAAGAAATTAAAATATTTTTCTTACATTCTGTCAATTTCCAAAAGTGTGTTCGTTGTTCAGCTGCGTCTAGCTCTTTCCGGCCTCATGGACTGTGGCCTGTCAGGCTCCTCTGTTCATGAAATTCTCCAGGCAAGACTACTGGAGTGGGTGTCTATTACCTTCTCTAGGGGATCTTAAATTTTCCCAAAATGCCTAGTCAATTCTAAAAACTTACAGTATATTCCATAGTTTCCAAGGTATATAATCAGAGCAACTACAATTACTATAATTTTATATCTTGTAGTATTTATACTTGTTACCTAGTTCTCTTATTAAACTAACACCTTTAAAACAATGTTTAACAGTTGTAGGCATCTCTGTGCCTGATTTTATTGGAAATGACTTAAGTGTTTCACTGTTGAATACCTTGCTTGTTGTATTCGATTTGGCAAAAAGTGTGTCTTATTTAGGTACTTCCCTTTTATTTTTATTTGAGTTTTTATTAGGAGTGGTAGCTGAATTCATCAAATACCATTTTAAATCTTGCACAATTAGCAATTTAACTAATTGTTAACTAATGGACTCAGTTTGCTTTTTTAGTTTTTCTTTTTTGCGTCAGTGCTTGTAAATGGATTTCTTTATACTTTTTATACTTTTTTGTACTTTATACTTAAAAAAAATTTCTCTTACATTATATTTTGAACTACCTTTATCAGACTTTATTAATATTTTAAAAAATTTTTAAATGAATCACATACTTTAATGATTATCTTTTGCTCTAGTATTTCTTTTGTAGAGATAATTTTGTTCTCGTGTTTTATACATTAATAATTAAGGCTTTCATGTTGAAGTCCATATCGTCAGTTTGCTTAAATACTTTAGGAAAACCAATACATAGTTACCCTGTAGCACATACTTTTTAGGATATTTAGGTATTGCAGATGCTTTTATCTGAGTTGGATTTTTTTCAAATGTGTCTCCATGTCTTTGTTTAGGGGAGGGGAGGAACTAGATTTTTACTGTATCCTTTTAAAAGCCACATGCCCCTCTGTGCTTTTTGTTAGAATTCTTAATTCCAGATATGTATGTGTAGATAAGTTGGAAAGATTTTTATAATTGTAAGAATACATAAGTAATTCTTGGGTATGTTTATGAATGATAGCTGTAGGAATTTACTGTGAGTCTGGGTTTTATTGTTCGCTTAATATTGCCCTTTTTGCTTTTTCATGAATTCGAAGAATTTTTTGGTAGCTCCCCTGTGCATTTCATCTTGGGCTTAATTCTGATAATGTTTGAGAGTGTTTGGTAATTTATCCTTATATATAACTATAATCATCAGCTTTTTTTTTCTTGAACAGTTACATGGGAATTGGCCTTTCTGCTCAAGGTGTGAACATGAACAGACTGCCAGGTACACTTGTCATTGAGTTACAGTACGGTCTTGTGGCTAACGGGCTAAAAATGTCGAGTAATAACTTGAGATAGTTAAGTACATTAATCTTCTATATTTTTGATCACTTTATGAGTTCAGAGTTGAAGCTAAATGGCTTTAATAAATTTTATGCTATTTTGCAAAATATGCCATGCCTTGTTTTATTTTGCTTGTCTTTTGACTTGTTGGTATTTTGAGCTTCTAGTACATAGTGATATCAACTACGTCAGATATTTTAGTGTGGTTGGTTCTGTCTTCTACCCAACCCATTCCTGACTTTTAGGAATTCCCCATTTTCAGTTGTTTAATACTCTGGGTATCTAGACTGAGATTAAAAGTAAACTAGGGAGAAAAAAGGCAAAGTAAGGAAGGTGTGAAACACAATGTTAGACTGTTTTCCTAAAGCCATTAATAGTAGCAAAGTGATTCTTCGATTATATTTTCTGGTGTTCTGTTTACTAATGTTAAAAATTAACGGTAGAGGAAACTGCTTGAAAATGGAAAGAAAAATCCTGTGTGTTGTTTTAAACTCCACGTGTGCTTAAACCAAATCAAAGCAAAATTCCTTTGGTCTATTAGCAAAGGAAAATATGCATGGAGACTGCGTCTTGCTGTTTGTTTGCTTTTTCTGTTAAGAGTCCTCTTTGTTTAAGACATAGTTTAGCGCTCTGTGTGGCAGATTTATTTTTGTTAATGTTGTAAGCAGTGTTTTAATACAGAATTTATGTACTGTGATTGTTGAGAATTTAAATGTACTCTTGGGAATTTTACCTTTGCAAAGGTGAAATTTACAGAGATTGTACTATTCTTGCTTGTCTTGTTATAAATTTACTGAATAGTTCTAGTATGGGGAAACCTTACTTTACACTGTAAATATACTGAAACTTTCTCTTTTAGGCTGGGATAAACATTCATATGGTTACCATGGTGATGATGGACATTCATTTTGTTCTTCTGGAACGGGACAACCTTATGGACCAACTTTTACAACTGGTGATGTCATTGGCTGTTGTGTTAACCTTATCAACAACACCTGCTTCTACACCAAGAATGGACATAGTTTAGGTACTAAAATAACCAGATGTTATGGTTATTGTACTTACAACATGGTAGTAATGTTTATTATGTAATTCTCTCTTATGAGTAGATGCCTCTGGAAATTATTTCTTTGTTCTTTCTAGGTAGAAATTGAGAAAATGGTGAAAATTTAAATCTGAAGTATTATGTAATGGGCACATATTCAAGTAAAAATCTTAATTTTTTACCTTGAAGGCCACATTGTATCACACCTGTGGGACTAACTAGAAAGAACTGCATGCTCAGATATTTATTCTAGTAGTGGAAATGCTACATGTTATCTGCTTTGCTTTGAACAAAGCCCTGCACAGTATGATCCAGTTTTCTAGATACTGGGTGCCGAGGAAAAAAGCCGTCAGTTTTTAGTATAATGTGAGGGTAATGAGAGAGCATGGAAAAGCTTATGCTCCCAGCCAAATGAAGGGCACTGACATACTGAAAAATCAGGCCTGCTAACAAAAAATTAATAAAGATTGTAACTACAAGCTAGTTCTGCAAAAGGGAGCAGAACTAAAGTGAGCAAATGATAACAAAGCTTCTAAAAGACAGCTGGCAAATAAACAGATTAGTGAAAGGATGAGAAAATCACTCTGCTGTAAGACTGACCAGGAAACTAGGGGTTTGGGTCGAATATCTGTACTACTTCAGATTTAATATTTTTATGCTCCCTTAGATTTTTTTTTGTCTTTGTTTTGTATTAAAGTAAGTATAAAGGATAGCAGGATTGACGCTTTTTTAAAAAGTTTCAGATTTTTAACTGTTTAAAACATTCTTGATGTATAGCAGGTTATTTCTGATGAGATAAAGTGAAAGAAGGCATAAACTAATCCCCAAAGGCAGAAAATTCAGTTTGCTTATAAACAATATTTAAAAATTAAACTGCAGATAGTATGCTTAGACATATAATAAATATTCTTTAATATAATGCAGAAACTATTCTGTAATGTAATAGAAGAGAATTCTAAATTTTGGGCTACGTTGGTAGCAGCTATTTGGGTTTTTTGGTGTCTCGACATACTCCTTATATAATATTACCATCTTAGTCATAGTTACATTTGGCTTAAAACTTTTCCTTCTGATTATTACTGTGGCTTCTGAAGTTCCGTGCTGGCTAACTTGAAAGCTCTCACAAGTCCACCGAGATTCTTAACATTCTTCTCGGTACCAGACCGTTGATGAAGGATGCTGTGAATACGTAGTGTGTGTATTTGTGGCCTGGTTGTCATTGGCAGACTGCCTTCCAGGGGGAGGCGGCCCTTTTAGTTTGCTGTTGCTCTTCAGGCTCTGGCTGACTTGTCAAAGCAGTTCCCTGGGATAGTCTTCACTGGCTTGGCTGCTTAAGGTGCTTAAGATCTTAAACCAGAAGTCTGCCTTTAGGTAGGACCTTTGGTTCAGTAATGCAAAGATGACATTTTTTAAAACCAAAACGAATCTTTTTATGGTTTGCAAAAACTTTATTTCGGAGAAGAAATTTTATTTTGGGACTTGAGAAGATCACAGGTGATGTGATATTCTTTTTTTTTTTTCTATTAGATTTTCACAAGCATTTACACTGAGATTCTCTGTTGCGTAAGGAAGCTGTGTTTAAAATATGTTGTTGTCGTTCAGTCCCTAAGTTGTGACCGACTCTTTGTGACCCCATGAACTGCAGCACATGAGATGCTGTTTAAGAACAAGGGTACTTGATGGAATCACGTTCTAAAATGGTCCGTTTGAAACAGTTGGTATTATTCATTCATAAACTTAATATGTATTTATCAAGCACGTGGAGAGTCAGGATAACAGTGGTCAGCATGAGAGTTCAGTTGTCTGGGTTTATCCCCTGGCTTGGGCTTGTGACCTTAGGGGAGTCACTTAAACATCTCTGTGCTTCAGATCATAACACCAGATCAGTATAACCTGTACCTTATTGAGGTTGCTAGGGCAAATCGAAGTGATGGTTGTGAAGTTAAGTGATTGCCGTACACTTAGTGAGTGCTCAGTAAATGTTGTTTATTGTCATTTGCCACACTCTGGCCCAGGTGCTGGGGATGCAGTGAGCAAAAATTATTCCTCTGGAGCAGAGGTCAGCAAGCTGTGATGGCCCATGGACCAGATCAGTCTTGTGTCTGCTTTCTAAGTAAAGTTTCATTGAAACACAGTCTCCCCGACCCCACCTCCCCCCACCCCCGTTCATTTATTTTCTGTATGTGGCTGCTGTCCTGCTGCTGGAGCAGAATTAAGTAGTTGAAACAAGCCTAGAGATCTGACGCTTTACAGAATAATGTGTTTCTCTCTGGATCGGGTTCGAGCATCTAGAAGATAAAATGCTGCTCAGCTGCTTTTTTCCCTCGTATTTCACAAAGTGGATAATTTGTGCCCCAAAGCTTGGTACATCCTTAGTTTCTGTCTCATGGAGGTTTCAAAATGTATATTTACTTACCATATGAAGAGAAATAAAAGGGGTTTTGAGGACATAGTTAATGGAGAAATATTTCAGTATGCAAGTTACTTCATTTGCATTTTTAAATCTTGTTATCATTCTTCCGTTGACAGTTACTTTTCTAAAAGTCTCTTGATGAATCAGATTAGGAAGCTGGGAAAAAATTGTTTTCTGTGTAAAACTTAAATAATTGTTCAGCTTGTTAAAGTGCCATTTTTGTGGTCTGAATATGTATAGGTTGTGTTTAATATATTTGACAGTGTTCGAAAGTGTTATTGTATAGAATTAAGTTGGCTATTTCATTCGAAATTTTGGTAAAGTGAGGAAGGATCTCAGTAAGTACGGACAAAAGTAAATTTTTGCTTAAACGATATGAATTTAGACAGTCTTTATCAATAGACATTTTTGAGGGAAAGTGATTAGGCTGCTGTTTTATGAAAGGTGGTAAAATTACATGTGGTCACGTGTTTTATTTATTCTTGCTATCTTCTTTGTTCTTTTTAGACGTTTTCTGAAACTTTTAGGATAAATTTTCATATTTGTTTGGCCCACAATACACTTTAGTTTAATGAAACTAAAGGTAATCTGAATATTTTCACTTTTGACACGTTAACATGTGAGTTTACTGGTTTTTAACAGTCATAAAAGCAGTATTTTAATTACAAAGCACTATTTTCACATTTATTTCAAGGCATGCAGAGTAGAGATTTATAGGCAGTTTGCCTTTTAACTTTATTACTTTNCTGAATGTTTTCACTTTTGACAAGTTAACATGTGAGTTTACTGGTTTTTAACAGTCATAAAAGCAGTGTTTTAATTACAAAGCACTATTTTCACATTTATTTCAAGGCTTACAGAGTAGAGATTTATAGGCAGTTTGCCTTTTACCTTTATTACTTTAACGAATAGTCAGATAGTTGTATTTTCTGGCGGTATAGCACAACTGTCGAGCCACAGACTCTCAGCCGGGAAGAGGCCTTAAAGATAATGTTCCAACAGAAGGGCCCTCATTTTTTTAGGTGGTGATCATCACCGTAGAGGGGGGGATGCTGGCATGGTTTCCTTTTGTCTTAATGTGTGTTGAAACTGAAGAACTGCGATTAGCCAACTCACCAGTACCACCGCTTCCCATTATTATAGAGCTCAGTCTTTTTAAACATATGGCTGAGGTCCTATAGAAATATCTGGTTTGTTTATTATCTTATTTTCAGCTAAGTAATTTATTTGAATATTTTAAAGGTGATTACATCTCACTTTGGGATGTCAGTAGATTTATTCCACCGATGTTGCCGTTGTTCAAATGTATTTGGTACATAACTGTTGAAATTACTGTCAGAGGGCATTTAAGAGACATTCTCAACTGAATCTTTGTCCTTTGAAGGAGGAATTAATTTTGTTTTCTAGAGTGATCAAAACTTTGAGAATGTATTTTTATGAGAATTTTTTAAAGTAAACAAAGCTACTTTATTTTCTCTTCACCCCTTTTTGTAACAAAAGTCTTTCCTTTTCCCTTAAAATTATTTAAAAGCTAAATCTAGGTAAGGAAGATTTAAACAACAAGGCCAGATGAAGCGGCTTTGGTGTCAGTCAGAAATTAAATGTAATTATTTTGCAACCAGTTTTCTTTTGTGGTTCCTCATAGAGCTTCGAATATATATCTGCAACCATTTCAGAAATCCTGGAGGCAACAACCGTACCGTATAAATAAAATTGGCGTGTCCCTAACAAGGGTCATGAGCTTGAAACAGGATGGCCTGCACTCAGACCTGTATAAGTGCTATTGGGAGAAAAATTAGTCTTGTTATTTTATATTTAGCTTTGTAATTTTTTTTCTTCCTTTGCTGTGTTTTCCCTTCTTTTTGGTGAGAGANGGTCATGAGCTTGAAACAGGATGGCAGGCATTCAGACCTGTATAAGTGTTATTGGGAGAAAAATTAGTCTTGTTATTTTATATTTAGCTTTGTAATTTTTTTTCTTCCTTTGCTGTGTTTTCCCTTCTTTTTGGTGAGAGATTCAGCTTGTCGCCACTCCCTGCCTTTGAAGAACAACGTCTAATGCCATTTTCATTTCCTTTTAGGTATCGCTTTCACCGACTTACCGGTAAGACATAATTTCTTGTAAAAGTAGTTGTGTATTTTTAATTAAAAGAAGTATATAGAAACTAGTACTACTCACATTTAAAATGCAGTCTTACTGATAATTAAGTTTATAAGCCATGCTGCACGCAGACCAGAACGCCTTTCTTGAGCTGCCATTGGTGTGGACCATCGGAACGTAAGCCCAAAATTGCACTGGGCATCATTGCCCAGGGGAACTTAGCTGTGGCTGAGAACCAAATCGGAAATGTTTATTTAGAAAACATGTTTTAGTATCACTGTGGATTCATTTGAAATATGTTTCTCTTTTATTGCTGGGCTTTTTTAGTGAATGGCTGTATGACAGTCGTTTACTAATTCAGCGTCTGTTGATGCCACTGTGTGGCGAGTTCTGTTCTTGCTTTTATTNTGGTGAAAATGGCTGTTTGTAAAAAATAGGAAAACAGATTAGACTTTGCTGCATAATCTAGTTGTTAAAAAACAGTCTCCTATCCCAGGGGTAAATGAGTTTTAAGTGTTAATTCAGTGCCTTAAGGATGTATTTTACCTGTCTCTCAAGTTGAAGCCATAGTGAGCAGACCCTGAACTGACTTAATCTCATCGCTGTTTTCAACAGGATGCATTCAGTTTACTGGCCTATTCCGATCCTTGGAACAGCCCAGTTGGAAATCAGCTTGACCCAATTCAGAGAGAACCTGTGTGCTCAGCTCTTAACAGTGCAATATTAGGTAAGTGAAGCCAGAAAGCACAGCTTCAACTCGTCTCTTGAGTATTTGAGACAGTATTTGTGCTGGCATTTATCCTTTGGTAAAATCTTAAGGGAAATGTTTTCTACATTAAAAAAAAAATTACCTCACAATATAGAAAAAAATCCTGTTATCTCAGTCCCAGATTAAATGGATTCCAATGGAATAAAAACAGTACATTGGGGTATATCTTGCGATACAAAGAAAACAAGTCTGGAAAACAAATGTCTGTGTGAATGTGGACATAGCATTCCTGGCCTGAATCACTCGGGGCCTCCAGGGGGCTCTTCACTGCTGTCAGCCCCAGCTCTTGGAGATGCAGGCTGTTTGCATTAAAGTTCAGGTTTAACTACATGCCCTTAGCAAGTGAAAAAGAGAGGGGCGGTGGGGAGAGCAGCAGTAGGTAGGCTTAGCCAGGGGGAGCCAAAAGAGGGAACCGGGACTTGCTGTCCGCTGACTGGTGGCCACTCCTGTGAGCAGAGTGCAATGCTTATAAACTGAACAGATGCTCTTTAAATGAATCCAGCAACTGCACGTTTTANAAAAGAGGGAACCGGGACTTGCTGTCCGCTGACTGGTGGCCACTCCTGTGAGCAGAGTGCAATGCTTATAAACTGAACAGATGCTCTTTAAATGAATCCAGCAACTGCACGTTTTATGCATTTATATATAAACTACATGCTGCTGCTGCTGCTAAGTCACTTCAGTCATGTCCGACTCTGTGCGACCCCACAGGCGGCAGCCCACCAGGCTCCCCCGTCCCTGGGATTCTCCAGGCAAGAACACTGGAGTGGGGTGCCATTGCCTTCACCAGTGCGTGAAACTGAAAAGTGAAAGGGAAGTCGTTTAGTCGTATCTGACTCTTAGTGACCCCAGGGACTGCAGCCCACCAGGCTCCTCTGTCCATAGGATTTTCCAGACAAGAGTACCGGAGTGGGGTGCCATTGCCTTCTCCAATATAAACTAACATATGGTTGATTATTTACATAAAATGACATTTTAACATCTGAGCAATTTTTTTCAAAGGGAATTTGGATGAGAGTGACTTTTCACCTTCCATTTTAGAATGTAATTCCTCAAGAAAAATGGGAGCTACCAGTTTAAAGCCTGTTGTGTGCTGTTTGGCCATTAGGCTTGGGAGCTTTGAAGAACATGTGAGACTCTCTTCGATGAGGGCAGTGCACACAGTCAGTGTGTGGGCAGGAGACTGGCGCCAAGGCCAGGGGAGCGGTTTAGAGCTGATATTGGGGCTGTAATCTGCTTCTTTTTCCCATTGGACTGTTGCCTATCAGGCTCCTCCATCCATGGGATTTTCCAGGCAAGAGTGCTGGAGTGGACTGCCATTTCCTTTTCCAGGGGATCGTCCCGACCCAGGAATCGAACCCGGGTCNTGGAGTGGGGTGCCATTGCCTTCACCAGTGCGTGAAACTGAAAAGTGAAAGGGAAGTCGTTTAGTCGTATCTGACTCTTAGTGACCCCAGGGACTGCAGCCCACCAGGCTCCTCTGTCCATAGGATTTTCCAGGCAAGAGTACCGGAGTGGGGTGCCATTGCCTTCTCCAATATAAACTAACATATGGTTGATTATTTACATAAAATGACATTTTAACATCTGAGCAATTTTTTTCAAAGGGAATTTGGATGAGAGTGACTTTTCACCTTCCATTTTAGAATGTAATTCCTCAAGAAAAATGGGAGCTACCAGTTTAAAGCCTGTTGTGTGCTGTTTGGCCATTAGGCTTGGGAGCTTTGAAGAACATGTGAGACTCTCTTCGATGAGGGCAGTGCACACAGTCAGTGTGTGGGCAGGAGACTGGCGCCAAGGCCAGGGGAGCGGTTTAGAGCTGATACTGGGGCCGTAATCTGCTTCTTTTTCCCATTGGACTGTTGCCTATCAGGCTTCTCCATCCATGGGATTTTCCAGGCAAGAGTGCTGGAGTGGACTGCCATTTCCTTTGCCAGGGGATTGTCCCGACCCAGGAATCGAACCCGGGTCCCCCACATTGCAGGCAGATGCTTTACCGTCTGAACCACCAGGGAAGCCTGTATTAATTAATTGTGTTGTGGCTTAATACTGAAGTTTTGGCATAGGAATTGGTATTGTGTTATAATTTTCTCACATTTAGAATTTGTATATAATGATGTGAACTTTCTTTGGTTAATATGTTGCTTTGGTTATACAAAATTAATTTAGTTCTACTGGTAAAAAATAAGTATACTCAGTGGCAGTGCTAGAATTGTAGGGCAAATTATAGTTTACTGTAACTGTCTTTTTGAAATGACTACATTATAGGTAATCATGAAGTCCTAATTGCTTTGTATCTGGGTAATGCTCAGATTCAGAATTTTTGAAGAAAAGTGACCAGTTAAGAATCTTGTGTTCTCCAGGGGAATTACAATTTCAGGTAGTCAGTTGCTTAGGACCATTATCCAGGAGAGAGAGAGATATATATAGTCTTATATATTGTGCCCTAAATTATGTAGTTCAACTATAAATAGTGCTTAAATCTATTAACTGTATATAATTCCTGCAAAAGGAATGACAAGACTTAAACTGCTGTGGGTGTGCGTGTGCAGATTTGTAAATACTGTGCTGTATTGTAGAGCTTCATGTCTCAATGGTGCTTCAAGTTACATTACTGTATTGATGCCTGCAAGTTTTGTATTCCAAAAAAAAATCTAAAGGACAGTTATAACTGATGTGCCTCCCTTGGCCAAAATAAAAGTGTAACAGTGTGCTTACCAACCCAAACAGCATTCACCACTGTGCCCTGGAGAGGAGTAGGTGGCCTCTGTTGGGCCGTATCCCCAGAAAGATGAAGAGTCCATCAGTAAAACTTAACTAAAAGCCTAGTGCCTTTTTCTCTGGTAATGTCAACTGACCTTGATCAAACAGGAGATAACTAAATGTTCCTTACTCCCCAGTGCAAACATTAGATAAGAAATTACATCATTCCCATCATAGTAAATATGGAAGTAAAAGTTTCTGAATATCTAACAAAGTCTTAATTCTGCAAGAATTTACTACTACTTGAGAACCCAGTGACTATACAGTACCTTGTCAAAGTAATGTCCAAGGTGCTGTTTGCTTAAAAACCACCTTTGCTACTTAGCTCATTAAGTGCAGTATAGGCATTGGTAACTTTGTAAGCAACGCAGTATTTTCCTGATTGAGAGATGCTGTTTAAAATGTCTTGCTAACTGGCGTTTCCACTTTTAATCATTTTTCCTCAGAAACCCACAATCTGCCAAAGCAACCTCCACTCGCCCTAGCCATGGGACAGGCCACCCAGTGTCTGGGACTGATGGCTCGATCAGGAATCGGATCCTGTGCTTTTGCCACAGTGGACGACTACCTACATTAGCTATGCATTTTCGGAGCTCACACTTACATTGTGGCGTATAGACGACATGGAAGTAGACCAGCTCTGCTGATTTGAAACTTAGATTTTTTTAATTATGTACTGGGGACAGGTTTTTGTCGCTTTACATTGCTTCCTAGTTTACAGCATGATGCAAATGATTTTCTAACTTAGTGTTAGGAGCAATTATTTTCCATCTTTAGCCTCTTAGTTGTCTAAGAGTTAAATATTACTGAATTCCAGACATTCAAATTGATCATCACAAATCCTCTAAAACAATTACCTAAAAGAAACCAAAAAGTCCTGCCTTCTTTGTGTGGGGGGAGAGAGGGGGGAGGAAACGGAACACGTTGTGTTTGTGTTAGCATGTGGGTGATGTGAACTTCAAATTGGGAGGTGTTCTGACCCCCGCTCCCAGATAAGCATTCAATCAGTGTAACTTGCAAAATGCATAAACATCTGACAGTTTGAATTTATAGTGTTGATGGAAGAAATCATTTTTAATGTGTACTGTAAAACTTGAAATACTCAGGAGCTGAGTGAATATGTTTGTTGCTACTTACAATCCCGACCTGTTAGTCCCAGTAGTTTTGTTTTAACATGGTCTTTCTCAACTTTGTTTCCTGTTTAACTACAGATGACTTCTGTTGTAGACTCACAAGTTGAACTGTTGTATTATAACAGTATTACATGTCAACAGTGTGGTTATGACCTTTATTTATATAAAAACCAAATATTTAGTCAATTTACTGTGTCTTAATTTAATCTTTGTACACCTTCCATTTTTAAGTGCTTAAAATGAGTACTATATTGCAATAAAAATGTAGTGATATAATTAACCAGCCATTAAAAATTTACTTCTACAGATACCAGAGTGTCAATTGAATTTATACATTAGGTACTGGCATACTTAGGATTATTATAAAGTTAGAACAAATAAAATGAATGGTTGCGACTATAAATCTGAGCTCTGCAACCTGAGACTGCCTTGCGTTTACTGGCCTCCCTGGATTAGGGCCAAACCTGATACTATAGGTGATACAGAAAGCAGGGCATTAATCTTATTTTCATAATCATCATATGGCAGGTGACTTGCCAGTTTTAAAGCAAACCCCCAAACTGGTTAAAAGTAAAATATAAACAAGCTCTTCAACAGAATGACCATATCCTTTGGTTTGGGAAAGGTGTCTGTTGGCTGTATACCGAGTCTGAAACCTTCTTTTAAAAGAACAGATTATCTACACTTGGATACTGCACTCTTCCACATATTCTGTGAAATTCTCATCAGTGGCACCAAAATACCTGACACAAACACATCCGAGAGCTTCAGTCAGAATTCTACTGCCATACTGGGGGCGGGGGTGGGGGGGCGGTAGCAGAGGTGCCCTCCTGGTGGGGGTACTGCCTGTGGTCAACAAAATGGAAAAATAGAAAAAATAAGGAAAACAAGTCCTTTTAAACTGCTGCTTCCAGGATGCTCTAAGATTAGGAGGCACAGTTACATGCCAGCTGGATGAAGTGTGCCGAGGTACTGCCCCTAAGAGACTTGAGATTCTTAAAATGACTCTTCAGAAGCATTTATAAGTGATTTATTTTTTTTTCCCAGAAAAATTGCGTTCTTTAAATAACTAAGTTCTGTACATACAAAGTACTCGTTCTTCATCTAGCTTTGATTTACGTCTTAGGAGTTTTCATCTTTCTGACCATCCAACGTTTGGTAAACCTCTTGGCATTGTGTTTTCTCTGAGATCCTAGAATAAAAAGTTTTGTGCAGTTAAGAATAAAGAAATAAAATTCCCAAGAAACAATTCACAAATTTTCTACATAATTAAAATTTGTTATATGTACACATATACTGGGCTTTCCTGGTGGCTCAATGGTAGAAGAAGCTGACTGCAATGCCAGAGACATGGGTTCAATCCCTGGGTTGGGAAGATCCCCCGGAGGAGGGCAGGGCAACCCACTCCAGTGTTCTTGCCTGGAGAATCCCATGGACAGAGGAGCCTGGTGGGCTGCAGGCCCTGGGGCCACAAGAGGTGGGCACAGCTGAGCACACGTATACTACACTGAGCTGCTCTCTAAGCAACTTTAAAACAGTAACAGAAGCCACCTAAGAAAAAAGACACTTCCTGAGTATTTACCAGCTCCTTAAGAAACATTATGCAATATATAAACTCGGATTCAAGAGAACAAAGCCAAGTCTTACCCCAAGTATTATTCACAAACTGGGCTGCAGCCTTTTTCAGCGGTAACCTCTTGTTTTCAAGGGACAGGAACTTGTTTACTAGGAAAGAGGATTATTTATCATTTTTTGGTTTAAGTCACAGTTAGAAAAGAAAGAAAAACAGTCTGTAAG
>SJYW01017766.1:0-13718 GCA_006410735.1 Raphicerus campestris | reverse complement strand
CAACAGAATGACCATATCCTTTGGTTTGGGAAAGGTGTCTGTTGGCTGTATACCGAGTCTGAAACCTTCTTTTAAAAGAACAGATTATCTACACTTGGATACTGCACTCTTCCACATATTCTGTGAAATTCTCATCAGTGGCACCAAAATACCTGACACAAACACATCCGAGAGCTTCAGTCAGAATTCTACTGCCATACTGGGGGCGGGGGTGGGGGGGCAGTAGCAGAGGTGCCCTCCTGGTGGGGGTACTGCCTGTGGTCAACAAAATGGAAAAATAGAAAAAATAAGGAAAACAAGTCCTTTTAAACTGCTGCTTCCAGGATGCTCTAAGATTAGGAGGCACAGTTACATGCCAGCTGGATGAAGTGTGCCGAGGTACTGCCCCTAAGAGACTTGAGATTCTTAAAACGACTCTTCAGAAGCATTTATAAGTGATTTATTTTTTTTTCCCAGAAAAATTGCGTTCTTTAAATAACTAAGTTCTGTACATACAAAGTACTCGTTCTTCATCTAGCTTTGATTTACGTCTTAGGAGTTTTCATCTTTCTGACCATCCAACGTTTGGTAAACCTCTTGGCATTGTGTTTTCTCTGAGATCCTAGAATAAAAAGTTTTGTGCAGTTAAGAATAAAGAAATAAAATTCCCAAGAAACAATTCACAAATTTTCTACATAATTAAAATTTGTTATATGTACACATATACTGGGCTTTCCTGGTGGCTCAATGGTAGAAGAAGCTGACTGCAATGCCAGAGACATGGGTTCAATCCCTGGGTTGGGAAGATCCCCCGGAGGAGGGCAGGGCAACCCACTCCAGTGTTCTTGCCTGGAGAATCCCATGGACAGAGGAGCCTGGTGGGCTGCAGGCCCTGGGGCCACAAGAGGTGGGCACAGCTGAGCACACGTATACTACACTGAGCTGCTCTCTAAGCAACTTTAAAACAGTAACAGAAGCCACCTAAGAAAAAAGACACTTCCTGAGTATTTACCAGCTCCTTAAGAAACATTATGCAATATATAAACTCGGATTCAAGAGAACAAAGCCAAGTCTTACCCCAAGTATTATTCACAAACTGGGCTGCAGCCTTTTTCAGCGGTAACCTCTTGTTTTCAAGGGACAGGAACTTGTTTACTAGGAAAGAGGATTATTTATCATTTTTTGGTTTAAGTCACAGTTAGAAAAGAAAGAAAAACAGTCTGTAAGGAAATTACCCGTAGTTCTGTTGGTTCCAGGACCATATAAACAATTTTGTATGAAGGCTTTGGCAGCTGCTTGCCTTGAATCCCTCAAATCTTGATCTTTTAGCCTTACAGCCACGTAGCTTTTATTCTGGCTGGCGATCAATACAAAAGATAAAAATGAGGCCATACTTATTTTCAAAATAAAGTATTTCTGTTAGTTGATTCAAATAGTGGAGAAAAATCCCCAAATCCTAATTCTGTATAAGCACAAGTTAGGTGATAAAATAAAACTGCAGGGCTATTTTACAACTAGTGTTTACATTTTAGTAGAGCAAATACTTTTAAATATAAATACCCAAAATTTCCCACAGAGGATCCAACCTGAAACTGCTACTAATTGAGGTAATAACCCCCCAAAAGGTCACCTCTACATCCTACACACACAGACGACTTCTTACCCAACAGTCTGCACTTTCTGCACTTTAGCTTTCTTAGAGTCACTTCCTTTCTCTCGTTCTTCATTTTTCTTTTGCAAATTAACTAAAAAATTGAGTTAATATTTCTCATTAGCATTCGTGCACAAATAAATCAAGAATACTAGAATTTAAATAATCACTACACACCCATTTGTATGTGATTGTATAAAATAAGCTAAGATTTAAGACTGCTCCCAGTGCAGGGGGCTTAGGTTCAGTCCCTACTGGGAGAACTAGATCCCACAGGGCAAAACTCACAGATGCGCATGCCGCAACCAAGACCCGGCAGGGCCGGAAAAGCTCAAGCCCACCAGGCCTGCTCCCACGCTCCTCCTCAGGGCCAACATCTGCAAATACCAGCAAGTGCCCTGACACTTAATGAGAGGTTGCATAAATAGTTCATACCTTCTTTCAACTTTCCCGGTGATTTCTTCACACTAAGGAAGAACAAGCAAAACACTTATTGGGATGGCCGAGAGCAATGATGACTCAGGTTATCACAAAATTTCAGCTGGTTTTACAAATAAGCCCCTTTTACTACCACCATTCTCAATTCTTACTGAGCATTCTTAAAGTCACTCCCCAATATGCTGTCAACAATTCCCAATCAACAAAATATACTAGGCTTGTAGGATCAGAATTTAAAATCTGAAAGTAAATTAGCAGGCTTCCAAAGAAACAGATTGTTGTGGCTGATGGAGTAAAAAGTGTTTAAGAATTATGTAATACAGTATTTGAAACATGAAGTGAAAGGTGGTAGGCCTGCCTCACTATGTGGAGAGAGCTGAAAGGATTAACTGAATACTTCAGACACAAGAATGGAGACAGACAATGGTAGTCTCAAGAAGTGTGGTCTAATGGAGACAGTCAAAGGCCACACACAATGAGATGTCTATACAGAAGTGGAAAAGCTAAATGGCGGGAGCAGTGATGGGGTAGAGGGAGTAAGAAGGGACAGGTGACAACATGGTTTTCAAAGATGAAAGGGACTTTGCCACCATGATGTATTCAGAAACTGAGGAACTCTTTGGAAAAGTTCTTCTACAGAAAAAGAACCACTGTTCTAGCAGGGCTAAGCTAAACTGAAGCAGTAAGAGAAGACAAAGGGGAACAGGAAAAAAAATAGCAAATATTTAATCTAAATTTAGTACAGTATAGAATCCTGATGCCATAGCACAGAGGAGAAAGAGGAGCTTTAAACATACGGTGGATGGCAAAGATACTAAATGAAAAGGGGAACAAGGAGGAAAAAATTATGTGGCTCAGATGGTAAAGCATCTGCCTACAATGCAGGAGTCCTGGGTTTGATCCCTGGGTTCGGAAGATACCCCAGAAATGGCACCCCACTCCAGTACTCTTGCCTGGAAAACCCCACGGAAACCTTCCACAGGGGCGCAAAGTGTTGAACAGGACTGAGTGACTTCACTTTAACAAGGAGGGAGAAGTAGGTAAGGCAAGCAGGGGACAAGCTGAGGTTTAGGAGCCTATGGATAACAGACTAGTACTCCACACCAAAGGATGAACTTCAAAACACTGCTTTATTCACACCATCTACCCTGCCCCTAGTACACTGACATACTGCAGGAACTCACTGAGAGCGGCAACTCAGAAGCTAGAGTTACCCATGAGAACAACAAAAATAAGAAGCAGCCACAGACGGAAAGTAAATGGAACATTTCCCTCCACCTGTCCCACCGAATTCAAGTATCTCCTGGGTAGCTTTTTAATTTAGACTTTAAAACTTGAGTTCAGACAAATGTACCAAGACAGAATTGAAATAGACAGCATTGAAACACTGTATGTAAACAAGTAACAAAACGAGATCCGCCACTTACCTAGTTTGTGAAGCTGTAGTTAACTTCTGTAGAATAGTATCTGGAAGGAGTTTTCTTTTCTTAAAGACGTTAAAAAAAAAAGTAAGCAACAGGACAACACGCCCTGAAGTGCTTCTGAAGTTACCATTTTAAGGCTAGCCCTACCTCTAGGCAAATAAATGATCCAAACACTGCCCTCCACTACCTGTGAGCTGTGGGAAGATTGGGGCCCAAGCAACTCGGAGCCTACTCCCACTTCACCTGGAAGACGTGAAGGCTGGAAAGGGTGCCCGCTTTATTCTAACCCTCGGGTCACGTTATACACCGAGGGCAATTCACTCACGTCCACCTGCGGCCAATCTCCGCAACAGCAGAGCGCGAACCGAGCATCCTCCGCACGGCCCTCCGTTTACGCAGCGCTGCCGCCACACAGCGACCCAGGTTCACACTGACCACCTCCGCCGCGCGCCAGAGGCGGGTCTGGCCCTGCTTCACCTCCTCCCGACCCTATTCTGAATTGGTGGACAGCGAGGAGCACTAGCACGCGGATGTCGGTGCTGTCGGAAGAGACCACCGGCGGCTGTCCTCCACCCCGGACCCCAGTAGCCTTGAACTCTGCCCCGACCGGCCGGTGAAACGACCCCCTCTTTGCAAACCTCTAACCTTCTGTTCGATGAACAGTTCCTCGCGCCGTTTCCTCTTCTCCTTCAGGAGCGCTCTGTCCCTGGAAGAGACCGCGACGAGTCAGGGCGGACGGAAAAGAGGGGGGACGGTTAGGCGGCGCTTCCCGCCCCCGGCCCGGCCCCGGGGCTCCGAACCTGCGCACCGTCTCCCGAACTCGCCGCTCCTCCTCCTTCGCTTCGGCCTGGGCGCTGGCGAAAGTCAGCTCCTCCGGGGCCTCGTCATCGAGCTCGTCGTCCCCCTCCTCGTCTTCCTCCAGCGGCTCGGCGGCCGCGCCGCTGCTGGGCTGCCCGAGCAGCAGCCCGTGCCCCGCCTCCTCTTCGGAGGCGGGCTGGCCCTCGTCCACCATCGCCGAGGCCGACGCCGGGGCGCGGGACGCGCGCGGACGGAGCTGCACCATGACCCGACCTGCGGGGGCTCGGCGGCCGTCTTGACCCCTGACCCGGAAGCCGCACGCACGCGGCGAGTGACGCAAAAGGCAGGGGCGGCCGGGGTTCTGCCGCCCTCTGCAGCTTCGGAGGCCCCGCCGCGCGGTACGGAGGCGCATGCGCAGAGCCGGGTAGAGGGGGCGTGGCCTAAGGAAAGCGCCGGGCGTTTCCTTCCAATCCGCCCGGATCCTGCGCGGCTTGTGTCCAGGCAGGGCCGATCCGTGCTGCTGCCGCGCTAGCGGGGATCCCTGAGCTCCTCGGGGCGTGCTGGTGCAGGTCACGCCGCCCGGTGCCCAGGAACCCGGGGACCCCGAGCCCCGGTCGCCCTGTCGCCGCCTCTTTCCACTCAGAGAGCCGCTCAGTTCAGTTGCTCAGTCTGCGACCCCATGGACCGCAGCATGCTGTCCATCACCAACTCCTGGAGTTTACTCAAACTCGTATCCAGTTGGTGATGCCATCTAACCATCTCATCCTCTGTCGTCCCCTTCTCCGGCCTTCAATCTTTCCCAGCATCAGGGTCTTTTCCAATGAGTCAGTTCTTCGGATCGGGTGGCCAAAGTATTCAAGTTTCCGCTTCAGCATCAGTCCTTCCAATGAACACCCAGGACTGATCTCCTTTAGGATGGACTGGTTAGATTTCCTAGCAGTCCAAAGGACTCTCAAGCGTCTTCTCCAACACCACAGTTCAAAAGCATCAGTTCTTCAGCGCTCAGCTTTATAGTCTAACTCTCTCATCCATACACGACCCAGAGAGCCGCTGCTGCTGCTGCTAAGTTGCTTCAGTCGTGTCCGACTCTGTGCGAACCCACAGACGGCAGCCCACCAGGCTCCTCTGTCCATGATATTTTCCAAGCAAGAGTACTGGAGTGGGGTGCCATTGCCTTCTCCGAGAGAGCTGAGAGCCGCTGGGTCGATCTAATAATCAGTATCTAGATTCGGCTTCCTCCACTCCGCACTCCCCAGAAAAGCACTCCCCCAAAAGAGGGAGTGCGCCATAGCAGCGGGACCCCACACCTTGCAGCCCTGTTGTCACTGAGGAGAAACAAGGTGGACAGACCCACAGTTACATCGATTTTGGCACCAAGCGTCCAGTGTGGCAACCTCGGCCGCCCTCTCGCAGGCATCCCTACCCAGCCCTCGGCCACTGCCTGTTCTTTGTCCGCACAGACTCTCTCGCTCCAGACTGCCCCTCCCGCCCCCACCACCTTTAGAACGTGAGCTCAGGGAGAGCAGGGACCCCCGCTTCCCGGCTGTGACCCCGGGACCTTGCCCAGTGACTGCCCGTCGCACCTCCACTAAGTGATCGAAACCCGGGTACAGTGTATTTTTTATGCTCCGCTCCGCCCCTACTACACCTATTTCTTTTGTTAGCGGTATGTTGCCATTCAGGGATCTTTGTGTTTATTTTCTCCCACCTGCTCAGCCAGTAAAGAAAACGCCTGCAATGCAGTAGACCCTGGATGATCCCTGGATTGGGAAGATCCCCTGGAAGAGGGCATGTCAACCCACTCCAGTGTTCTTGCCTGGAGAATCCCATGGCAGAGAAGCCTGGTGGTCTACAGTCCATGGGATCACAAAAAGTCGGACAGGACAGAGCGACTAAGCACACACCCATTACACAACAGCAAATGATTCATCATTCTCTGAACTGCTGCTGCTGCTAAGTCACTTCAGTCGTGTCCAACTCTGTACGACTCCGTAGAAGGCAGCCCACCAGGCTTCTCTGTCCATGGGATTCTCCAGGCAAGAGTACTGGAGTGGGGTGCCATTGCCTTCTCTGTATTCTCTGAACAAACCAAGCTACTTCACGCTTACCTTGCAGTTGGACATGCTCTTGTACACAGTCCTCAGTTGGAACTCCTATTTATAACTGAAAAACCCGCACCCAGGCTGAGTTCCTCTCAAAGCCTTTCAAGCACCTTAATGTCCACCCCATCCCCACCCTGCTCATCTCTAACTGCACTCTCCTCTGAATCTTTTCCTGTTCCTGTAGCTTCTGTGATGTGTAAGTTTCTGTGCCAGTGGTCCCAACCAAATTCTTGTGAACTCCTTGAAGGAAGGTACAGCCCTATTAATCACTGTATTTCTAATGTCTATCATAGAGTAGATGTTCGATAAATATTAAATTGAATAATCCCTCCTCACATAAATTTTGCAGTATTTTCAATTAGCTTTTCCTTTTCTCTTGGAAGCATCTCCTAGCTTAAAAACAAGAAGTCCAAAACACGAACAAAAAGTATGAAACGGAACCAAAAAGAGCTATAGGAACCAATGGCCTAGTAGGAAGGGGTTTACAAAGGATAGTTCTGAAATATCTGGGCCTTGGTCAGCTAGAAATTACAAATTAAAAATATAGTCAGGCTTCCTCCACCAGTGTACCAGCTTCCTCCACTGCTAACACCAGGCAATGTATACAGAGTGCTGTTTTGAAAAGCTCGACAACAAACCTATTAGAAGGGAATGATGGTATATTATGCACAAAGAAGTGTTAACTGTGAGTCGCTCAGTCGTGTCCAACTCTTTGTGACCCCATGAACTGTAGCCTGCAAAGCTCCTCTGTCCATGGGATTCTCCTGGCAAGAATGCTGGAGTGGGTTGCCATTCCCTTCTCCAGGGAATCTCCCTAACATAGGGATCGAACCCAGGTCTCTTGGGCCTCCTGCATTACTGGCAGATGGCAACCCACTCCAGTACTCTTGCCTGGAAAATCCCATGGATGGAGGAGCCTGGTAGTTATAGTCCTTGGGGTCACAAAGGGTCGGACACGACTGAGCGCCTTCACTTCACTTCTCTACCATCTGAGTCACCAGAGAAGCCCCGTTTTACATACCGAAACTACATTATAAGTATTATAAATCCCCTCCTACCCCTGCAAAGGATCCTTGGCACTTATTAAAAGGCGTGACCTGCAAAGGCAGCACAAAGCTTTAGGTCGCATGTGGCTTCTCCGAAAGCCAAGGGTGTGAGAGAAAATGCACTTTTGTAAGGGCCGGAAGTGATGTCACCCAGCTGCGTAACCCCCGGGGAGCCCACCTGGTCTAAGGGAGTTAGATCTGTCCGATCTTCCCGCACTGGGTGCAGACGGCCACTCCCAGCGGGCAGCCCTGGGTCTGCATTAGGTGGGAGGAGTTGAAGGGGAGTCTGTGTTCTTCCTACTTTACAAAAAAGGTACTCTGAGCATACACTTTTTAAGTCCCATGGGAAAAACTCCCTTCCAGGTACCCTGTCTGGGGAAGCTTGGCAGACCCTGCAGGGTGTGTGTTTGTAACAGTGAGAAATGTCCTTCAATGCATATGACACTGAGAAGCAGCCCGCCGTCACCTCTCCCTTTCCTCTTCGGCTGTGCTCAGTTTTAGGAAGCTTCGTTTAACCTGTATTTGCATCATTCGTTTTACTCGTCCTGATTTTCTACCTTGCTGCTAATTTTCTCTTCCATCCTTGCATGAGTTATTGTAAGCTATCCCCGCCCCGCAAAGGCACTCAAACAGATGAACACTGAAAAGAAAATGTCCCAAAGACAACTCTTGGGCTAACATTTTCATACAATAAATTACCTGCATAGGGAGTGATTTTATTTCCCAGCAAGCCTTGCACAACAATCGGAAATACCTGAGTTTTACCCCTCTGNCACTGACCACCTCCGCCGCGCGCCAGAGGCGGGTCTGGCCCTGCTTCACCTCCTCCCGACCCTATTCTGAATTGGTGGACAGCGAGGAGCACTAGCACGCGGATGTCGGTGCTGTCGGAAGAGACCACCGGCGGCTGTCCTCCACCCCGGACCCCAGTAGCCTTGAACTCTGCCCCGACCGGCCGGTGAAACGACCCCCTCTTTGCAAACCTCTAACCTTCTGTTCGATGAACAGTTCCTCGCGCCGTTTCCTCTTCTCCTTCAGGAGCGCTCTGTCCCTGGAAGAGACCGCGACGAGTCAGGGCGGACGGAAAAGAGGGGGGACGGTTAGGCGGCGCTTCCCGCCCCCGGCCCGGCCCCGGGGCTCCGAACCTGCGCACCGTCTCCCGAACTCGCCGCTCCTCCTCCTTCGCTTCGGCCTGGGCGCTGGCGAAAGTCAGCTCCTCCGGGGCCTCGTCATCGAGCTCGTCGTCCCCCTCCTCGTCTTCCTCCAGCGGCTCGGCGGCCGCGCCGCTGCTGGGCTGCCCGAGCAGCAGCCCGTGCCCCGCCTCCTCTTCGGAGGCGGGCTGGCCCTCGTCCACCATCGCCGAGGCCGACGCCGGGGCGCGGGACGCGCGCGGACGGAGCTGCACCATGACCCGACCTGCGGGGGCTCGGCGGCCGTCTTGACCCCTGACCCGGAAGCCGCACGCACGCGGCGAGTGACGCAAAAGGCAGGGGCGGCCGGGGTTCTGCCGCCCTCTGCAGCTTCGGAGGCCCCGCCGCGCGGTACGGAGGCGCATGCGCAGAGCCGGGTAGAGGGGGCGTGGCCTAAGGAAAGCGCCGGGCGTTTCCTTCCAATCCGCCCGGATCCTGCGCGGCTTGTGTCCAGGCAGGGCCGATCCGTGCTGCTGCCGCGCTAGCGGGGATCCCTGAGCTCCTCGGGGCGTGCTGGTGCAGGTCACGCCGCCCGGTGCCCAGGAACCCGGGGACCCCGAGCCCCGGTCGCCCTGTCGCCGCCTCTTTCCACTCAGAGAGCCGCTCAGTTCAGTTGCTCAGTCTGCGACCCCATGGACCGCAGCATGCTGTCCATCACCAACTCCTGGAGTTTACTCAAACTCGTATCCAGTTGGTGATGCCATCTAACCATCTCATCCTCTGTCGTCCCCTTCTCCGGCCTTCAATCTTTCCCAGCATCAGGGTCTTTTCCAATGAGTCAGTTCTTCGGATCGGGTGGCCAAAGTATTCAAGTTTCCGCTTCAGCATCAGTCCTTCCAATGAACACCCAGGACTGATCTCCTTTAGGATGGACTGGTTAGATTTCCTAGCAGTCCAAAGGACTCTCAAGCGTCTTCTCCAACACCACAGTTCAAAAGCATCAGTTCTTCAGCGCTCAGCTTTATAGTCTAACTCTCTCATCCATACACGACCCAGAGAGCCGCTGCTGCTGCTGCTAAGTTGCTTCAGTCGTGTCCGACTCTGTGCGAACCCACAGACGGCAGCCCANGGCCAACATCTGCAAATACCAGCAAGTGCCCTGACACTTAATGAGAGGTTGCATAAATAGTTCATACCTTCTTTCAACTTTCCCGGTGATTTCTTCACACTAAGGAAGAACAAGCAAAACACTTATTGGGATGGCCGAGAGCAATGATGACTCAGGTTATCACAAAATTTCAGCTGGTTTTACAAATAAGCCCCTTTTACTACCACCATTCTCAATTTTTACTGAGCATTCTTAAAGTCACTCCCCAATATGCTGTCAACAATTCCCAATCAACAAAATATACTAGGCTTGTAGGATCAGAATTTAAAATCTGAAAGTAAATTAGCAGGCTTCCAAAGAAACAGACTGTTGTGGCTGATGGAGTAAAAAGTGTTTAAGAATTATGTAATACAGTATTTGAAACATGAAGTGAAAGGTGGTAGGCCTGCCTCACTATGTGGAGAGAGCTGAAAGGATTAACTGAATACTTCAGACACAAGAATGGAGACAGACAATGGTAGTCTCAAGAAGTGTGGTCTAATGGAGACAGTCAAAGGCCACACACAATGAGATGTCTATACAGAAGTGGAAAAGCTAAATGGCGGGAGCAGTGATGGGGTAGAGGGAGTAAGAAGGGACAGGTGACAACATGGTTTTCAAAGATGAAAGGGACTTTGCCACCATGATGTATTCAGAAACTGAGCAACTCTTTGGAAAAGTTCTTCTACAGAAAAAGAACCACTGTTCTAGCAGGGCTAAGCTAAACTGAAGCAGTAAGAGAAGACAAAGGGGAACAGGAAAAAAAATAGCAAATATTTAATCTAAATTTAGTACAGTATAGAATCCTGATGCCATAGCACAGAGGAGAAAGAGGAGCTTTAAACATACGGTGGATGGCAAAGATACTAAATGAAAAGGGGAACAAGGAGGAAAAAATTATGTGGCTCAGATGGTAAAGCATCTGCCTACAATGCAGGAGTCCTGGGTTTGATCCCTGGGTTCGGAAGATACCCCAGAAATGGCACCCCACTCCAGTACTCTTGCCTGGAAAACCCCACGGAAACCTTCCACAGGGGCGCAAAGTGTTGAACAGGACTGAGTGACTTCACTTTAACAAGGAGGGAGAAGTAGGTAAGGCAAGCAGGGGACAAGCTGAGTTTTAGGAGCCTATGGATAACAGACTAGTACTCCACACCAAAGGATGAACTTCAAAACACTGCTTTATTCACACCATCTACCCTGCCCCTAGTACACTGACATACTGCAGGAACTCACTGAGAGCGGCAACTCAGAAGCTAGAGTTACCCATGAGAACAACAAAAATAAGAAGCAGCCACAGACGGAAAGTAAATGGAACATTTCCCTCCACCTGTCCCACCGAATTCAAGTATCTCCTGGGTAGCTTTTTAATTTAGACTTTAAAACTTGAGTTCAGACAAATGTACCAAGACAGAATTGAAATAGACAGCATTGAAACACTGTATGTAAACAAGTAACAAAACGAGATCCGCCACTTACCTAGTTTGTGAAGCTGTAGTTAACTTCTGTAGAATAGTATCTGGAAGGAGTTTTCTTTTCTTAAAGACGTTAAAAAAAAAAGTAAGCAACAGGACAACACGCCCTGAAGTGCTTCTGAAGTTACCATTTTAAGGCTAGCCCTACCTCTAGGCAAATAAATGATCCAAACACTGCCCTCCACTACCTGTGAGCTGTGGGAAGATTGGGGCCCAAGCAACTCGGAGCCTACTCCCACTTCACCTGGAAGACGTGAAGGCTGGAAAGGGTGCCCGCTTTATTCTAACCCTCGGGTCACGTTATACACCGAGGGCAATTCACTCACGTCCACCTGCGGCCAATCTCCGCAACAGCAGAGCGCGAACCGAGCATCCTCCGCACGGCCCTCCGTTTACGCAGCGCTGCCGCCACACAGCGACCCAGGTTCACACTGACCACCTCCGCCGCGCGCCAGAGGCGGGTCTGGCCCTGCTTCACCTCCTCCCGACCCTATTCTGAATTGGTGGACAGCGAGGAGCACTAGCACGCGGATGTCGGTGCTGTCGGAAGAGACCACCGGCGGCTGTCCTCCACCCCGGACCCCAGTAGCCTTGAACTCTGCCCCGACCGGCCGGTGAAACGACCCCCTCTTTGCAAACCTCTAACCTTCTGTTCGATGAACAGTTCCTCGCGCCGTTTCCTCTTCTCCTTCAGGAGCGCTCTGTCCCTGGAAGAGACCGCGACGAGTCAGGGCGGACGGAAAAGAGGGGGGACGGTTAGGCGGCGCTTCCCGCCCCCGGCCCGGCCCCGGGGCTCCGAACCTGCGCACCGTCTCCCGAACTCGCCGCTCCTCCTCCTTCGCTTCGGCCTGGGCGCTGGCGAAAGTCAGCTCCTCCGGGGCCTCGTCATCGAGCTCGTCGTCCCCCTCCTCGTCTTCCTCCAGCGGCTCGGCGGCCGCGCCGCTGCTGGGCTGCCCGAGCAGCAGCCCGTGCCCCGCCTCCTCTTCGGAGGCGGGCTGGCCCTCGTCCACCATCGCCGAGGCCGACGCCGGGGCGCGGGACGCGCGCGGACGGAGCTGCACCATGACCCGACCTGCGGGGGCTCGGCGGCCGTCTTGACCCCTGACCCGGAAGCCGCACGCACGCGGCGAGTGACGCAAAAGGCAGGGGCGGCCGGGGTTCTGCCGCCCTCTGCAGCTTCGGAGGCCCCGCCGCGCGGTACGGAGGCGCATGCGCAGAGCCGGGTAGAGGGGGCGTGGCCTAAGGAAAGCGCCGGGCGTTTCCTTCCAATCCGCCCGGATCCTGCGCGGCTTGTGTCCAGGCAGGGCCGATCCGTGCTGCTGCCGCGCTAGCGGGGATCCCTGAGCTCCTCGGGGCGTGCTGGTGCAGGTCACGCCGCCCGGTGCCCAGGAACCCGGGGACCCCGAGCCCCGGTCGCCCTGTCGCCGCCTCTTTCCACTCAGAGAGCCGCTCAGTTCAGTTGCTCAGTCTGCGACCCCATGGACCGCAGCATGCTGTCCATCACCAACTCCTGGAGTTTACTCAAACTCGTATCCAGTTGGTGATGCCATCTAACCATCTCATCCTCTGTCGTCCCCTTCTCCGGCCTTCAATCTTTCCCAGCATCAGGGTCTTTTCCAATGAGTCAGTTCTTCGGATCGGGTGGCCAAAGTATTCAAGTTTCCGCTTCAGCATCAGTCCTTCCAATGAACACCCAGGACTGATCTCCTTTAGGATGGACTGGTTAGATTTCCTAGCAGTCCAAAGGACTCTCAAGCGTCTTCTCCAACACCACAGTTCAAAAGCATCAGTTCTTCAGCGCTCAGCTTTATAGTCTAACTCTCTCATCCATACACGACCCAGAGAGCCGCTGCTGCTGCTGCTAAGTTGCTTCAGTCGTGTCCGACTCTGTGCGAACCCACAGACGGCAGCCCACCAGGCTCCTCTGTCCATGATATTTTCCAAGCAAGAGTACTGGAGTGGGGTGCCATTGCCTTCTCCGAGAGAGCTGAGAGCCGCTGGGTCGATCTAATAATCAGTATCTAGATTCGGCTTCCTCCACTCCGCACTCCCCAGAAAAGCACTCCCCCAAAAGAGGGAGTGCGCCATAGCAGCGGGACCCCACACCTTGCAGCCCTGTTGTCACTGAGGAGAAACAAGGTGGACAGACCCACAGTTACATCGATTTTGGCACCAAGCGTCCAGTGTGGCAACCTCGGCCGCCCTCTCGCAGGCATCCCTACCCAGCCCTCGGCCACTGCCTGTTCTTTGTCCGCACAGACTCTCTCGCTCCAGACTGCCCCTCCCGCCCCCACCACCTTTAGAACGTGAGCTCAGGGAGAGCAGGGACCCCCGCTTCCCGGCTGTGACCCCGGGACCTTGCCCAGTGACTGCCCGTCGCACCTCCACTAAGTGATCGAAACCCGGGTACAGTGTATTTTTTATGCTCCGCTCCGCCCCTACTACACCTATTTCTTTTGTTAGCGTATGTTGCCATTCAGGGATCTTTGTGTTTATTTTCTCCCACCTGCTCAGCCAGTAAAGAAAAC
>SJYW01017754.1:7944-19511 GCA_006410735.1 Raphicerus campestris | reverse complement strand
GGACCTTTGTTGGCAAAGTAATGTCTCTGCTTTTGAATATACTATCTAGGTTGGTCATAACTTTCCTTTCAAGGAGCAAGTGTCTTTTAATTCCATGCTGCAGTCACCATCCACAGTGATTTTGGAGCCCAGAAAAATAAAGTCAGCCAATGTTTCTACTGTTTCCCCATATATTTGCCATGAAGTGATGGGACCAGATGCCATGATCTTAGTTTTCTGAATATTGAGCTTTGAGCCAACCTTTTCACTCTCCTCTTTTACTTTTATCAAGAGGCCCTTTAGTTCTTCTTCACTTTCTGTCATAAGGGTGGTGCCATTTGCATATCTGAGGTTATTGATATTCTTCCTGGCAATCTTGATTCCAGCTTGTGCTTCATCCAGCCCAGCATTTCTCATGATGTACTCTGCATATAAGTTAAATATGCAGGGTGACAATATACAGCCTTGAAGTGCTCCTTTTCCTGTTTGGAACCATTCTGTTATTCCATGTCCAGTTCTAACTGTTGCTTCCTGGCCTGCATACAGATTTCTCAAGAGGCAAGTCAGGTGGTCTGGTATTCCCTTCTCTTTCAGAATTTTCCACAGTTTATTGTGATCCACACAAAGGCTTTGGCATAGTCAATAAAGCAGAAAGAGATGTGTTTTTGAAACTCTCTTGCTTTTTCAATGATCCAGAGGCTGTTGGCAATTTGGTTCCTCTGCCTTTTCTAAAACCAGCTTGAACATCTGAAAGTTCACAGTTCATGTATTGCTGAAGCCTGGCTTGTAGAATTTTGAGCATTACTTTACTAGCATGTGAGATGAGTGCAATTGTGTGGTAGTTTGAGCATTCTTTGGCATTGCCTTTCTTTGGGATCGGAATAAAAACTGACCTTTTCCAGTTCTGTGGCCACTAAGTTTTTCAAATTTGTTGGCATAATGAGTGAAGCACTTTTCACAGCATCATCTTTTAGGATTTGAAATAGCTCAACTGGAATTCCATCACTTACACTAGCTTTGTTCGTAGTGATGCTTCCTAAGGCCCACCTGACTTCACATTCCAGGATGTCCGGATCTAGGTGAGTGCAAGTGATCACATGAGTGTGAGTGAAGGATGAGTAAAATTTAGCAAAGAGAAGAGTTAGGTGTTAGACACATTTTTGCAGATAGGGAAAACATCAGGTTCAAAGGATCTGTTTTGATACATTCAGGAGCACAAAAAAGGCTAGTGTAACAGGTATCCAGAGGAACTGGGTGGTTATGGTTCAAGTCGGGCTAGAAAAGTAGGTGAAGACTGTACCAATCAAGGTGCCTGTAATATGTTCAGCCTTTTTGCTCTTTTCCGCAGGCACAATGAAAAGCCTGTGAGCAGGATCCTGAAGGAAAAGGATTGATGTGATCATATGTTCACTTTAAGAGAGCATTCCTACTTTCTATGAAGAATGAAGTGGAGTAAGAGTGGAAGTAGAGAGTCTAGGAAGCTATTTCATTTGTATTATTTTTAATTCCTATTAAAACATAGTTGATTTACAATGGTTGTGTTAGTTTCATGTGTACAGCAAAGTGTTTGTTATACATATAATCATATATGTTCTTTTTTGATTCTTTTCCATTATAGGTTATTAAAGATAATAAGTGTAGTTCCCTTGTTGGTTATTTATTTAAATATAGTAGTGTGTATATTTTAATCCCACACTCTTAATTAGTTCCTCTTCCTCCTTTCTTTCTCCTTTTATACATATGAAATATTACTCAGCCATAAAAAAGAATGAAGTAATGCCATTTGGAGCAACATGGGTGGGCCTAGAGATTATTGTACTCAGTGAAGTAAGTCAGACAGAAAAAGACAAATGTCATATGATATTGCTTATATTTGGAATGTAAAAAAAAAATGATACAAATGAACTTATTTACAAGACAGAAATTGTCTCAGAGACATAGAAAATAAACTTATGGTTACCAAAGGAGGCTATTTCAAATCATCCAAATAAGATGACTAAACTAGGGCAAGATAGAGGCAGAACAAGATAGAGGCAGAATAGATGGAAGGACTTGAAACACGTGTTTTGGGTAAGAGGGAGGTTGGAGCAGAAGGACAATGGCAGCAATAGAATTTTCTGGTTCTGTTCTGAATGCTTATTCTCTTTGAAATGCCCTTACAAAGACTATAATACTGGTGGCTGAGACAGTAAAGCATCTGCCTTTAATGCAGGAGACACGGGTCTGATCCCTGGGTTGGGAAGATCCCCTGGAGAAGGGGATGGTAACCCACTCCAGTATTCTTGCCTGGAGAATCCTATGGCCAGAGGAGCCTGGCAGGCTATAGTACATGGGTCGCAAAGAGTTGGACACAACTGAGTGACTAACACTTTCACTTTCACTACTCAATGTAGACCTTTCAAAATATTTAGTTTTGCTCCTTTCAGATATTTTTAGAAGTTTTATCCCAACACAGAAGATATGCTTAAAGATCAGTCAAATAATTGACATTTAAAGTTTGGCCAAATTCTTGAGGTTCTTCAAAACTCATTCTAGATTATGTTCTATTTATGTTTCTCTTTGTCTTCAAGAAATTAATTAGGCAAATTACATAATTAAAGTGGAGGATTTTTTATTTGTGTGTTTATATGTGTGTGTAAATGTATCTTTAGAGTCCAAATATTTTACCCATAAAAACTTTTTAAAGGTAAATTTTGGACCATCTTTAGTGTCTTCTTAATGTGGTACTGTGTGTTTTGGTTTAATTTTTCAATTTAATGTCTTAGGAAGTAATCCAAATACTGTAATAGTGTTTAATCTTTATCCTTGAAGCTAGTGTTCTCCTATTTCAGAGTCAGTTGTAATGGCCCAGGCCTTTATTAGAATTTCTTTGGAGATAAGAAGGCTGTGTACCGAGGACTGGAAATATGATGCTCCTGAATTCTGTTCTGCTCTCCTCCATTTCTCATTAGTTCTTGGCTTGCAAATTTATCTCTGTCTGTATTTATCATCTTGAATATGCACATCATAGTGATTTCCCAGAGATGTTAGGAGGGTTATGTCAGTGTTTATCCATCAGCTTTTAAGACAATCTGGGCAAAGGTATATTATGATCTTAGGAATTGATAACTGCAAATTGGCTTCTTCGCACAAGTAAGAATGGCTGTGAATCTTTAGCAGACATCTTCCGTGGATGTTATACCCACAATCAGTGAAATACATCCAGTAGGTTCCCTGTCTCTAAAGATAGAGCCTCATTTCTGGGATTCTTCTGGCAATGACTTTTACCTGTGTGAAATGTTTCCATTTTAAGTAATTTGAATAATTGTTACCCAAAATGTGCTGTTGGTGCTACAAATCCATAGATAAAATTCTTTGATGGACTATTGATCTTTGGAGAGAACAAACTCAGAGATTGTGTGACTTTTACAGAGAGGTTTTTGCTCGTTTCTGCCAAGCACATGAATATTTATAATCCTGCATTTCCATTTTTTGTCTTATGTGATAGTTTTTACTTTTCTCTTTGACAAATACCTCATTGTGTATAAAAATACTTTTCCAATAATCTTTAAAGACATTTCTTTGTTTTTCCCCTGTTCTTTCCTGTCATGTAGATACCTTACTCCAAGATTATTAAGTAATCCAAAGCAACCATAGGAAATTTAAAAATCTTGTAAATTGACTTTGTTGTCTTGACACTAGCTTGTATGTGAAGGTAGGCTAGGAATATAAAAATCTAAAGTTTGCTTTCAGATTACAAGGTGCTCTTTATAAACCCAGTCAGGTATTTGATTACTTCACTTATCTCAAAACTGGTATTTCTCAGTATTCCAAAAAAAAATGTAGGGTGCAGGGCTCAAAGTTTTAGATAAGGTTAATTACACAGGAGAATTTGAGAGTGAAAGGAGTCTTACATTTTTTAAAAGATTCCCCACTGCCCAGAACAGCCAAGCCAAATCTCAGATTACACTGTATTCTGGCCCTTGGAACACAAAGTGAACATCCTCACGTCCTGAAAGTAAAGTGTTTGAAGAGAAGAAGTCGACCTTCCAAGCCCCTGACTTTACTGCCAAAGCACTAAATATGAACTACAAGCAGAAAAACTGTGAGTCAGATGAACTCTTCATTCTGTGTCAAGGGTGAAGTTCCAGTTACATGAATCAAGAGAAAACAGTGAAAGAGGTGTGTGGGTGCGTGTTGTTTTCCCACTTGTGCACACCTGCTCTGCTCCTGCACTGCCCTTGGGACACGGTCTTTTTATAGTAATGCTGGTAATTAGATGCTCTTTCCTTTTTAGATCCTCTTAATCATCTTTGGGGTTTGGAGCCAATGTCTCTACCTCAAAATAGAATGAAAATTCAGGTTCTTACTTAGCCTGTGGCACTCCTGGTCACTCCTAGTATTCAATCAATATTTATAGAGTTTGAGACAGACACTATACCAGGCCTACATGGAAAAGCTGCTACAACTGAGTATTTATGAATATCTGTTCTAATGTCAGTAAAGAGCACAAAGTTAGTGCATTGAATCAGACTCTTGGGTCTGCTAAAAACATGTTTTTTTTTCTTTTCCTTCTGTTACAGTGATACCAGGAGATGTGTTATGAAAGAATGTAGTTATTCTTCTTACTATCAGATTAAGAATTTGCCTCTAAATCCTAATGTCTGATAGTAATTTATTACAACTCCAAGATTTATGAGTCATTAGAATGTTTAAAAATTGCATTCCATTTTAAACCTACTCCTCGTAATATTGAATACATCCTTATGAGTCTTAAACCTTTCTGAAGTTTCAGTGAATTTCCACTGGATAAGTTTGTTATTATCTTTTCCAGATCATTCAAAGCCTTTACACTTCAGATCTTCTTTTTAATACTCTGTATTTTCTAATCTGTCTTTATGCAGGTACCTCCCTATTCTNGTCAAATAATTGACATTTAAAGTTTGGCCAAATTCTTGAGGTTCTTCAAAACTCATTCTAGATTATGTTCTATTTATGTTTCTCTTTGTCTTCAAGAAATTAATTAGGCAAATTACATAATTAAAGTGGAGGATTTTTTATTTGTGTGTTAATATGTGTGTGTAAATGTATCTTTAGAGTCCAAATATTTTACCCATTAAAAACTTTTTAAAGGTAAATTTGGACCATCTTTAGTGTCTTCTTAATGTGGTACTGTGTGTTTTGGTTTAATTTTTCAATTTAATGTCTTAGGAAGTAATCCAAATACTGTAATAGTGTTTAATCTTTATCCTTGAAGCTAGTGTTCTCCTATTTCAGAGTCAGTTGTAATGGCCCAGGCCTTTATTAGAATTTCTTTGGAGATAAGAAGGCTGTGTACCGAGGACTGGAAATATGATGCTCCTGAATTCTGTTCTGCTCTCCTCCATTTCTCATTAGTTCTTGGCTTGCAAATTTATCTCTGTCTGTATTTATCATCTTGAATATGCACATCATAGTGATTTCCCAGAGATGTTAGGAGGGTTATGTCAGTGTTTATCCATCAGCTTTTAAGACAATCTGGGCAAAGGTATATTATGATCTTAGGAATTGATAACTGCAAATTGGCTTCTTCGCACAAGTAAGAATGGCTGTGAATCTTTAGCAGACATCTTCCGTGGATGTTATACCCACAATCAGTGAAATACATCCAGTAGGTTCCCTGTCTCTAAAGATAGAGCCTCATTTCTGGGATTCTTCTGGCAATGACTTTTACCTGTGTGAAATGTTTCCATTTTAAGTAATTTGAATAATTGTTACCCAAAATGTGCTGTTAGTGCTACAAATCCATAGATAAAATTCTTTGATGGACTATTGATCTTTGGAGAGAACAAACTCAGAGATTGTGTGACTTTTACAGAGAGGTTTTTGCTCGTTTCTGCCAAGCACATGAATATTTATAATCCTGCATTTTCATTTTGTGTCTTATGTGATAGTTTTTACTTTTCTCTTTGACAAATACCTCATTGTGTATAAAAATACTTTTCCAATAATCTTTAAAGACATTTCTTTGTTTTTCCCCTGCTCTTTCCTGTCATGTAGATACCTTACTCCAAGATTATTAAGTAATCCAAAGCAACCATAGGAAATTTAAAAATCTTGTAAATTGACTTTGTTGTCTTGACACTAGCTTGTATGTGAAGGTAGGCTAGGAATATAAAAATCTAAAGTTTGCTTTCAGATTACAAGGTGCTCTTTATAAACCCAGTCAGGTATTTGATTACTTCACTTATCTCAAAACTGGTATTTCTCAGTATTCCAAAAAAAAATGTAGGGTGCAGGGCTCAAAGTTTTAGATAAGGTTAATTACACAGGAGAATTTGAGAGTGAAAGGAGTCTTACATTTTTTAAAAGATTCCCCACTGCCCAGAACAGCCAAGCCAAATCTCAGATTACACTGTATTCTGGCCCTTGGAACACAAAGTGAACATCCTCACGTCCTGAAAGTAAAGTGTTTGAAGAGAAGAAATCGACCTTCCAAGCCCCTGACTTTACTGCCAAAGCACTAAATATGAACTACAAGCAGAAAAACTGTGAGTCAGATGAACTCTTCATTCTGTGTCAAGGGTGAAGTTCCAGTTACATGAATCAAGAGAAAACAGTGAAAGAGGTGTGTGGGTGCGTGTTGTTTTCCCCACTTGTGCACACCTGCTCTGCTCCTGCACTGCCCTTGGGACACGGTCTTTTTATAGTAATGCTGGTAATTAGATGCTCTTTCCTTTTTAGATCCTCTTAATCATCTTTGGGGTTTGGAGCCAATGTCTCTACCTCAAAATAGAATGAAAATTCAGGTTCTTACTTAGCCTGTGGCACTCCTGGTCACTCCTAGTATTCAATCAATATTTATAGAGTTTGAGACAGACACTATACCAGGCCTACATGGAAAAGCTGCTACAACTGAGTATTTATGAATATCTGTTCTAATGTCAGTAAAGAGCACAAAGTTAGTGCATTGAATCAGACTCTTGGGTCTGCTAAAAACATGTTTTTTTTCTTTTCCTTCTGTTACAGTGATACCAGGAGATGTGTTATGAAAGAATGTAGTTATTCTTCTTACTATCAGATTAAGAATTTGCCTCTAAATCCTAATGTCTGATAGTAATTTATTACAACTCCAAGATTTATGAGTCATTAGAATGTTTAAAAATTGCATTCCATTTTAAACCTACTCCTCGTAATATTGAATACATCCTTATGAGTCTTAAACCTTTCTGAAGTTTCAGTGAATTTCCACTGGATAAGTTTGTTATTATCTTTTCCAGATCATTCAAAGCCTTTACACTTCAGATCTTCTTTTTAATACTCTGTATTTTCTAATCTGTCTTTATGCAGGTACCTCCCTATTCTCTTTAGATATTTAATATATTATCTTGGGAGCTGTGGTAGCAAGAACTACAAGTAGTACAGTGTTTTTGTAAGGTGGTCAGATTTTATTTATGTAAAATTGTATTTATGATTTTATTTCCTTATTGCCTTCCTCATAAGACTACTCTGAGGACTTAATGAGATAATGCTTAGAAAATAATTAACAGTGCTTGGCATGGTAAGCAGTCAATGTTAATTGTTGCTATTGAATTTTTATGACATTTTAATGACCATACACCATGGCCAGCCACTTTTATTTTTTAAAGCCTGAGTTCCCCTGATCCAATAATATGGGATATACTCCAGTAAGATGAACATTCATAGCACTCATGTCTGGACTTGACTGTTTCATTCACTCAGCAAATTCATTTAATGATTACTATAGAAATTGAGCTAAGTCCTGGGACTACAGCTCCCAGATACAAGGTCTCTGTATTGGAAGAGCCTGCCACAAACAGGGAGGACTGACAATAGACAGGCAGTTACAATAAGGCACCAGGAGAGGTACAGGATGAAAGGGACAGCGTAGAAATGGGAGCCACCTGGTCCAGGGAGCAGCTAGGCTTCCTGGAAGAAGTGATGGTAAAGCTGAGACCTAGGGGTAAGTAAGAGTTAGCCAGACAGAGGGGGCAGAAGAAGGACAAAAATGGAAAGATTACCAGAAGGAAAAGTACATGTAATACTAGGAGGTGGAAAAAAATGCTGTTTATTGAGGAACTGAATAAAGTCCAGCATGAATGGAGAGGGGAGTAACAGAGAAGGCTGGAGACGTGGGCAGGCACCAGATCTCAGAAAGCCCTGGGATTTAGGTCAAGGAGTTTGGACTGTGTCTTGCAGTAGCTGTGAAACTGTCACTGGTCATTCATCTAATACCATCCAGCCTCATTGACTAGATTCTGTATGATTTAGCCCCATGCTTTTTTGTTGCTGTTTCTGGTTTGGTGGGTATTTTCCTTCTTCTTTTTCTTTTAGGATATCTTTATTTATTTATCTTCTGCTTATTTTTATTCTTTTTATTTTTATTTTATTTTATTTTTTTACTTTACAATACTGTATTGGTTTTGCTCTACATTGACATGAATCCATCATAGGTGTACATGAGTTAGTGTAGTTGATTTATAATGTGTTAGCTTCAGGTGTAGAGTAAAATGATTTAGTTATACATGCACACTCACATATATGTGTTATAGATATATCATTTTTCAGTCAGATTCTTTTGCATTATAGATTACTACAAGATAGTGAGTAGATTTCTCAGTGCTATACAACAGGTCCTTGTTTATCTGTCTTATATATAGTAGTGTGTGCATGCATGCTAAGTCACTTCAGTCGTGTCCAGCTCTTTGCAACGCTATGGACTGTAGCCCTCCACGCTCCTCTGTCCATGGGAATTCTCCAGGCAAGAATACTGGAGTGGGTGGGCATGCCCTCCTCCAGGGGCTCTTCCCAACCCAGGGATCGAACCTGTGTCTCACGTCTCCTGCATTGGCAGGCAGGTTATTTACTAGTACCACCTGGGAAGCCCCATGTATAGTAGTGCTACTAACTCACGTCAGTCGTGTCCGACTCTATGTGACCCCATAGACAGCAGCCCACCAGGCTCCCCCATCCCTGGGATTCTCCAGGCAAGAACACTGGAGTGGGTTGCCATTTCCTTCTCCAATGCATGAAAGTGAAAAGTGAAAGTGAAGTACCCAGTCGTGGACTGCAGCCTACCAGACTCCTCCATCCATGGGATTTTCCAGGCAAGAGTACGGATTGGGTTGCCATTGCCTTCTCCATATATAGTAGTATGTATACGTTAATCCCAATGTATTAAATATGTATTAAATAAATCCCAACATATTGTTTTCTACGTCTGTGGCTCTGTCTCTGTTTCATAGATAGGTTCGTGTCATATTTTAAATTCCACCTATAAGCAATGTCATCTGATACTTGCCTTCCTCTGCCTGACTTACTACACTTAATGAGATAATCTCTAGGTCCAGCCCATGCTTACATAATCCTGCCCACTGTCCTAGATGCCCCAATGCTTTCTTATTTCCTTGACTAAAATGTTCTTCCTCTAATTCTGCACTTCAGTTCAAGAATCATTTGTTGATAATTGGTATGTGCCAGGCACTGTGCCCCTTTATCCCTCCAATATCCTTTTTATTCATTCATTTATTAATCCTATAAGTCTTCATAAGCACCAGCATGTAGAGGGAGCCATGCTACATTTATTGTTTAAAGCACCAGGCACCGTGCTATGTCTTTTTAAAAATACTTACTTATTTATGGCTGTGCTTGGGTCTTGTTGCTGCATGTGGGCTTCTCGAGTTGCGGTGTGTGTGCTTCTCATTGCGGTGGCTTCTCTTGTTGGGAGCATGGGATCCAGGCATGCAGTCTTGGCAGTTGTGGCGCACAGTTTTAGCTGCCCCAGGCACGGGGAATCTTCCCACAGCAAGGATCGAACCCATGTCCCCTGCACTGGCGGGTGGATTCTTAACCACTGGACCACCAGGGACATCCAGTGCTACCTTCAAATGACATTTCTTTAGTGATGGCCCCCAACTGGGCCAGTCTCTTCCAGTTTTCTTCATCCTCTGAAATCCAAATACTATAAGAGCATCTCTCCTCTGGCTCTTGGTAGTTTTGATGCTGCATTACAGGTAATTACTTCATGAGTCTGAGGAATGAGTAGTGAGTCTTCATTACTCTACAAGATCTCTATGCTACTGGGGACAGAGTCCAGGTCCAATTTATTATTGTATTTTCCAGAGTTCATAACTTTGCACCATGAGCTGCAGTGTTCATAATAAATGCATAAATATGTTTTCTGAAAATGGATAAGAATAACCTTATTTTGGTACTTTCTAATGACCCACATTGTCAAGCAGAGCAATTAATTTTTAAAAATGATTAAGATTGAATCTAGAACAGTTCCTCTAAAAAAATGTTGTTCCTTACAAGAAAGAGTCCAGGATTTACATCCAAACCCCATGAGTGGATAAGATGTCCATTAAGGGTTTCGCATGGAAAGTTCTTGACGCTGTATACACCCATGATCATTTCTGTACTCTAGCTTTACTTACACTTTTTGTATATTCTTATAAGTATATTCTATCAGAAAAGATGAAAATAAGAGCAAGCTTCCTACCTGTTGATTGCTAAAAATAAAACTCTTCCTGGCCTTACCTTTTCAGTTTTATAGCTCTCTGCCTAGATTTACAGCTAGCATTTTTAGTGGTTACTGCTGCATTTTCTAGGCACACTAGTTGCACTTCCGGCAAGCTCTGTGATTCACACAGAATATTGGCCTTGATTCCTGATTGTCTTCATGGTGAATGCTGTAGTTGAGGCTTGATTCTCTCCAGTGAATTAATGGTTTGTTTGAATAAAAGGACAAGGAAAAACCACACAACCCTAAGGAATTTTAAAGTACTACTGTGGAATCCATGCTGGAATTCCAAACAGTTTTGAACTAAATACCCATGATAACATGTCTTCGGGTACATTGGCCACTTCAGTTTGCACTTACCCAGACTTGCTAATGCTGTTTGAGTTTTATCTGAAACTGTGTAAAAGGATTGGAGGGCTTTCCTTGTCAGGTATTAGAGGCTGTTTCAAATGTTTTCTAACGCCAGCATCCGGAGTGTTACACCTAGAGGAAGTCTGGGTTAGGGAGGTGGCTCAGCAAGGGACTGTGGACTTAGCTATGGGCTTGGGTGGCCTCAGTCGTTCACCTGGTTGATGTACACAATTTTCTCTTTGTGATTGGACAATGATCTTCCAGCTCGGTATTCTCAAATAGCTGATACAACAGAGCTGCTGTGAATTGACAGGGAGGATATTTTCACTTAGAAAATGACTCTGTAGGAATGTAAATTGGTACAGACACTACGGAGCAGAGAATGTGTGTTAGTTGCTCAGTCGTGCCCAACTCTTTGTGGCTCCATGGACTGCAGCCCACCAGGCTCCTCTGTCCATGCGACTTTCCAGGCAGGGATACTGGACTGGTTTGCCATTTCCTTCTCCATGGAGAACAGTATAGAGGTTCCTTAGAAAACTAAAAGTAGAGTTACCATATGATCCAGCAATCCCACTCCTGGGCATATATCCAGAAAAGATAAAAGTTCTAATTGAAAAGATACATATACCCCAGTGTTCATAGTAGTACTGTTTACAATAGCCAAGACATGAAGGTAACCTAAGTGTCTATCAACAAATGAATGGTTAAAGAAGGTGTTGATTGTGTGTGTGTGTGT
>SJYW01017749.1:421835-457528 GCA_006410735.1 Raphicerus campestris | reverse complement strand
GATGCTTGGGGCTGGTGCACTGGGATGACCCAGAGAGATGATATGGGGAGGGAGGTGGGAGGGCGGTTCAGGATTGAGAACTCATGTACACCCGTGGCAGATTCATGTCAATGTATGGCAAAACCAATACAGTATTGTAAAATAAAGTAAAATTAAAAAAAAAAATCCTACCTGTTTAAAAAAAAAAAGAAAAAGGTGAAAATCAAGTCAAGGCAAAAGGCAGCCAGCAGGTTGAAGAGGAGTGTAGATTTTGAAATCTCTTACCTGTAGATTTCAGATGCAGTCTGGTGTGTTTTCTAGAATCTCTCCTTTCTCACTGTGTTCAGAAGGGGATTGACCTGTTTCAGCTTGGCAGTCAAATGCACCATAGTGTGTCTCCTTCCTGATCCTGTGCCCTGAAGTCCCCTCTGATTCCTCCTCACTACTGTCGTCTTTGTCCTCCATAAGACAGAGTCCTTCGCCTGTCTCAGATCCAAACAAAGCTCCACCTTCTTCACTTCACCTCCCACTGTGTCCTCCTTCCCCAGGCTCCAGCCTCATTCACTCATTCATGCAGGATCTGTTGCTGGTCAGATCTCTGAATGCTTCAAGAGATATGGAAAGATATAAGACATCCACAAAAAACTCAGTACATAGAATTTCAGATAAAATGTGGAAGGGGAAGAATCTTCTTGTGGTTGAATCAGTCAGGGCATGCTTCATGGAAGAGGTGACTTTTGGAAGAGCCTTGGCTGATAAGCAGGGTTTGGTTTCTATGTAGGAAATGCAAAAAGTTTGGGTTTTGGTCAGAGAGTAATATTAAAAGATAAAGCTGTTTCCCAACTCTTCAGTCTCAAAAATTAAAAAAAAAGGGGGGGGATGGGATGATGTGAAATCAACTAAGATAATACATTTGTCTCCTTTGTTGAAAATTTATGTATTGTGTGTTGGGCATGGTGCAAAATATTGGGACTGTGAGCACCTAAGAGTGTTCAGAAAATGGGAAAGTTGAAGGAGATGAGATAGGCAAGTAGAGTGGCCATAGAATGAGTTTCCAAACCAGAATTTTCCTATGAATAAAATGAGAAGGACTAATATACTTAAAATTATCTAATATTATCTAAATATTCTATTATTGTCTGACAAATTATTTTTATTATATATATTGTCCTTTAAAAGAGTCCTGTATAAAAACTTTTTAATAAATAAAAAATCAAGTTATTTCTAAAACATTAAAATTTTAGGTGTATTAGCACAAAGAAAATCTTTTGTTAATTCCATAAATACTTTAAAATTACATAAGCAGAATAGTTAGTTTTGGAAAATAGATAAGTGTTTTAATCAGTTACTTTTTCATGTGTACCTCTAATACTTTTCTGAAGAATATATATATTTTTCAATGTGACCTTATGCTCTTTTACCCCATCAAATTGCTTGTAATCTTTTTTAGAGTTATATTTTATGATTATTAAACTTGAAATTCTTGAAATCAGCAATTGACTCTTCTCTGTAGGTCATAATATTTTAATTAAGAAAATTATTCTCTGTACAAGGACTGCAGAGCACTTTAAGAGCANAGTGTGACCTTATTATGCTCTTTTACCCCATCAAATTGCTTGTAATCTTTTTTAGAGTTATATTTTATGATTATTAAACTTGAAATTCTTGAAATCAGCAATTGACTCTTCTCTGTAGGTCATAATATTTTAATTAAGAAAATTATTCTCTGTACAAGGACTGCAGAGCACTTTAAGAGCAAATTATGTGATAAGCTTAAAGCAAATTCTACAAAATGGAAGATATTCTCAATTCTATTTTTCTTTTGATATTAACATGTATAAATATTGACTTCTGTAAATATTTCAGCCCTTGATTGTCACAAATTCTGTGTTTTTTGCCTCCCTTCAAAGTGCTTTCTTTGACAAATATCTTGACAAGTTTCTTAGCTCTTATGAGACAAGACTTACCAAGTAAATTGTCTCCATTGAAGACCCTTGATAGTTTTCCCATATATAGATGCTTCAAAATTATAGGCCTTTTCAAATTCATTTTATTTTGATACAAGATGTAAATTTAAAAGATGTTGATGCTTCTTCAGATTTGTGTCTTCTGGTTCATATGGAGAATAAATGTTGACAGACCTTTTTTATAAGCTTATTTTTTTCATATTTTATTTATTTAGTTTTGATTGTGCTGGGTCTTTGTTATTGCACAGGGTTTTCTCTAGTTGAGGCAAGCCAGGGCTACTCTCTAGCTGCATTGTGTAGACTTCTCATTGTGGTGGCTTCTCTTGTAAAGCACAGGCTCTAGGGTGCTCAGGCTTCAGTAGTTTTACTGTGCAGGCTCAGTAGTTATGGCCCACGGGCTTAGTTGCCCTGTGGCATATGGGATCTTCCCAAATCAGGGATCAAACCTGCGTCTCCTGCATTGGCAAGTGGATTCCTTACCGCTGCGCCATCAGGGAAGCCCCTATAAGCTTATTTTTAAACTTGCTGCTGCTGTTGCTGCTGCTGCTACTGCTAAGTCACTTCAGTCGTGTCCAACTGTGCGACCCCATAGACGGCAGCCCACCAGGCTCCTCGTCCCTGGGATTCTCCAGGCAAGAATACTGGAGTGGGTTGCCATTTCTTTCTCCATTTTTTTAAGCTTATAGAATCTTAAAGACGCTTATGAAAATCTTTTCAGATTTACAGAAAGATTGTTTAGACAGTACAGAGTTCGTATATAACCTGTATCCACATTCCCCTATTATTAACATCTTGCATTGGTGTAGTACATTTGTTAAAGTCATTGAAATGATATTGACACATCATTAGCAAATAAAGTCCCTACTTTATTCAGATTTCTTCAGTTTTCCCCTGGTGTCCTTTTTTAGTTCCATCATTCCATCCAGCACCACATTGTACTTAGTTGTCATATCTCCTTAGGCCCCTCTTGGCCATCTTGGACAGTTAAATATTTCAAGCAGATTACACATTTATCACCATCTTTCTTAAGGACAGGAAATTTGGTGCATTAGGTATGCACTTTTGTTATGTGAAGACATTGCTTCTAAAAGGATTTATTTCCCAAATATAAAAAGCATCACTGATACAGTTAAGCCATACTAAAAATGGTTAAATCACAGTAGCAAGGTCACTCTCAGTTCAGTTCAGTCNGAATGCTTCAAGAGATATGGAAAGATATAAGACATCCACAAAAAACTCAGTACATAGAATTTCAGATAAAATGTGGAAGGGGAAGAATCTTCTTGTGGTTGAATCAGTCAGGGCATGCTTCATGGAAGAGGTGACTTTTGGAAGAGCCTTGGCTGATAAGCAGGGTTTGGTTTCTATGTAGGAAATGCAAAAAGTTTGGGTTTTGGTCAGAGAGTAATATTAAAAGATAAAGCTGTTTCCCAACTCTTCAGTCTCAAAAATTAAAAAAAAAGGGGGGATGGGATGATGTGAAATCAACTAAGATAATACATTTGTCTCCTTTGTTGAAAATTTATGTATTGTGTGTTGGGCATGGTGCAAAATATTGGGACTGTGAGCACCTAAGAGTGTTCAGAAAATGGGAAAGTTGAAGGAGATGAGATAGGCAAGTAGAGTGGCCATAGAATGAGTTTCCAAACCAGAATTTTCCTATGAATAAAATGAGAAGGACTAATATACTTAAAATTATCTAATATTATCTAAATATTCTATTATTGTCTGACAAATTATTTTTATTATATATATTGTCCTTTAAAAGAGTCCTGTATAAAAACTTTTTAATAAATAAAAAATCAAGTTATTTCTAAAACATTAAAATTTTAGGTGTATTAGCACAAAGAAAATCTTTTGTTAATTCCATGAATACTTTAAAATTACATAAGCAGAATAGTTAGTTTTGGAAAATAGATAAGTGTTTTAATCAGTTACTTTTTCATGTGTACCTCTAATACTTTTCTGAAGAATATATATATTTTTCAGTGTGACCTTATTATGCTCTTTTACCCCATCAAATTGCTTGTAATCTTTTTTAGAGTTATATTTTATGATTATTAAACTTGAAATTCTTGAAATCAGCAATTGACTCTTCTCTGTAGGTCATAATATTTTAATTAAGAAAATTATTCTCTGTACAAGGACTGCAGAGCACTTTAAGAGCAAATTATGTGATAAGCTTAAAGCAAATTCTACAAAATGGAAGATATTCTCAATTCTATTTTTCTTTTGATATTAACATGTATAAATATTGACTTCTGTAAATATTTCAGCCCTTGATTGTCACAAATTCTGTGTTTTTTGCCTCCCTTCAAAGTGCTTTCTTTGACAAATATCTTGACAAGTTTCTTAGCTCTTATGAGACAAGACTTACCAAGTAAATTGTCTCCATTGAAGACCCTTGATAGTTTTCCCATATGTAGATGCTTCAAAATTATAGGCCTTTTCAAATTCATTTTATTTTGATACAAGATGTAAATTTAAAAGATGTTGATGCTTCTTCAGATTTGTGTCTTCTGGTTCATATGGAGAATAAATGTTGACAGACCTTTTTTATAAGCTTATTTTTTTCATATTTTATTTATTTAGTTTTGATTGTGCTGGGTCTTTGTTATTGCACAGGGTTTTCTCTAGTTGAGGCAAGCCAGGGCTACTCTCTAGCTGCATTGTGTAGACTTCTCATTGTGGTGGCTTCTCTTGTAAAGCACAGGCTCTAGGGTGCTCAGGCTTCAGTAGTTTTACTGTGCAGGCTCAGTAGTTATGGACCACGGGCTTAGTTGCCCTGTGGCATATGGGATCTTCCCAAATCAGGGATCAAACCTGCGTCTCCTGCATTGGCAAGTGGATTCCTTACCGCTGCGCCATCAGGGAAGCCCCTATAAGCTTATTTTTAAACTTGCTGCTGCTGTTGCTGCTGCTGCTACTGCTAAGTCACTTCAGTCGTGTCCAACTGTGCGACCCCATAGACGGCAGCCCACCAGGCTCCTCGTCCCTGGGATTCTCCAGGCAAGAATACTGGAGTGGGTTGCCATTTCTTTCTCCATTTTTTTAAGCTTATAGAATCTTAAAGACGCTTATGAAAATCTTTTCAGATTTACAGAAAGATTGTTTAGACAGTACAGAGAGTTCGTATATAACCTGTATCCACATTCCCCTATTATTAACATCTTGCATTGGTGTAGTACATTTGTTAAAGTCATTGAAATGATATTGACACATCATTAGCAAATAAAGTCCCTACTTTATTCAGATTTCTTCAGTTTTCCCCTGGTGTCCTTTTTTAGTTCCATCATTCCATCCAGCACCACATTGTACTTAGTTGTCATATCTCCTTAGGCCCCTCTTGGCCATCTTGGACAGTTAAATATTTCAAGCAGATTACACATTTATCACCATCTTTCTTAAGGACAGGAAATTTGGTGCATTAGGTATGCACTTTTGTTATGTGAAGACATTGCTTCTAAAAGGATTTATTTCCCAAATATAAAAAGCATCACTGATACAGTTAAGCCATACTGAAAATGGTTAAATCACAGTAGCAAGGTCACTCTCAGTTCAGTTCAGTCGCTCAGTCATGTCCGACTCTTTGTAACCCCATGAATCGCAGCACGCCAGGCTTCCCTGTCTATCACCAACTCCCAGAGTTCACTCAGACTCATGTCCATCGAGTCAGTGATGCCATCCAGCCATCTCATCCTCTGTTGTCCCCTTCTCCTCCTGCCCCCAATCTCTCCCAGCATCAGAGTCTTTTCCGATGAGTCAGCTCTTCGCATGAGGTGGCCAAAGTACTGGAGTTTCAGCTTTAGCATCATTCCTTCCAAAGAAATCCCTGGGCTGATCTCTTTCAGAATGGATTGGTTGGATCTCCTTGCAGTCCAAGGGACTCTCAAGAGTCTTCTCCAACACCACAGTTCAAAAGCATCAATTTTTTGGTGCTCAGCCTTCTTCACAGTCCAACTCTCACATCCATACATGACCACTGGGAAAACCATAGCCTTGACTAGACGGACCTTAGTCAGCAAAGTGATGTCTCTGCTTTTGAATATGCTACGTAGGTTGGTCATAACTTTTCTTCCAGGGAGTAAGCGTCTTCTAATTTCATGGCTGCAGTCACCATCTGCAGTGATTTTTGGAGCCCCCCAAAATAAAAGTCTGACACTGTTTCCACTTTTCCCCATCTATTTCCCACTAGGTACTGTCTGTTGCTCTGTAGCAGGACTCTCCACCTCCTGTTGTCTATACCCATTTCACATACACTGTGCCTGTAATTTCCTAACTTCCTGTCAGTTTGGCTGAAAGGCTGCCCTGCAGCCCTGTGCATCTGCAGGCAGCAGCACAACTGGCGGGTCTCCCGGTGGTGCAGGGCAGCCCTCTCCATCATTCTTCATCAGCATTGAGACCGGTCGGAGTGATCTGTCTCCAGCTTCTCTTGCCTATGCTTAATTTGTTTTATCAGTGAGTTTTCCTGTTTCCCCACTCCTGAAAGGAAAATCTTAGTTCTGTTGTGTCTGGAAGAGTAAGGAAAGGAGAGATGAGTTATCACTGATTGTCTTCTGATTTAGCTACACGTTAATGAGAATGTTTCCAGCTGCACAGATGTCTCACTACCAGCTGAAGTAAAGATGAAAAGTGCACATCCACCAACTCATCTTGGCTTATTTTAACACAGCTGTTTATAACTTTAATTCAAGGTATAATAACAGTTACTGTTAATGTAACTTTTTGATTACCGAAAAAGCGAAATGATAAATACTAAAGCGGACTGAATACGGGACAACAGGCTTAAACTGGAATTGTTCCTGCCAAACTTGAGAAGGTGATATGTGTCATCTGAAGGGAAAATTTAGCATAGAAACTGACATGACATTCTTTAGTTTTTTTCCCAATCCCTCTCTTTCTTGCCAAAATAGACATTTTCAGTGAAAAATAACTATAATACACCTAATTGCACTAACATTACTAGATTATGCCTACATTTGACTTGATTTCAGGTAAATTCATAGAAGAGAAATATTGGGAGAGTAGATGTGCATTATAAGTTAAGAATTCTGAAATAAAGAAGCACATATTCCCACATATACCTGTTTACTGTCTGCATATATAAGTACATTGATAATGTGATGTCCATAAATGAAAAAATTTGGTATGGACCTAGAGGCAAGATGTGAGCAAAGGCTTCTTTTCTTGGGCATTGCACCATCCCCATTCCTGTGATCAGGGCTTTATGCTAATAGACTATAACAAGAATCAAAGTAAGGCCCATTTGGCCCTTTGCCTGCTAGTATAAATAAAGTTTTATTGGCACACAATCAAGCTCATTCATTGGTTGCTGTTTATGGCTGCTTTCATGCTATAATAGCAGAGTTAAGTAGTAACAGCAAAGATGGTAATATTTTATATCTGGTGCTGTAAAGAAAAGATTTACTGACCCCTGGACTATATACGCTTTGCAGACTGACCTCAAGTGTGACCCAGCTCTCATTTGTCAATTTCCCTTGCACTGGTCCCAGAAGACAACATTTCTGTCCAAGGGGCTTCCATACCACACAACTTTATTCCTTTCAGCCTTATTCCAAAACCCAATGTATTGATAAAAGCAGACAGGAAATTACCACCTACTTCTGTCTAACTCGTTTGCGTAGAAGAGTCAAAAAGAGTAACAGATTGTAACAATGGCTAACATTTATCAGTTACCTATAGCGTGCCTTGTGCTGTTGAGTCTACTTCAGTACAGTTAATTCTCATTTTCATGGTAGGTTCCAATACTATACCCACACTGTACCTGAGGACACTGGAGCTCAAGAGATTAAGTATTTTTTCCTGGGTGAAGAAGCCAGGACGTGCTGAGGAAGCATTTGAATTTAGCCAGGCTGTCAGGCATACCCCATGCGCTATTCCTTCCTGACTTCAGATGCCCTTAGCTGTTGGATGTGGGCCATCTCTAAACCTTCAGCACAGTGCCTCTTGCTGGCTCTGTCTTCCTCCCTCCATTGGCAAACTCCCATTGAAACTAATTTCAATGATTTTAAATAGAAAGCAATTTTCAATTTGAAATGTTTCTAGAGTTTTAATACATCTCCTTAACATGCTCATCTTCCAGGAGGTTTCCATTTTAAGCCTTTATGAGGAATTGTTACCCAAATAAGTACTTTTGTGTGCATGCCTAAACACTTCAGTCGTGTCCAACTCTGTGTGACCCCATAGACTGTAGCCTGCAAGGCTCCTCAGTCCATGGGATTATCCAGGTAAGAATACTGGAGTGGGTTGCCATGCCTTCCTCCAGGGACCTTCCACCTTCCAAGGGTGAGGCAGTGGAAGGCAAGTAAGATATTTTGAGGGTGGCATGAACCCAGGAGAAATATTACCTACAAGAGGTGTATTCAGGCTGGGGGAACTGAGAGATTCAACAGTGGTTGAATACCTGGACCAGGTCATCCTCTGACTCTGCAGCATCAGAACAACTGGAAAAAGCCCAGGCCACTGGACTGGGTGTCTTTTCCAGTCTGGGGGGAGCAGCACCAGGTTGAATAGACCATTGTTTGTTTTCTCTAGAAGGGAGAGCCAGTCACATTTCCTTAACTGAGTTAATGAAGATCCAAACCTATTGTGAGAACATAGACTCAAATCACTTCGAGTTACAGGCGGCCAGCGCTAGGCTATTAGCAGGCAGAGGCATATCCTGTCTGGAAAGCAAGCCTTGAATTAATACTGGGAACTAATGCTGCCCTGTTCTAGCAGCGCTCCTGGAGTTTGGCTGCTGGAATTTATTTTCCACTCAGTTGGGGCTTATTCTGAAAGTACGTGTACTATGTAATAAATTTTGAATCATTCATTTTCATTAACTTGTATGTCCCCTTAATTGACATATGACAGTCTGGTTTGTTCAAGGCAACTAAAAACTTCTGCTGGTATTACCTGAATAGGAATATATTAATTATTCTTACTTCCAAAGAGAAATAACTCTCAGATTTTTTTTCAAGTCTTTATTTTAGAGCAGTTTTAAGTTCACGGCAAAATTAAGAGGAAGGTACAGAGATCTCCCATATACTGCACTGCTTGCACACATACACAGCCTTGCCCATTAGCAGCAACTCCCACCAGAGTGGTACAGTTGTTATAGTTGATGAACCTACATTTTAACTTCATCACCCAGTTCCTTATTTTAGATTAGGATTCAATCTCTCTGTTGTACATTCTGTGTCTTTGGACAAATGTACAATGATGTGTAGCCTTCTTTATGGTATTATACAAAGTATCTTCAATGCATTAAAAATCTCTGTGCTTCACCTATTCATCTACCTCCCTGCTCTGGAACCACTGACAACCACTGATACTTTTATTATCTTGAAATGTTTCTTTTTGACAACGTCATATAGCTGAACTTTGGCCACCTGATCCAAAGAGCTGACTCACTGGAAAAGACCCTGATGCTGGGAAAGATTAAGGGTAGGAAGAGAAGGGGGCGACCAAGGGTGAGATGGTTGGATGGCATCACTGACTCAATGGGCATGAGTTTGAACAAGCTCCAGGAGATGCTGAAGGATAGGGAAGCTTGGCATGCTGCAGTCCATGAGGTCCAAAGAGTTGGACACAACTTAGCAACTGAACAACAACAATAATTTAGTAATATATATTTAAAGTTCCTCCATATCTTTTCATGGCTTGATAGCTTATTTTATTTTATTTTATTTTATTTACGTTACAATACTGTATTGGTTTTGCCATACATCGACATGAATCCACCACGGGTGTACATGAGGTCTCAATCCTGAACCGCCCTCCCACCTCCCTCCCCATATCATCTCTCTGGGTCATCCCAGTGCACCAGCCCCAAGCATCNGTACCATACTGTCTTGATGACTGTGGCTTTGTAGTATAGCCTGAAGTCAAGGGGGTTGATTCCTCCAGTTCCATTCTTCTTTCTCAAGATTGCTTTGGCTATTCAAGGTTTTTTGTATTTCCATACAAATTGTGAAATTATTTGTTCTAGCTCTGTGAAAAATACCGCTGTTAGCTTGACAGGGATTTCATTGAATCTGTAGATTGCTTTGGGTAGTATACTCATTTTCATTATATTGATTCTTCCGATACATGAACATGGTATATTTCTCCATCTGTTAGTATCCTCTTTGATTTCTTTCATCAATGTTTTATAGTTTGCTATATATAGGTCTTTAGTTTCTTTAGGTAGATATATTCCCAAGTATTTTATTCTTTTCGTTGCAGTGGTGAATGGAATTGTTTCCTTAATTTCTTTTTCTACTTTCTCGTTATTAGTGTATAGAAATGCAAGGGATTTCTGTGTGTTGATTTTATATCCTGCAACTTTACTGTATTCATTGATTAGCTCTAGTAATTTTCTGGTGGAGTCTTTAGGGTTTTCTATGTAGAGGATCATGTCATCTGCAAACAGTGAGTTTTACTTCTTCTTTTCAAATTTGGATTCCTATTATTTCTTTTTCAGCTTATTTATTTTTAATGCTGAAAAATATTCCATTGTCTGGCTGCTGAATAATATTCCATTGACTGGATATACCACAGTTTATTAATTCATTCACCTACTAAGGGACTTCTTGGTCACCTCCAAATTTTGACAGTTATGAATAAATCTGCTGTAAGAATAAATCTGTGTGGACTTATGTTTTCATCTCCTTTGGATAAAAACCAAGGAAATTGATTGCTGGATCATATGGTAAACGAGTATTTAGTTTTATTACAATTTGCCAAATTGTCTTCAAAATGGCTATACCATTTTGCACGCCCAGTAGCAGTGAACGAGAGTTCCTGTTGCTCCACATCCTCAGTAACATTTAGTGCTGTCAGTGATCTGGATTTTGGCCATTGTAATATGTATATAGTTATAGTTCATTGTTATCATTTATATTTCCCTGATGACATATGATGTAGAGTATCTTTTTCATATTCATTAGCCATCTGTATATCTTCTTTGATGAGGTATCAATTAAGGTCTTTGATCAATTTTATAATCAGGTCGTTTTTCTTGTTACTGAGTTTTAAGAGTTCTTTTTATATACTGGATAATAGTCCTTTATCAGATGTTGCTTTTACAAATATATTCTCCAGCTTTTGCCTTATCCTCATTGTCTTGACATTGTCTTTTGCAGAGCAGTTTATTTTAATGAAGACTAGGTTATTGATCACATCTTTCTTGGATCATGCTTTTGGTGTTAATCTAAAATGGCATTGCTATATCCAAGCCTATTCTGATTTTCTCCTAGGCTTCTCTTCTAAGAATATGATAACTTTGCATTTTACATTCAGATCTGTGATCCACTTTAAGCTAGTTTTTAATGAAGATTATAAAATCTATATCTAGGTTCATGATTTTTCATGTGGATGTCCAGTTGTGCCAGCATGATTTGTTGAAAGACTGTCTTTGCTTGACTGTGTTCTCCTTGCTCCTTTGTCAAAGTTCAGCTGACTGTACTTATGTGGGTCTACTTCTGGGCTGTCTCTTCTGTTCCATTGATGTGTTTGTCTATACAATCAGATTTTCAGTTCAGTTCAGTTTCTCAGTCATGTCCAATTCTTTGCGACCCCATGAACCACAGCATGCCAGGCCTCCCTGTCCATCACCAACTTCCAGAGTCCACCCAAACCCACATCCATTGAGTCGATGATGCCATCCAACCATCTCATCCTCTGTCACTCCCTTCTCCTCCTGCCCTCAGTCTTTCCCAGCATTGGTGTCTTTTTCCAATGAATCCACTCTTTGCATCAGGTGGCCAAAGTATTGGAGTTTCAGCTTCAACATCAGTCCTTTCCAACGAACACCCAGGACTGATATCCCTTAGGATGGACTGGTTGGATCTCCTTGCAGTCCAAGGGACTCTCAAGAGTCTTCTCCAACACCACAGTTCAAAAGCATCAATTCTTCAGCACTCAGCTTTCTTTATAGTCCAACTCTCACATCCATGCATGACCACTGGAAAAACCATAGCCTTGACTAGATGGACCTTTGTTGGCAAAGTAATGTCTCTGCTTTTGAATATGCTATCTAGGTTGGTCATAACTTTCCTTCCAAGGAGTAAGTGTCTTTTAATTTCATGGCTGCAGTCACCAAATGCAGTGATTCTGGAGCCCAGAAAAATAAAGTCAGCCACTGTTTCCACTGTTTCCCCATCTATCTGCCATGAAGTGATGGGACTGGATGCCATGATCTTTGCTTTCTGAATGTTGAGCTTTAAGCCAGCTTTTTCATTCTCTTCTTTCACTTTCATTAAGAGGTTGTTTAGTTCTTCTCCACTTTCTGCCATTTAGTTGTCTATAATTTTACATGTTCTATAATAAAGGAAAATAAAAGCTCATGAAAGTTCCTGAGGCCCCACATTGCTGGATTAAATTACAGTAGACTGAGGTTTACCTTTGTATCTGTAAACTTGTTTCACAATCCTCTGCTTAATTCTCTGCTTCAGCCAGAACTTTGTGAAGGTGGGAATAGTTAAGATGTAAACTTGATCGTGTCGTCTCTTTCTTTAAACCTTCCAGTGTCTTACCACCCTCTCAAGATAACTGCTCCCTTGCATGTCTTATCTTTATCATGCTTTCAGGCTCTGTACAGTCACCTTGCTCCTGTTACTACTTCTCCCAATCTAATGCTGCTGGCCCCTCCCCCACTCCAAGCTCCCCAGCCTCTTCCATTTACAGGAACTTCTGCTGGCCCCTCCCTTGCTTCCAAACCCCTCAGCCTATGGTTATTGGTTCCTGGGAGAGGTTACCCATACCCCACTTCTGCTTCATTCACCTCTAGTCATGTTTCAGGTCATCATCCCCCAAGGCTTGGTCTTGTTCACCTGCTCTGGGCTGTCAGAGCATCTTATGCTTAATCTTCATTGTGAGCCCCATAAGGGAAGGTACTCAGTCTGTTTCTTGGCATTTTATTTCCAGGATCTAACATAGTGCTCTTTGGATTGTGTGGGTATTTCATTTCCCATGCTCAGATGTTAGGGTCATAGCATCAGTCTTCCAGCTATCCCTAATGTAGAATGATTACAGGGGAGGCCTGATGTGCTGCGGTTCATGGGGTCACAGAGTCGGACATGACTGAGCGACTGAACTGAACTGAATGTAGAATGATATAGACATTGGCATTGAATACTCTTTGCTTTTGTCTACAGAAAGTCATTTAAAGTTTTAAAAATATGTAACTTGTAGTTTAGCTCTGTATTTCAATGCTTGAAACAGCAAGGCGTGGAATCTAAGGGCCAACTTTTCCTACCAACCTTACTGGTTCACCATGTTCTTTAGCCTGGAGTGGTGTTCCCTGTACTTGACTATTTCCCAGGGTTGTCCTGACACTAAAGAGGTCCAGGCATTCTAAATACTGGCCTTACTACATTGTGTGTTAGTTGCTCAGTCTTGTCCAACTCTGTGTGACCCCATGGACTGTATGTAGCCCACCAGGCTCCTCTGTCCATGGGATTCTCCAAGCAAGAATACTGGAGTGGGTTGCCATGCCCTTCTCCAGGGGATCTTCCCAAGCCCGGAATCAAACCCAGGTGTCCTGCATTGCAAGCAGATTCTTCACCATCTGAGGCCCTACATAGACAAATATGTAAAACGTTAATCCTGTGGAAGTGTGTGACCTTTAAATTTTTTTTACCCATCTTAATGATACCTATTTTTTTCTCCTATCTTCAGATAATTTCCCTCTCAGCTTTAATGGAAATATTTATAATTTGCAATGTCTATTTTCCAGGGATAATTTTACATTTTTAAGTTGTGACTTTTTCATCAGCAGTTTGCCTGTAGCACTGTCTTTATACAAAGTCTTGTAATTTATTGAACAAGAAGATGAAAAGGCTCAGATTTTAGACATCTAAAACCAGTTGGTAATCCAGGCCGTGTTTTTCTCACTTCATTTGATCTCTTTCCTTAACATATAAATTAGATAATTTTTGGTATGAGTAACTAACTCTCTGTGAACAGAAGAAAAAACTTTTTTTCATCTTGGCTAACTAAGGCATACAACCCAACCCTGAATTTTTACCCAGTATTTGTCCAGTACACCTGTAAACCGGTCTATACAATGTTTGTGAATCCAAGCCCAGTTGTCTTATGTGAGACCCTAGATTTAATAAATTCAGAATGTTCAGAGCCTTGTCACTACTGGGCACCCTTCTTAGCACCCAGAGGTACACCCTGGGTCAGGGCCAGGAGAAAAGGAGAGCTATGTGTACACTGTCGTGTGGTCTGCTTGTCTAACCTTTGACGTCGGGAGTGAGGACACTGGGAGAGGCTGGTGACTCCTGTCCTCTTGGAAGCAGAACAAAAGACTGTCTTGGCACTAAGCAATGGCACCCAGCCTGTTGAGCTGAAGAATCCATAGGTGTTTAGCTGCCTCTACAGGGTCTTACATAAAGGGACCAGGTATCATCTTTTGTTCAGATGAAGTATTTTTTGTTTTGTTTTGTTTTGTTTTTGCATCAGGTGTGAAAATCTCCAACTGCACTGCATTCCAGTCTCTTGGCATAATCCCAGTGGTTCTCTAGTTTCACAGATACGGACTAGATGAAGCCAGCGGGCAAAAGGAGGGGGAGTTGGAAGTGTGCCCCCTGTGTACAGTAGTGCTTTCCTCGAATAGCTTTAGGTAAATAAGAATTAATAAGGTTATCTCATCTTAGTCTTAGTCATGCCTTCATTCTTTAAAGGAGTCCCTTTGTAATAAAGGTGGTCCCTATAGTAGTAATACCTATCTTCCTCTAAAATAATTTTCAAAACATCTTGGTACATCAATTTTTTTTTATTGAAAGTATGCCCTTCGGACCCTTGAACAGCACATTAGTGCTTACTCTAGGCCTAGAGCTAGTTCTTCCCTGAGAGCTAGACTCTGGAGCCAGATGGGGTGAATTGGAATCCTGGCTCTGAGACCAGCATGGTACTTACCTCCTTTCCTCTGTGGTGAATAGTATACCAGTGATAACATCTTCATAGTGTTGTCATGAACGTTAAGTGACTAGTACATGTAAATGCTGAGATCACCCCAGGACTACATATACAAGGAGCTTAATAAATGTCTGCTTCACTATATAAATGCTTCAGAATAGTCTTTTATTCCTTTGAAAGAGAGTAGATGGTGGCAGTAAAGATTTACCTTCGTCATAGAAGTTTTATTGTTTAGTTAATATGAAGCTATCAAGGAAGGAAGGAAGAAGGTAATTTAACCTGGAAGATGATGATTAAAAAAACAAAGTAGGAAAGTGTAATGCCAACTTTTTAAGTCCAAGTTGACTTTTACAAAGAACTTCCAAGTCTTAAGCTCTACAAAATACTAACTTCTTTCTCTCATGCTGGGAAGATTGATATAGTCAGGCATTGTCTTTCAGTGTGGTGATCCAAACACTTTTCATCACGAGTTTGGCCATGCTAGAGATTTTCACTTCAGCTGCGAGGGTGAGGAAAGGAGGAGAGAGGCAGAGGAGGAGACAGGTAGTGGTGGGGGTGGGGAGAAGAGAGAGCAGGGGTGTGAGAGTGCAAGCGAAATAGATACAAGAAAGAGATAATGAGAATGAATATCAGCTAGCTTCAAGCTAGCATCTTAAAAAAGGATTGTAGCAGCCAAGCACAGAATTGGCAAACACATCATTTATGTTCCCATTCCATGGGCCACAACTAATCACATGGCTCCAGCCTACCTGCCTAGGGTGCTGAAGAATCAGTTCTCCCCTATAAAAAGAAGCAGGGTCATCATTACCATCTTTCTAAATTCCATATATATGCATTAATATACTGTATTGGTGTTTTTCTTTCTGACTTACTTCACTCTATATAATAGGCTCCAGTTTCATCCACTTCATTAGAACTAAAATAGATCACCAGTCCAGGTTTGACGCATGAGACAGGGTGCTCAGGCCTGGTGCACTGGGATGACCCTGAGGGATGGGGTGGGGAGGGAGGTGGGAGGGGTGTTCAGGATGGGGAACACATGTACACCCATGGCTGATTCATGTCAATGTATGGCAAAAACCACTGCAGTATTGTAAGGTAATTAGCTTCCAATTAAAATAAATAAATTAATTTTAAAAAACAAACCAAAAAAAGAAGCAGGGTAGATCCCAGCTAGTCCCTGATACAACAGTTAACCATGTAACGTATTTTCTGCTAATGGCAGATATTTCCTACAATTAACTTATTTGTACGCTTCACTGTAAACTATTCCTGACATTCTGTATAATACCAGGACCAGCAAAGGACCCAAGAGAATGTACATACATTATGCTTCTTTCTTATTTTAGAAATTTTCAGAAATTCAGGGAATCTTATGAAACATCTACTTCTGAACATTTTATTGCTGTGCAGTTAGCTAAGAGATAAGGACTCTTGGTGACCATCTATTTTTTTATTTTATTTTTAATTGGAGAATAATTACAATATTGTGATGGTTTCTGCCTTNTGGGGGTGGGGAGAAGAGAGAGCAGGGGTGTGAGAGTGCAAGCGAAATAGATACAAGAAAGAGATAATGAGAATGAATATCAGCTAGCTTCAAGCTAGCATCTTAAAAAAGGATTGTAGCAGCCAAGCACAGAATTGGCAAACACATCATTTATGTTCCCATTCCATGGGCCACAACTAATCACATGGCTCCAGCCTACCTGCCTAGGGTGCTGAAGAATCAGTTCTCCCCTATAAAAAGAAGCAGGGTCATCATTACCATCTTTCTAAATTCCATATATATGCATTAATATACTGTATTGGTGTTTTTCTTTCTGACTTACTTCACTCTATATAATAGGCTCCAGTTTCATCCACTTCATTAGAACTAAAATAGATCACCAGTCCAGGTTTGACGCATGAGACAGGGTGCTCAGGCCTGGTGCACTGGGATGACCCTGAGGGATGGGGTGGGGAGGGAGGTGGGAGGGGTGTTCAGGATGGGGAACACATGTACACCCATGGCTGATTCATGTCAATGTATGGCAAAAACCACTGCAGTATTGTAAGGTAATTAGCTTCCAATTAAAATAAATAAATTAATTTTAAAAAACAAACCAAAAAAAGAAGCAGGGTAGATCCCAGCTAGTCCCTGATACAACAGTTAACCATGTAACGTATTTTCTGCTAATGGCAGATATTTCCTACAATTAACTTATTTGTACGCTTCACTGTAAACTATTCCTGACATTCTGTATAATACCAGGACCAGCAAAGGACCCAAGAGAATGTACATACATTATGCTTCTTTCTTATTTTAGAAATTTTCAGAAATTCAGGGAATCTTATGAAACATCTACTTCTGAACATTTTATTGCTGTGCAGTTAGCTAAGAGATAAGGACTCTTGGTGACCATCTATTTTTTTATTTTATTTTTAATTGGAGAATAATTACAATATTGTGATGGTTTCTGCCTTACATCAACATGAATCAGCCATAGGTATACATATGTCCCCTCCCTCTTGAACCTCCTTCCCCATCCCATCCCTCTAGATTGTCACAGAGCACCATCTTAATGGCCATCCTTCACAGTCAGGTTCCTATTAACAAGAAAGTTTTTATGCTTTGTATACTACTGTAGTCAGTAAACAAAAAAAGGTAAAGAAGTTAGTGATCCATTAAAGTATGGGACAATCTAAAAGTAGACTTTTTTTTTTTTGCTGCCCTTTAATATAAGGCTCACTATTGTGGGCAGTGTTTGTACTCAGCTCTGATAGGAATGAGTACCTCATATCACCAAATAAACTGACATATTCCTATAGATTTATTAGTAATACTTCACATGAGCCATTCTTTTGGATCATAATTGGCCTTACACACATCAAGCAGTTTATTTTTAAGAGTGAACCCTGGGAGAGTTTATAGCTACATGGACACACCTCAGGGCCATGCTTAACTAAGCTTCAGGTTAATGTATACCTGACATTTTGCAGTGTTTCATAGTTATTGGAACGAGTTTGAATCCCATTTCTAATGCCAAGTTTCAGATATTTGACTCCACTAAGAAGCAATATAATGTAATGGTTGGCCATGTGATCTGTAGTATCAAATTGAGTTTGAATCCCAACTCCACCATTCAATCAGTATATGACCTTGGAAACTTTCACTGTTTGCTATGGTTGCCTAGGTATTTCTGATGGCAAATATTTCTGACTGGGTGGCCTAAACAAGAGAGATTTATTTTCTCACAATTCTGAAGGCTGGAAGTTTAAGATCAAGGTATTGGAGGGTTGGAGGTGAGAGCCTCTCCCCTTGGCTTGTCACTGGCCGTCTAACCATGTCTTCACGTGGTCTTCCCTCAGTATCACTCAGCATGTGAGCTCCCAGACTTGGGTCAAGGATACCACTAGCCTCGCTGACTCAGTCCATTGTTCCCTAGCAGGTCAGCTGCCCAGTCTTGCCAGTTTTTCTTTTAAAATGACCCCAAAATATTTGGCTTTAACAAATAATAACAAGTATGAGGATTGTCACATATAAATAAATGAAATAATTTTTAACCGACTACTAAATTATAGGTATGTGTATTTTATGACCATAAAGTCTGAAATATGTCTTATAGGGGTTGGTGGAACATGTTGTAAGTAATTAGTTGGTTGCCTAATTTTTTTCTATAAATCTATATGTGAAAGAAATAGCCAGCAGTGACAAAAAATATCCTTCCCTATCAGACCTGTGAAGAAGGCCTCCATCTTCTGATATTAAATCACCACTTTGTACACATTATACCCCTTTTATAATCATATTGTACAACCTAAATATATACAATTTTTATTTGTCAATCATAATAAAGCCATGAAAAAATGAACTTGCTGTTCACTGTTAAAAAATTATAATAATGTGTAGAATAATGCATTAGCATCTCTGACTTCTGTTTTCCCTCCATTCTGGTCATTCTGTTGTTATATTTTTCTTCCTTGGTTCTTATATATCTCTTTCCAAAACATGTTCTGAAAATTTGAATTTTTTTACTTGGTTTTATGTAATTTTTATTTTTCTATTTTTTGGACAGAAAAGAACAAGTTAGTACCTTGTATCAAAACATCAACCTCGTGGAGCCAAGACTGATTCAACCATATGAACATGTTATAAAGAACTTTATCCGTGAGATCAAACTTCAGAGCACAGAAATGGAAAACCTGGCTATTGCAGTGAAGAGGTATTAAAGTCTTTCCTCTCTCCATGGCAGAAAGGGTCCTTTAAGTGGCTCTCTGACCGAGTGACAAAAAGATGAAACATTATCATGTTATGATATGAGGGAACTGCCCAAACCTGAGGAATCTGGAGCCTTCTGAACTAAGCCAGCACGAGGGAAGCTGAGTCTGGCAGTACTTTGTAGTGTCAGCCAGCAGTCCATCAGCATGTCCCCATGATCCTATCGTATAAACCTTTCAAGGGCTGTGATCCATACGGAACTGTTCAAAGAGTTTCATTATCTTATATCCAGCCACTTGAAACCTACAGGAAACTTTTCATCCAGAGAGAAGCAGGCAGAGACTCTATTTGAAGCCTGACCTTGTCACTGACAGGGGAGTGACTCTGGGTGGGTTACTTACTCTTCCTTAGTCTCGGGTTCTGCATCTGCAAAGTGAGGCTATAAATTTTCACATCCTCAGGGTGTGGAGACTTCATGGGTGAGTCATGGGTGATGCCCTTGGCACTGGGCTTACCACATGGTGAGTGCTCAGCAGTGCTCCTTTCCCTCTCTCTAGCCCTCCTCACCAGCTTAAACTGAAAGTCTGAAAACCTCTAGCCCCTGACTCTCATCAGACAGTTTATGAAAGCCACAGCTGGCTTACACAGACTTTTTTAATGGCTTTAACAGCAATGCAGTGCCAAAGAAAAATTTATATGTGCAATATAAATGTAATTTACATGTTACAATCCAAACATCAGTGAAAACACACTCACTCCCTGTATATACATGTACCCACACAGATTCATGGGACACACATAGATATACACACATTCACACAGGTGGCCTGTAAAGATAGTCCTGTGTAAACCCATCAGGAAGAAAGAATAGCATTCTCTCCCCTCTGTTCTCCTTCCCAGCCAGGCTGCTCTCCACTGTGGAGGGAGTGGAACTCTTGGTGCGTCTCTCCTCTGCTTCTGTGCGTGGGATCTGAAGTCAGGCTCTGGTCTAAGCACAAGGCCTCTTAAAGGCCGCTTCTCTGAGCTGACAGAAACCTCACTGAGGTGTTTAGGTGACTCCTGTAAACATTCTCTTACCTTCTCGACTAAAGGACCATCCGTCCTCATGTGTTTTGGGTTGGGGGAGGGCCTCAGTCTTTTCACTCCACCCTTGCATCTGAAGAAGGGATTCCCAGTGTCCTAGTAGGAGCCCTGGACTAAGGTTAAAGTGGGCATTCCCAACATGCTGGACACATTACTGGGAGTTGAGTCTTACTGCCATGGGGTTGCAAAGAGTTGGACACGACTGAGCAACTAAACTGACTGACTCATTGAGTCTTACTGGGGCAAACAATGTGTCATTACAGACTACCCTGATTTAACCCTCAAAAAAACAAACAAAAAAAAAGAGGTTTTCAGAAGTGAAGAAGGCAGAGAGGACACATTCGAGAGCAGTCCTGAATGCCCAGATGTTTGGCACTGGATATCTAGAAGGAATGGCTGAGGAAAATGAACATATAAAGGGAGGAACAAATATGTGGCTTAGCTGCTGACAGTCCCAGAGCTGACCAATAAAACCTAAATGTTTCTGTGGAGATACCTGGTGCCTGCATTTGAAATAGCAAGTGTTTTAAACAGGCTAAAACAAGATGACAGTCCAGACTTGGTTAACATAACCTCAGCAGGCTGTAAGGTGAAGAGGAAGTTAACAGGAGCCGAAAACAGTGATAAGTCACCCAGAATTTTACTTTGGGGTATTCCCTTCACCCATCAATGCTTGTCTGGAACCTTATGTAGAAATTAAACTAATGAGCAAATTGTATTAGAGGGAGTAAATGAATTAAAAGCATATAGGATGGTGTGGTGGAAGCCATTAGACTGGAAGACAAAGGCCTACTGAATCCTGTTTCTCCTTTTATCAACACCATATCATTGGAGCAAGTAAACTGACTCTAAGTCTCATGGTGGCTGCTTTCAAGTCACAATCTAGTTGAGTAGGCAAGACATACGCATGTGAAAATTTAGATAACTGGACATCGAGCTGAAATAGAACAAAAAAAAATTTTAGGGCTTAATCTGAAGCCTCAATTATTGTAAAGTGACAGATGTCTTCATACTAGACGATTATTAAATAAAACTATCTGAACATCATCTCAAAGAAATTTTCCTGTTTCTAACTTTTTGGCAATTCAGTATGCTCTGCCCCCATAGAAATATGATTTATTGATTATATTCACAAAAGAAACAGGAATCTTCTACAAGGTAACAATATCTATATTGCAAAACTTTAGGAAACTGACTAGAAATAATTTTTGAGATCTTTTTTCCCATTTAACTATAGCATATAGCATTGTGTGTTTCATGTAATAAAATTTCAGAATTGTATCTATCCGTGGAGGGTTTTTTTTTTTTTTTTTAAATCCAGTGTTGCAGCTCAGCAGCAAAGAAAATTTTCAGAATTTACTGAGAGCCTCTCAGTAATCTGGTATCTTTCTCTGTTCTTTGCTACAGTATAGTTTAACACCATTTAATCTATTCTGTTCCATTTATTTAATATCTAGTTTCAATGTCCCTTTACACCCAGCTGGTCAAATTGCCAATCTCACTTTATGATGTGGAAGGAATGGGGAATATTATTTTAAATGGTATGTCTCTCCTCATCTGTAAAATAGCTTGAAATAACTGAGGTCAGAATTTTCTCTTCATGCTGCAAAGCCAAGAGTATAATGAGGAGGTGTGTACCCTCTTGAATTTCAGAGCCCAGGACAAGGCAGCCATGCAGTTGAGTGAGCTGGAGGAGGAAATGGATCAGAGGATTCAGGCTGCCGAACACAAGACACGGAAAGATGTGAGTCTGTGGGACCGGCCTGTTTATGCAATGAATCCTTGGACTATCTTTTATGTACAGGGCATGGGGCATTCTCTGGGTACAGCACATCCAGGTTGCCACAGGCACTCTCAACAAGGGCTTTGTCAGTGCTGGTTTTGAGGGGGATAGATGAAGGAAAAAGAGAGAAAATAAGCAGTCAAATACAGGGGCTAATTTCAGATGGCAACAAGCTCAGTCATGTGTGGTAGACAGGCTGCTTCAGACTTGGAGGTCAGAGGCCTCCTTGAAGAGGGGACAGGAGAGCTGAGGCCTAAAAGAGAAGGCCGAACCCATCTTTGTAGAGGAGGTTGGCTTCACCCTTAATACCACTGTCTCTCAGCCCATGGCCACTACTGCTTTAAATCTAAATTACAAGGACATCCCTGGGGTCCAGTGACTAAGACTACAAGCTTCCATTATGGAGGGTCCAGGTTTGATTCCTGGGCAGGGAACTAGATCCCACATGCCGCAAGTAAGACCTGGGGCAGTCAAATAAATAATATAAAGTAAATAAATCTAGATTACAATAAAGTTAAAGCACTCTGTTATGGTGGGATATGCTTTTACTTATCAATACAGGAACTCTCATAGTTGGAAGTTGGGTGTTACCTTTTGTGACTTCCATAGGAGAAATAATTGTCTTTCTTCCTTATAAAGTATATTTGAGTGATTAATGTTTACTGAAAACAGAAAAGAGACGTATTTCTTTTGAGTAGCTAATGTTGGGTTGAACATTCTCTTTTTTTCTGTTCATTTTCCCCATTAACTCTGAGAAGGAAAAAATTGAGTGAGAAAGGCCTGGTTATTGGTCCCTGATAGACCTGCAATAGAGGAGATCTGGGTTCAGTTCCTAAGCTGGGAAGATCCCCTAGAGGAATGCATGGCAGCCCACTCCAGTATTCTTGCCTGGAGAATCCCATGGACAGAGGAGCCTGGTGGGCTACAGTCCAGGGGTCATGAGAATCAGACAGGACTTAGCAAATAAACCACAGGCCTCAGTTTGCCTCCCGGCTCTGCCTCATCTCAGTTAAGTGGCACTGGAAAAATCACCTAACCTCTGAGCCTTTGTTGTTGCAACTTTAGATAGGATAAGCCACCAAGCTGCTTTAAGGAGGGTAAAGCCTGATGGTCTATATGCATGCCTAGCCTAGTGCTGAGGTGTGGTAGGGGCACCATGGCTGTTACCGTTCTCCTCTTTCCCATTGCTCTGTGTACCTTATGACCTTTCAGATTCTTCACCTTGCTTTGCTTTACCACATATATGCCTTCAGGTCTCTTTGTTCTCTTATTTCTTAATAACACATTTAATAACTCTTTGGATATCATGTAAATGGCTCAGAGGCCATGGTCCAGGGGTAATGAAATGGTTATCTCATTCTTTTGTCATTTATCTTTCTAGTCTAAAAACAATAACATCCTAATTTTTCTGCCTTTCCCCTCTCCAGCCATTTAATCTGCATTCAATCTGCCATGGTCCAGGGGTAATGAAATGGTTATCTCATTCTTTTGTCTTTTATCTTTCTAGTCTAAAAACAATAACATCCTAATTTTTCTGCCTTTCCCCTCTCCAGCCATTTAATCTGCATTCATTCATTCATCGCACATGTCAAGCACATGTTTTGTTGTACAATAAATCTCTGCCTCATCCAGCTAAGCATTTCCCACATTGGTTGTTGGTAATGGATACCCAGGCTTCCCAGGTGGCACAGTGGTAAAGAATCCTCCTGCCAGTACAGGAGACAGAAGAGATGCTGGTTTGATCCCTGGGTGGGGAAGCTCCCCTGGAGTAGGAAATGGCAACCTGCTCCAATATTCCTGTCTAGAAAATTCTATGGACAGAGGAGCTTGGTGGGCTACAGTCCATAGAGTCGCAAACAGTCAGACATGACTAAGCACACACTAGCACACAGTGGATACCTGACCACAGACCACCTGTTATAACTTCATGTTTTGCTCATTATAACATCTTCCTCACTTTCCTTGGCTCTGGTACAGGGGTGGTGCATACATGGCATCCACAGCAGCATTGCTGTGTTCCACAGAAATGGCATAAGCAGCCAGTGAGTCACTGCACAGACACAGTCTCTGAAAACGTCAGCACCCGCTGCCAACAGAGCACCTTTGACTGTGGGGTGATACCTGTTTCTTAGTCTGTCCCAGTCTCCTAGTCTATCTGGAATAACATGTCTAGGCTGATTGAAGACTTTCTGTAACTTGCCTCTACTAAGCATGTCTCGCCTGGCTCTCCACGGCTCATTGCTGTGCTTTCACTCCAGCTTTTCTTGGCCTTGATGACTCCTTTCCACTTTCCTAAATTTTGCAAAGCTCAGAGAAAACCTTCCCTTCTCCCCAGTGCCCTGCCGTAGTCCTCCAGCCACATTCACCTCCTCCTGACCTTGACTCCTCTTGCATAGGTAGTGTTTATCCCATTGTGTCAATTAGAGTTTTTAAAAAGAATATGCTTTAACAGCTTTATGGAGGTATAATGGGCAGGCAATAAACTGTATATACTCAAGGAGTAGAATATGATGACATTTATGTGTATACTGAGGAACCACCATCAGAGTCAAGATAATGGTTACATTCACATACTACTGGTTTCCATGCCCCTGTATCATGCCTGCCTCTCAGCCCCTCCTTGTCAGAACCATTTGGTGTCTTCTCCAGTGAGGCATCTGTCAGAATCTTTTGTTCATTTTTAAAACTCCGTTTGGTTGCCTTCTTTTTTCTTTTTTTTTCGCCACACCACAGGCAAAATGTGTGGGTTCTTAAATCCCCAAACAAGGATCAAATCTGTTCCCCTCGCAGTGGAAGCATGAAATGCTAACCACTGGGAACCATGGAAGTCCCTGGTTGTTTTCTTATTATTGAGTTTTAGGAGTTGTTTATGTATTCTTATCTGTAAATATTTCCTCCCAGACTGTGACTTATCTTTGCATTCTCCTAACAGTGTCTCTAAAACAGTAGACATTTTTTGTTTATTTTTAGTCCAGTTTGTCAGTTTTTTCTTTCATGTCAATTTCTTTGATATTTGAGAAATCTTTGCCTAACCCAAGGTTGCAATGATATTTTCTCCCATGTTTCTTCTATGAGTTTTGTTGTTTTAGATTTCACATTTAGGATCCATTTTGCAAGGTGTGGATCAAAGTGCGTATTTTTTTTTTGCATGTGCATATCTAATTGTTTCAGCCCATTTGTTGAAAATACTATCTGTTCTCGGTTGAACTGCCTTTGCACTTTGTCCAAAATCATTTTTCTTTATCTGTGTTGAGTTTATTTCTGGGCTTTCCATTCTGTTCCATGGGGTCAAAAAGAGTTGGACACGACTCGGTGACTGAACAACAATGGCAGCAATGCTGGTATTGCATTGTCTTGATGACTGTTGCTTCATAAATAAGTCTTGAAATCAAGTAAAATTAATTCTTCAACTTTATTCTTTTCAAAGTTTCTATTTTAGGTCCTCAATTTCCATAGAATCAGGTTATTGTTTGTTGTTTAGTCGCTAAGTTGTGTCTGACTCTTTGCAACCCCATGGACCGTAGCCATCCAGGCTCTTCTGTTGATGGAATTTTCCAAGCAAGAATACTGGAACAGGTTGACATTTCCTTCTCCAAGACTCAGGTTGTCAGTTTCTTAAAAAAAAAAAAACTCTGCTGGAATTTGGCTGGACTTCATTACATCTATAGATCAATTGGAGGAGAATTGGCATCTTAATAATAATGAATGATCCACATACTTGATATATTCTCTGTTTATTTAGGTCTTATAACTCCTCTTATTATAAACTTAAAACTTTACTTGAATACAGAACACAAGATATAAAATTCCATAATATGTTAAGAGAAAAAGAAAATTAAGAGCTATTTAGGCTCATGAGAGCTACAGCCCCTGACCTCCAGGGGTGCCCTTTTGCCATTCTCTGCACCAGGGGCAATACATATGAGAAGTACTAGCCTGTGAGCAGCACTTTGCATGGAAATTTGCAGTTGGTGTGATTTGTATTTAGATAAGTAAACAGTGGAAATAGTGTCAGACTTTATTTTGGGGGGCTCCAAAATCACTGTAGCCATGGTGATTGCAGCCATGAAATTAAAAGACGCTTACTCCTTGGAAGAAAAGTTATGACCAACCTAGATAGCATATTCAAAAGCAGGGACATTACTTGGCCAACAAAGGTCCATCTAGTCAAGGCTATGGTTTTTCCAGTAGTCATGTATGGATATGAGAGTTGGACTGTGAAGAAGGCTGAGCGCCAAAGAATTGATGCTTTTGAACTGTGGTGTTGGAAAAGACTCTTGAGTGTCCCTTGGACTGCAAGGAGATCCAACCAATCCATTCTGAAGGAGATCAGCCCAGGGATTTCTTTGGAAGGAATGATGCTAAAGCTGAAACTCCAGTACTTTGGCCACCTCCTGTGAAGAGTTGACTCATTGAAAAAGACTCTGATGCTGGGAGAGATTGGGGGCAGGAGGAGAAGGGGACGACAGAGGATGAGATGGCTGGATGGCGTCACTGACTTGATGGACATGAGTCTGAGTGGACTCTGGGAGTTGGTGATGGACAGAGAGGCCTGGCGTGCTGTGATTCATGGGGTTGCAAAGAGTCAGACACAACTGAGTGACTGAACTGAACTGAAGGTATAGTAGTAGTGTTAGTCACTCAGCTGTATCCAGCTCTTTGTGACCCCCATGGACTGTAGCCCATCAGGGTCCTCTATCCATGAGATTCTCCAGACAAGAATACTGGAGTGGGTAGCCATGCCCTCCTCCAGAGGATCTTCCCACTCCAGGTATCGAACCTGGGTCTCCTGCATTGCAGGTGGATTATTTACCATCTGAGCCACCAGGGAAGACCAGGGAGACTCTTGGAAAAACAATTAACACACCAGGTCTTCCTGAGTCCTGATAACATGATGGGACTCAGGAAAGTGATGGGGCCCTTGGCTGAGCCAGAGCTTTTCATTAAACATAGCAGTATTTAATTAGCTAGTTAATCGATGTGCTACAGCCCTCTATCACAATCAAGTAGTGGCCTCAGAAGTGTCACCCCAGGTAATGTGTGTATATAGGTTGTAGGATTCCGCAATTCCTTCACTCTTGTAGGTTTCCATTCTGAAAGTGCTGGGCATCTTAAGTTTGGTTACTTCCCTTCTGCCTTCTCACCATCTCTGTGTAAAAGATTTGGGATCAGCCTTCAGTTCAGTTCAGTTGCTCAGTCGTGTCTGACTCTTTGCGACCCCATGGACTGCAGCACACCAGGCCTCCCTGTCCGTCACCAGTGCCCGGAGTTCACTCAAACTCATGTCCATTGAGTTGGTGATGCCATCCAACCATCTCATCCTCTGTTGTCCCCTTCTCCTCCAGCCTTCAGTCTTTCCCAGCATCAGGGTCTTTTCCAATGAGTCTACTCTTCACATCAGGTAGCCAAAGTATTAGAGTTTCAGCTTCAACATCAGTCCTTCCAATGAACATTCAGGACTGATTTCCTTTAGGATAGACTGGCTGGATCTCCTTGCAGTCCAAGGGATTCTCAAGAGTCTTCTCAAACACCACAGTTCAAAAGCATCAATTCTTTGGCGCTCAGCTTTCTTTATAGTCCAACTCTTGGTTTGACACAAAATGTTTCTCACTTATAGTACTTTGAAGAGCCTATTTAAATCAACAAATTGGTTTTGTTGTGTGTGTGTGTGTGTGTGTGTGTGTGTTTTCCAGGAAAAACGCAAAGCTGAGGAAGCCCTCAGTGACCTCAGGCGTCAATATGAAACAGAAGTGGGAGACCTACAGGTGACGATAAAGAAACTCAAGAAGGTAGGTATAGGGCAGCTCGACTGAGGGATAGCTTCAGTATCTCAGTGTGTCTAAATTTTTAGCAACTAAAAGCATAGGGAATCATATTGAAGCTGTGGATGGATCAGATATCAGAATCAAATTGGACTCCTTGACAAGAATTTTTTTAAAGGCCTCAATTTCTTTTTCTAAGGGCAGCATATCTTTTGCATAGATCTAATGCATATTTCTGATCCCTTGGACAGTTGTCCATCAAACCTCAGTTTTCTTTCCATGTCTTTACCAAGTGCCCTCGAGTCCCATGTGTCTGGTGGACTGTCTTCTCATGACAGCAGGAACAGTCTTTCCTGGTCATGTNAAACATAGCAGTATTTAATTAGCTAGTTAATCGATGTGCTACAGCCCTCTATCACAATCAAGTAGTGGCCTCAGAAGTGTCACCCCAGGTAATGTGTGTATATAGGTTGTAGGATTCCGCAATTCCTTCACTCTTGTAGGTTTCCATTCTGAAAGTGCTGGGCATCTTAAGTTTGGTTACTTCCCTTCTGCCTTCTCACCATCTCTGTGTAAAAGATTTGGGATCAGCCTTCAGTTCAGTTCAGTTGCTCAGTCGTGTCTGACTCTTTGCGACCCCATGGACTGCAGCACACCAGGCCTCCCTGTCCGTCACCAGTGCCCGGAGTTCACTCAAACTCATGTCCATTGAGTTGGTGATGCCATCCAACCATCTCATCCTCTGTTGTCCCCTTCTCCTCCAGCCTTCAGTCTTTCCCAGCATCAGGGTCTTTTCCAATGAGTCTACTCTTCACATCAGGTAGCCAAAGTATTAGAGTTTCAGCTTCAACATCAGTCCTTCCAATGAACATTCAGGACTGATTTCCTTTAGGATAGACTGGCTGGATCTCCTTGCAGTCCAAGGGATTCTCAAGAGTCTTCTCAAACACCACAGTTCAAAAGCATCAATTCTTTGGCGCTCAGCTTTCTTTATAGTCCAACTCTTGGTTTGACACAAAATGTTTCTCACTTATAGTACTTTGAAGAGCCTATTTAAATCAACAAATTGGTTTTGTTGTGTGTGTGTGTGTGTGTGTGTGTGTGTTTTCCAGGAAAAACGCAAAGCTGAGGAAGCCCTCAGTGACCTCAGGCGTCAATATGAAACAGAAGTGGGAGACCTACAGGTGACGATAAAGAAACTCAAGAAGGTAGGTATAGGGCAGCTCGACTGAGGGATAGCTTCAGTATCTCAGTGTGTCTAAATTTTTAGCAACTAAAAGCATAGGGAATCATATTGAAGCTGTGGATGGATCAGATATCAGAATCAAATTGGACTCCTTGACAAGAATTTTTTTAAAGGCCTCAATTTCTTTTTCTAAGGGCAGCATATCTTTTGCATAGATCTAATGCATATTTCTGATCCCTTGGACAGTTGTCCATCAAACCTCAGTTTTCTTTCCATGTCTTTACCAAGTGCCCTCGAGTCCCATGTGTCTGGTGGACTGTCTTCTCATGACAGCAGGAACAGTCTTTCCTGGTCATGTAGTCCTTCACCCAGCTTACTACAGGTTACATGTATTCACTAGATATTTTTTAAATGAAATGAATATTTCTCTTCTCTGTAGCAAGTTCCAGATCTAGAGGACCCCTGATCAGAGCACAAGGTGGGAGAGAACCTGTTGAAGTGAAAGCAAAAGTGTGATTGGTTTTGGCCTTTGTTCTATTTGTTTTCTAAAGATTAGGGTCCATTTTACTGTGTGGTGTACTGGTAGGTATTTAACAACAGCCTCTGGAGGAATTCCCCTGTGGTCCAGTGCTTAGGACTCTGAGCTTCCCTTGCAGGGGTCGTGGGTTAGATCCCTGATGGGGGTAAGATCCCACATGCCACACCTGGCACAGCCTAAAAAAAAAAAAAAAAAGCAGGCTCTGGAAAGGAGAGGAAAGAAGAAGGATTTCTGATATTTGCCAATTTCCGTAGTATAAATATTTCCACCATTACCAATTTCAAGCTGCCAAGTTGATGTCACTGAATGCAGTTTGGGAAGACATGCTTAAAATAAATAGGCTCTCACCTGCTGATATACATTGTCTCTAGCACAGTATTGGATTCACTTCCTGCATGTGGATTGTCTCCATAACTAATAGAAATATTTTAGCTAAAATGAAAATAGGTACTTAAAAAATAATCATCCCTGCAAATGGCACTGTGAATGTGGGCACATCACTTTGCTTCTCTGATCAGTCATATGATAACCTTTAATGCTCCTTTCAGTGCTCATACTGAATGAGATTAAGTGACAACTGTATTTTGTGGGTTATTGCAATTTAAACCTCTGACATATTAAGAATTCTCCCCAGCATTCTTTTGGAAAAGTATTATCAATGTCAACCTTATATGTGATTTCCAGAGGTCATTAGACCATAATACAATGCTTGTATTACAGAATTTGAATGGACCAATCCTTTGCGTTATGTTAGAGTCATAGATTCCCCTTACTTATTTCCATGTCATCCCAAATCATTATACTAAGATAATGTTTGCAAGAGGAGACACAGAGGGACTTCACTGGTGGTCCAGTGGTTAAGAATCTGTCTGCCATTGCAGGGGACATGTGTTCAGTCCCTGGTCAGGGAACTAAGATCCCACATGCCATGGGACAACTAAACATGCAGGCTGCAACTGCTGAGTCCAGCCACTCTGGAGCCTACCCACCACAACAAAGATCCCACATGCACAGCTAAGACCTGACGCAGCCAAAAATAAATAAATAAATATTTTAATCAAAAAAGAGGAGACACAAGAATTTCTTGCCCTCATACAGCATAGTGATGAAGACCAAAAAGGCACTGAACAGTAAAAGTCAGGAGTGAAGAGACCTGAGTCTTTATCAAGGCTGTGCCAATTCCTTCCTGTAACATCTGGAACAATTGGCTTCATGATTCTGATGGTTAGCTTCTCATCTGTAAAATGGGATTAATAATAAACTGTCCTGTCTAACCATAATAACTGACATTTTATTGACTGTGTAGCTTATTAACCTCTTCTTCATTATTTAAGAAAATCGAATTTTCAAACTTTCTCTGAGGAAAGTATAAGTTTCCCACTTTTATAGCTGAGGACATTGAGGTTTAATTCCAGGTTTAATAGCTTGTTCAAAGCCTAACCACAACTGCTAGTGGAGAAGTAGCCCAGATGCCTGCATCCATCACCAGTGAGTGGGGCACTGGGCAGGCAGATGCGGGCTGTATCATCAGTGCTTAAAGTAAGGACTGGGTCTGAAGGCCTGAGGGCAATCTGAGGAAGCTAACATGAAGTGAGCAACCCGAACTGTGGGATCGCCAGAGAGAGAGAGAGAAAAAAAAGAGAGAACTTTCCCACAAAAGCTCTAATGTTCAGCCTGGCCCACTCACAAAACAATGGGTTGAACAAATACCAAAAGAGAGCAAGCCGACTGCACACAAGCCCCTTCGCCCCACCCTCCCAGAAGCAGGCATGTGACAGCCAGAGCCGGAAGGCAAGGGGCTGCTACAATCTCGGGCTCGGAGACAGCATCTTCCACCAAACTGTGAGCATGCTTCCAGTTGCTAACCATGTCTTCATGGGATCCTGGATGGGTGACATCTGCCAGGAGGGTTGCAGCCTGAGATCAGCTCCCCAAAGGAGACACATGGCACATCTGAGATGGTGCTCTCACAAAGCACCCTGAGTGGCTGGGACCAGGGAGGTGATTAAGATGCACAGTCCCCCAGGACAGTGTGCTCGCCAAGCACCTGGTCACCTGAATTGCTCGGACCTGGGAAGGGTGCAAAATGCACACCAATCCATGTCTATGCCCTTGCAGAGTACACGAGAACCTGACGGACTTAGACCTGGGAAATGTATGAAATGTAGGGCCCACTTCAGATAATGCCCTTGCAGAGCACCCTGGAGCCTGAGCAGTATAGACCTGGGAAGCACATGCTGCCTTGAGCTGTGGCAGATCCAGTGTGGTCCATACACTGCAAGCAGTCCCCACACACACCAGCAATATTTGTTTGCAGTGTCCCTCCCTCCCCACAACACAACTGAACAAGTGAGCCTAAAAAGTGACCCCCTTTCCCCTTGTGTCAGGGCAGAAATTAGACACTGAAGAGACTTGCAAAATAAACAAACAAGAGAGAACTGCTCTGGAAGTGACAGGTGCAACAGACTAAACCCTGTAGTTAACATTGACTATGCACTGGAGGGGGCCTATAGACCTTGAGAACAAGTACAAGCTGGAACAAGGAACTATCTTAAACTGAATTGACCCCACACTGCCCATAATAGATTAAGGGACCAATTCCATTCACCATTGCAATGAAAAGAATAAAATACTTAGAAGTATATCTACCTAAAGAAACAAAAGACCTATATATAGAAAACTATAAAACACTGGTGAAAGAAATCAAAGAGGACACAAATAGATGGAGAAACATACCATGTTCATGGATTAGAAGAATCAATATAGTGAAAATAAGTATACTACCCAAAGCAATCTATATATTCAGTGCAATCCCTATCAAGCTACCAATGGTATTTTTCACAGAACTGAAACATAATTTCACAATTTGTATTTAAACACAAAAAACCTCGAATAGCCAAAGGAATCTTGAAAAAGAAGAATGGTACTGGAGGAATCAACCTGCCTGACTTCAGAGTTACTACAAAGCTACAGTCATCAAGATAGTATGGTACTGGCACAAAGATAGAAATATAGATCAATGGAACAAAATAGAAAGCCCAGAAATAAATCCACACACCTATGGACAGCTTTGTTTTTGACAAAAGAGGCAAGGATATACAATGGAGAAAAGACAATCTCTTTAACAAACGGCACTGGGAAAACTGGTCAACCACTTGTAAAAGAATGAAACTAGAACACTTTCTAACACCATACACAAAAATAAACTCAAAATGGATTAAAGATCTAAATGTAAGAAAGACCAGAAACTATAAAACTCCTAGAGGAAAACAGGCAGAACACTCTCTGACATAAATCACAGCAGGATCCTCTAGGACTCACCTCCCAGAGTATTGGAAATAAAAGCAAAAATAAACAAATGGGATTTAATTAAAATTAAAAGCTTTTGCACAACAAAGGAAACTATAAGCAAGATGAAAAGACAGATTTCAGAATGGGAGAAAATAATAGCAAACGAAGCAACTGACAGAGAATTAATCTCAAAAATATACAAGCAACTCGTGAAGCTCAATACAAGAAAAATAAATGACCCAATCAAAAAAATGGGCCAAAGAACTAAATAGACATTTCTCCAAAGACATACAGTTAGCTAACAAACACATGAAAAGATGCTCAACATCACTCATTATCAGAGAAATACAAATCAAAACCACAATGAGGTACCATCTCACGCTGATCAGAATGGCTGCTATCAAAAAGTCTACAAACAATAAATGCTGGAGAGGGTGTGGAGAAAAGAGAACCCTCTTACACTGATGGTGGGAATGCAAACTAGTACAGCCACTATGGAGAACAGTGTGGAGATTCCTTAAAAAATTGGAAATAGAACTGCCATGCGACCCAGAAATCCCACTGCTGGGCATACACACCAAAGAAACCAGAGTTGAAAGAGACACATGTACCCCAGTGTTCATCACAACACTGTTTACAATAGCTAGAACATGGAAGCAATCTAGGTATCCATCAGCAGATGAATGGATAAGACAGTTGTGGTACATATACACAATGAAATATTACTCAGCTATTAAAAGAACGCATTTGAGTCATTTCTAATGAGGTGGTTGAAATTGGAGCCTCTTATACAGAGTAAAGTAAGTCAGAAAGAAAAACACCAATACAGTATATTTTCACATATATATGGAATTTAGAAAGATGGTAATGATGACCCTATATGCAAGACAGCAAAAGAGACATAGATATAAAGAACAGAGTTTTGGACTCTGGGAGACAGCAAGTGTGTGATGATATGAAAGAATAGCATTAAAAAAAAAAAAAAAAGAATAGCATTGAAACATGTATATTACCATATGTGAAATAGATGACCAGTCCAAGTTCGATGCATGAAACAGGGCACTCAAAGCTGATGCATTGGGACAACCCAGAGGGATGGGATGGGGAGGGAGCTGGGAGGGGGGTTCAGAACAGGGGGACACATGTACACCCATGGCTGATTCGTGTCAATGTATGGCAAAAACTACCACAATATTGTAAAGCAATTAGCCTCCAATTAAATAAATTTTTTAAAAGTCGGACCTGGCAAATATAAATAAATAAACCTCCATTTCAAAGAGTTTAATTATTTAAAGCAAAATTTCAAATTCTTATGGATTACATTTAATTTAATGATTTATGTAGTTGTATAATGTTCAAAATTGAAGATGTTCCATATCTGAATGTGAATATATTCCTAAACTTAGTGGAACCAACTAAAAGTGAGTTTGTAAATGCTCAACTTTTACTTGCCTTTTCAGCTAGAAGAACAATCAAAACACATAAGTCAGAAACAAGATGTGGCTGCATTAAAGAAACAAATTTATGACTTATCAATGGTAAGAATTACTTTTTGTTTTCGGTACTGTGTTTCCTGTTGGACTACTGTTTCTTAAATAAAATCATGCTATGATTTCAGTGTTCCAGGCATAAAAACATAAAGATAAATTAATACTACAGTTAGAGAGTCTTTGAAATACTTCTGACTAAAGGTGTTACAATTTTGGCAGACTTTTCCCTCAATCTATTACCTAATACCTATTGTAAATGCTTTTATTTGTTTTTTACTCAGAGCAATGATTATGTGGCCTTTACACATTTATTGGTTAACCCCTGCATTCATATAACATCAACTTAGATCTGTTTCCCTAGCTTTGTAAGATGAGGTCTTACTGCCCTATCCTTCTTGCTGCCCCTTTTCGTCTTCTGCTGACAATATCTCTAGTATTTCTGTTGCCAGAACTGATAATATCTATATATGTTTCATCATATTCATTTTCTTTAGTTCCCAGATTGACTCAAACACTGAAAGCCAATAATGAATATTTCCTTTATTATGAATCTAAATAGTCTCCTCTGCAGAGCCAAGAAGTGAGCATGAATGAGCTAGAATTGCATTTATTTCTCTCCACTTATTATCCCTGTGCCACTCAAAAAGAGAAGGTCCCCCAGCGTTGTGGTTAGGATCCATTTATGCACTACCAGTTCCAGATTTTGCTACCTCTTAACTGGTTTTGTGCTTGAATCATGACTTTAAAGAGTTGCTTACTTCTCTTGGACTCTCTTGATGAGGTTTTTGGTTACTTATAAAAAGAAACTCTGTCATCTTCATATCCCTGATACCTTGCAACTTCTATCTATTCTTTCCAGTACATGGAATTTGTTTTTTCTTCTCCTGAAAATATTGGAGAAGTTTTAGAGTCCTGGAGATTTCAATTCTTATTGGATTGATTGCTTTCTAAATCTGCTTTATTGACTATGCCAAAGCCTTTGACTGTGTGGATCACAACAAACTGTGGCAAATTCTGAACGAGACGGGAATACCAGACCACCTGACCTGCTTCTTGAGAAATCTGTATGCAGATCAGGAAGCAACAGTTAGAACTGGACATGGAACAACAGACTGGTTCCAAATAGGAAAAGGAGTATGTCAAGGCTTTATATTGTCACCCTGCTTCTTTAACTTATATGCAGAGTACATCATGAGAAATGCTGGACTGGAAGAAACACAAGCTGGAATCAAGATTGCCAGGAGAAATATCAATAACCTCAGATATGCAGATGACACTACCCTTATAGCAGAAAGTGAAGAGGAACTAAAAAGCCTCTTGATGAAAGTGAAAGAGGAGAGTGAAAAAGTTGGCTCAAAGCTCAACATTCAGAAAACGAAGATTATGGCATCCGGTCCCATCACTTCATGGGAAATAGATGGGGAAACAGTGGAAACTGTCAGACTTTATTTTGGGGGGCTCCAGAATCACTGCAGATGGTGACTGCAGCCATGAAATTAAAAGACAC
>SJYW01017749.1:378435-419397 GCA_006410735.1 Raphicerus campestris | reverse complement strand
TTCTGCTTTATTGACTATGCCAAAGCCTTTGACTGTGTGGATCACAACAAACTGTGGCAAATTCTGAACGAGACGGAAATACCAGACCACCTGACCTGCTTCTTGAGAAATCTGTATGCAGATCAGGAAGCAACAGTTAGAACTGGACATGGAACAACAGACTGGTTCCAAATAGGAAAAGGAGTATGTCAAGGCTTTATATTGTCACCCTGCTTCTTTAACTTATATGCAGAGTACATCATGAGAAATGCTGGACTGGAAGAAACACAAGCTGGAATCAAGATTGCCAGGAGAAATATCAATAACCTCAGATATGCAGATGACACTACCCTTATAGCAGAAAGTGAAGAGGAACTAAAAAGCCTCTTGATGAAAGTGAAAGAGGAGAGTGAAAAAGTTGGCTCAAAGCTCAACATTCAGAAAACGAAGATTATGGCATCCGGTCCCATCACTTCATGGGAAATAGATGGGGAAACAGTGGAAACTGTCAGACTTTATTTTGGGGGGCTCCAGAATCACTGCAGATGGTGACTGCAGCCATGAAATTAAAAGACACTCCTTGGAAGAAAAGAACCTAGATAGCATATTCAAAAGCAGAGACATTACTTTGCCGACTAAAGTCCATCTAGTCAAGGCCATGGTTTTTCCTATGGTCATGTATGGATGTGAGAGTTGGACTGTGAAGAGAGCTGAGCGCCGAAGAATTGATACTTTTGAACTGTGGTGTTGGAGAAGACTCATGAGAGTCCCTTGGACTGCAAGGAGATCCAACCAGTCCATTCTGAAGGAGATCAGCCCTGGGATTTCTTTGGAAGGAACGATGCTAAAGCTGAAACTCCAGTACTTTGGCCACCTCCTGCAAAGAGTTGACTCATTGGAAAAGATTCTGATGCTGGGAGGGATTGGGGGCAGGAGGAGAACGGGCCGACAGAGGATGAGATGGCTGGATGGCATCACCGACTCGATGGACGTGAGTCTGAGTGAATTCTGGGAGTTGGTGTTGTACAGAGAGGCCTGGCGTGCTGCAGTTCATGGAGTCGCAAAGAGTCGGACACGACTGAGCAACTGAACTGAACTGAACTGAACCCAAATGTCACCTTGGAATTTCTGACCATTTCAGGTAGCCAATGTATGATTCCTGTGCAGCTAGGCAAATACCTCTGTTTACCTCGGGGCCTCTCTTCTGAAAGACAGTCTCCTTGGAGCTCTGTATGTGAAGGTGGCTGTCAGACGTGGAACCCCCGTTACCACATGCATGACGCATGGATATTTACAAAGTGAAGCCTTAGCTTTCCTTTGGGGAATCATTCAGTTATTTTTAAATAACTTGTTGCCTTTGGAATCAGCTCTGGCTTTCTGCTCTTCTTTCCTAGAGTAAGAGCAGGTATGGGCTTGAGAGGCAGCATGACTTAATATACAATTTTAATCTCTGTTTTCAGGCCTCTTCTCACTCTCTGGGCTTCTGCCTGACCAACTGTCTTGGCTCTGCTCTACAGCAGAACCTTCAACACCTATCATCTGGACCTCATTTTCCCCTTCTTTCTTCCCTTTGTTAGTGCATTGCCATCCAGTTTCCTTTTTCCAGCAATGTTTTTAGATCACTTGACTGTTGACTGGCCCCTCTTCGATTCTTTTATTAGTTTATTTCCTCTGGTATTTCATATTAATAGGTTCTCAAAAGGGAAAGAAGACTAATTCATGTGCCCAGTCTACCATATTTAACCAGAAACTTCCAGTGATTTTTTGTTGTTGTTCTTTCTCTTTTGTTTTTAAGAAAAATGTAGAAACTTCCTAACCACACAGGCTTATTTTTAAGTGTAAAACTTAACAATGTTAGGTGATAGGATTTATTATGAAAAGTAGCCCGTCTACCTGGTAATAGATACTGTCAGTTCCACACACTATCAGTAATTCCACAGCTCTCAGATGTTTAAATGTTTGGTCTCCATTGTTTTAGCAATGACATGTTAAAGTATCCTCATGATAGACTCCTACTATTGTAGTTTTGCACCAAATGCCCAAGTATTTAAAAAAGAAGAACAACAACAACTTTGAGGATTTAATTTTGACATTTTAATACTTTATTAAAATTTAAAATTACCTTGAACTGATAATTAGTTCTTTGAACACCAAGGTTTGAAGACTGTGGAGGGGTGAGAGTGACATGTGGGAAAGTTACCCTGTACTTGACTTCACGTCTCCCAGTGGAAGAAACTCTGAGTCTAATGACCTGCACTGTTCCTTTCCTCTAGGAAAATCAGAAAGTTAAGAAAGATCTTTTAGAAGCACAGACAAACATAGCCTTTCTTCAGAGTGAATTAGACTCTTTGAAAAGTGATTATGCTGATCAGAGTCTGAATTCTGAAAGGTATGAAACTACACATTTTACTTTGTAGTTTGAATGGAATGTTTATTCGGGTAACATCCATGTGAATGAAGCTTAGCTACGTAGTAATAAAGGGTTATTTATTAACTTTGCTAATATTTTCTTTGCTTTCTAAAGATTTATGTTTAGTGTCAGATTTAGTTTTTAATTTTTTAAAAAACAAACTGATTAAATTATTGACTGCCCAGAACAGTGCAGGGCTTAAAAATGTTTGAATTAAATGGGAGCAGAAGAATATACCTAAAGTATCAAGAGGCAGTGCTAACTGAGGTGCTTTGAAGGTAGAAATTCCAGCCCTGCAACATAAGCAAGTCATTTTATTTTTACTGTGCTTTAGTTTTGCAATATGGTGTTAATAATATAGGATCTAACACACACATGTACACACAAAGGCATGTAATTATACATAAGGAGGATACACATAGATATTTATATAGGAGTATTATAAATATGAAAATGCATCTATATGCATGATTATATGCATGTATCCCCTAGTGCATGTACACTTGAGAAAAATATCTTGTGTTTTGTTTGTTGTTTTGCCAATCTTATTCAGAATTAAGATCCTGTAATGGAAACCTTCCCCAGGTGGCTCAGTGGAAAAAAAATATCCACCTGCCAATGCAGGAGATACGAGTTTGGTCCCTGGGTCCGGAAGATCCCCTGAAGTAGGAAATGGCAACCCACTTCAGTACTCTTGCCTGGGAAAGTCCCTGGATAGAAGGGCCTGGTGAGCTACCGTCTGTGAGGCTGCAAAGAATCAGACATGACTGAGCATGCACACGCACAGTGCAAAGCAGTCATACATTTATTAAGTGCTTACTATATACAGGTCCCTGTATATATAGTATGTATTACTATATATACTATATACAGTGCTTACTATATATACTAAATAAGGAGTTATGAGTGTGGAGTACACTTTAAAAAAAGAAACGATGTGGCGTCTGCTCTGTGAGAACTTCAGATTTAGTTGGGAAACTTAAAAGCTAAAAGGTTACGGAGTTAAATGGCATAAGAACTCAACGATGTCAGAAACAATACCACCAGCAGTGTCACACATTGGGTTTATTGCCATGAGATGGTAGACAACGTGTTCTTTATGGTTCAGAAAGGTGGAGACTTTATTAAAGAAGAGACACTTGAGTTAGCTTGTCAACAAGTAACACAGGTCCCACTGACAACTGCCTGACACTGTCTTTAGTACTTCATTAGCATTAACTCGGAGAAGGCAATGGCACTCCACTCCAGTACGCTTGCCTGGAAAATCTCATGGACGGAGGAACCTGGTAGGCTGCAGTCCATGGGGTCGCTAAGAATCGGACACAACTGAGCGACTTCACTTTCACTTTTCACTTTCATGCATTGGAGAAGAAAATGGCAACCCACTCCAGTGTTCTTGCGTGGAGAATCCCAAGGATGGGGGAGCCTGGTGGGCTGCCGTCTCTGGGGTCGCACAGAGTCGGACATGACTGAAGCGCCTTAGCAGTAGCAGCAGCAGCATTAACTCAGTCACAGTTTCCTATGCAATAGGAACTTTCCCTATCCCCATTTTACAGATGGAAAAAGAGTCTCAGAGACATTCCATGTATGGCAAAACCCAAAGCAGAGGCAAGGACATACAGAGGGATATAATTAGTTTGGGCAACAGTGGTCAGGCCAGTGGACAGAAAAGATATTTTGAATGGAAAGGCAAAAGTTTTAAAAAATTAAAAAGTTTTAAAACTAGTTTAAGGCTGTAACGTAAGGTCCCAGAATTTTTGGCTAAGGAACTTAAATTCCTAGAGACAATTGGGAAACTTGTAGCGTTATGAAGAGTGCAAATGGGCAAGTTAGTTATTATGGACAAAATCTGACAGCCTGAGGGTCTGGGGAAGATAGTGATGGGGGTTGTCTGCTCAGAAATGGGGCTGAGGTGGGATAGGGGCTGGAGGGAAGTGGCTGATGTTCTGAATGGACATTTTAAGGAGAAGGCCAGGACCACTTCATAATAAAGCAACAGAGGACTTGTTGAGCATGAGTTTCTAGTGAACAGAGAAAGCCTGGTTCTATGGATCTCTCTGTGGCTTAGGGTGGGGAGGGGAGGGCCAGCAGGGCTGGGAGCACAGAGATGAGAAAGGAGTATTAATATACTGGGACTGGGGTTGCATAGGCTTGATGGTACCCCACTCCAGTACTCTTACCTGGAAAATCCCATGGACGGAGGAGCCTTGTGGGCTGCAGTCCATGGGGGTCACGAAGAGTTGGACACAACTGAGCAACTTCAGTTTCATNGGGGGCAGGAGGAGAACGGGCCGACAGAGGATGAGATGGCTGGATGGCATCACCGACTCGATGGACGTGAGTCTGAGTGAATTCTGGGAGTTGGTGTTGTACAGAGAGGCCTGGCGTGCTGCAGTTCATGGAGTCGCAAAGAGTCGGACACGACTGAGCAACTGAACTGAACTGAACTGAACCCAAATGTCACCTTGGAATTTCTGACCATTTCAGGTAGCCAATGTATGATTCCTGTGCAGCTAGGCAAATACCTCTGTTTACCTCGGGGCCTCTCTTCTGAAAGACAGTCTCCTTGGAGCTCTGTATGTGAAGGTGGCTGTCAGACGTGGAACCCCCGTTACCACATGCATGACGCATGGATATTTACAAAGTGAAGCCTTAGCTTTCCTTTGGGGAATCATTCAGTTATTTTTAAATAACTTGTTGCCTTTGGAATCAGCTCTGGCTTTCTGCTCTTCTTTCCTAGAGTAAGAGCAGGTATGGGCTTGAGAGGCAGCATGACTTAATATACAATTTTAATCTCTGTTTTCAGGCCTCTTCTCACTCTCTGGGCTTCTGCCTGACCAACTGTCTTGGCTCTGCTCTACAGCAGAACCTTCAACACCTATCATCTGGACCTCATTTTCCCCTTCTTTCTTCCCTTTGTTAGTGCATTGCCATCCAGTTTCCTTTTTCCAGCAATGTTTTTAGATCACTTGACTGTTGACTGGCCCCTCTTCGATTCTTTTATTAGTTTATTTCCTCTGGTATTTCATATTAATAGGTTCTCAAAAGGGAAAGAAGACTAATTCATGTGCCCAGTCTACCATATTTAACCAGAAACTTCCAGTGATTTTTTGTTGTTGTTCTTTCTCTTTTGTTTTTAAGAAAAATGTAGAAACTTCCTAACCACACAGGCTTATTTTTAAGTGTAAAACTTAACAATGTTAGGTGATAGGATTTATTATGAAAAGTAGCCCGTCTACCTGGTAATAGATACTGTCAGTTCCACACACTATCAGTAATTCCACAGCTCTCAGATGTTTAAATGTTTGGTCTCCATTGTTTTAGCAATGACATGTTAAAGTATCCTCATGATAGACTCCTACTATTGTAGTTTTGCACCAAATGCCCAAGTATTTAAAAAAGAAGAACAACAACAACTTTGAGGATTTAATTTTGACATTTTAATACTTTATTAAAATTTAAAATTACCTTGAACTGATAATTAGTTCTTTGAACACCAAGGTTTGAAGACTGTGGAGGGGTGAGAGTGACATGTGGGAAAGTTACCCTGTACTTGACTTCACGTCTCCCAGTGGAAGAAACTCTGAGTCTAATGACCTGCACTGTTCCTTTCCTCTAGGAAAATCAGAAAGTTAAGAAAGATCTTTTAGAAGCACAGACAAACATAGCCTTTCTTCAGAGTGAATTAGACTCTTTGAAAAGTGATTATGCTGATCAGAGTCTGAATTCTGAAAGGTATGAAACTACACATTTTACTTTGTAGTTTGAATGGAATGTTTATTCGGGTAACATCCATGTGAATGAAGCTTAGCTACGTAGTAATAAAGGGTTATTTATTAACTTTGCTAATATTTTCTTTGCTTTCTAAAGATTTATGTTTAGTGTCAGATTTAGTTTTTAATTTTTTAAAAAACAAACTGATTAAATTATTGACTGCCCAGAACAGTGCAGGGCTTAAAAATGTTTGAATTAAATGGGAGCAGAAGAATATACCTAAAGTATCAAGAGGCAGTGCTAACTGAGGTGCTTTGAAGGTAGAAATTCCAGCCCTGCAGCATAAGCAAGTCATTTTATTTTTACTGTGCTTTAGTTTTGCAATATGGTGTTAATAATATAGGATCTAACACACACATGTACACACAAAGGCATGTAATTATACATAAGGAGGATACACATAGATATTTATATAGGAGTATTATAAATATGAAAATGCATCTATATGCATGATTATATGCATGTATCCCCTAGTGCATGTACACTTGAGAAAAATATCTTGTGTTTTGTTTGTTGTTTTGCCAATCTTATTCAGAATTAAGATCCTGTAATGGAAACCTTCCCCAGGTGGCTCAGTGGAAAAAAAATATCCACCTGCCAATGCAGGAGATATGAGTTTGGTCCCTGGGTCCGGAAGATCCCCTGAAGTAGGAAATGGCAACCCACTTCAGTACTCTTGCCTGGGAAAGTCCCTGGATAGAAGGGCCTGGTGAGCTACCGTCTGTGAGGCTGCAAAGAATCAGACATGACTGAGCATGCACACGCACAGTGCAAAGCAGTCATACATTTATTAAGTGCTTACTATATACAGGTCCCTGTATATATAGTATGTATTACTATATATACTATATACAGTGCTTACTATATATACTAAATAAGGAGTTATGAGTGTGGAGTACACTTTAAAAAAAGAAACGATGTGGCGTCTGCTCTGTGAGAACTTCAGATTTAGTTGGGAAACTTAAAAGCTAAAAGGTTACGGAGTTAAATGGCATAAGAACTCAACGATGTCAGAAACAATACCACCAGCAGTGTCACACATTGGGTTTATTGCCATGAGATGGTAGACAACATGTTCTTTATGGTTCAGAAAGGTGGAGACTTTATTAAAGAAGAGACACTTGAGTTAGCTTGTCAACAAGTAACACAGGTCCCACTGACAACTGCCTGACACTGTCTTTAGTACTTCATTAGCATTAACTCGGAGAAGGCAATGGCACTCCACTCCAGTACGCTTGCCTGGAAAATCTCATGGACGGAGGAACCTGGTAGGCTGCAGTCCATGGGGTCGCTAAGAATCGGACACAACTGAGCGACTTCACTTTCACTTTTCACTTTCATGCATTGGAGAAGAAAATGGCAACCCACTCCAGTGTTCTTGCGTGGAGAATCCCAAGGATGGGGGAGCCTGGTGGGCTGCCGTCTCTGGGGTCGCACAGAGTCGGACATGACTGAAGCGCCTTAGCAGTAGCAGCAGCAGCATTAACTCAGTCACAGTTTCCTATGCAATAGGAACTTTCCCTATCCCCATTTTACAGATGGAAAAAGAGTCTCAGAGACATTCCATGTATGGCAAAACCCAAAGCAGAGGCAAGGACATACAGAGGGATATAATTAGTTTGGGCAACAGTGGTCAGGCCAGTGGACAGAAAAGATATTTTGAATGGAAAGGCAAAAGTTTTAAAAAATTAAAAAGTTTTAAAACTAGTTTAAGGCTGTAACGTAAGGTCCCAGAATTTTTGGCTAAGGAACTTAAATTCCTAGAGACAATTGGGAAACTTGTAGCGTTATGAAGAGTGCAAATGGGCAAGTTAGTTATTATGGACAAAATCTGACAGCCTGAGGGTCTGGGGAAGATAGTGATGGGGGTTGTCTGCTCAGAAATGGGGCTGAGGTGGGATAGGGGCTGGAGGGAAGTGGCTGATGTTCTGAATGGACATTTTAAGGAGAAGGCCAGGACCACTTCATAATAAAGCAACAGAGGACTTGTTGAGCATGAGTTTATAGTGAACAGAGAAAGCCTGGTTCTATGGATCTCTCTGTGGCTTAGGGTGGGGAGGGGAGGGCCAGCAGGGCTGGGAGCACAGAGATGAGAAAGGAGTATTAATATACTGGGACTGGGGTTGCATAGGCTTGATGGTACCCCACTCCAGTACTCTTACCTGGAAAATCCCATGGACGGAGGAGCCTTGTGGGCTGCAGTCCATGGGGGTCACGAAGAGTTGGACACAACTGAGCAACTTCAGTTTCATTTTTCACTCTCATGCATTGGAGAAGGAAATGGCAACCCACTCCAGTGTTCTTGCCTGGAGAATCCCAGGGACAGAGGAGCCTGGTAGGCTGCCATCTCTGGGGTCACACAGAGTCGGACATGACTGAAGCGACTTAGCAGCAGTAGCAGTAAGGCTTGGAAAAAGCAGAATAAGCAGAGGTGAGAGAGTGGGTTGGGCTGAATGGGTAATGTGAGCGCCTGTGGAGAGCAGGCTTAGTAGAAGGCCAGGGGTTCAGTCCCAGTAAGGAACAGAGCCAGGGCAGTGGGCTGGGGTGGAGGAGCTGTGGATGCTGCAGCGGGGAAGCAGAGCCTTGCAGGAGGAAGCAGAGGTGTGGGTATGCTTATGGCTCACAGGGGAGAAGAGGCTGCTAATGGGCTGAGAGAGTCTGAGCAGGAGCATGGAGAGATAGAAACCATGGTCAAGGACACAGGACTTTGGAAGAGGTGGAAAAGAGTCTGGGAAAGTAGGTATAGGTAAGGCAGGACTGAACACCTAATGCTCATTCAAACATAAAATGTGATTTTACAGGGATCTGGAAATAATCCGAGAATACACAGAAGATCGAAATAGTCTTGAGAGGCAAATTGAAATACTCCAGTAAGTTCTCATATTTCTCATCACACTTACATTTAACTTATATTTTGTTAGTAAAACACGTGCCACATATAACACGAGTTGGCCATATATCTGAGGCTGGATTCAGAGACCCACACATGTTCCTTCTTGATACGGTGACTTTAGCACATTAGTTTAGCTTTCTGATGCTGCTAATCCTACATAAACTCCTCCAATCCAGAAACAAGATTATAATTCTCTAAAAGTCCTCTTAAATCAGGTTGGTATGTCCAGCGTATCTTTATAATACATTTATTGTACTGTAAAGAACAACAGCCCTGACCTCATCAGCTTTCTGTGCAGCTTGGCACACAGAGGTTTCAGGCATCCCGCATAGTGCCTGTCACATCACTAGGCGTACACGATCATTCTCACTCAGTTTATTGTGCCTGGTTAGCAGTAAATTTTTCTTTTTTTAAAATCTCTTGGAAATATTGCCCCTGCTCTTTCAGCTCTGCAACTAAGCTGCAGAATCCATTCTCTGAGGACCTCACTGACAAAACCTCCCTCTTCCCTGACGCCCTTTCTCTCTTTTCTCCCAGGCAATATTTTTTTCTGCTTTTACTTCCCCCAGATAATGTCAGGTCAGGCTTGATGATTTTTTCACCATTACAAATGCTTATTAAGCTTCACCTGTGGCACTGATAGAGTTGATATGTTATAAAAATCCTGTTAATTCATCTATTCATTTATTCAGCAGGTTTTCATTTAGTACCTTTTATGGTTCAGATATGCCAGGAGCTGACATTCATTTCAGAGAGGCACTTAGCCTCTCTCCTTATGGGCTAGTCTACGAGAAGAAGATGGAACCTGATCAGTACTTCTAAATATAACGTGCCAAAGGAGAGAGGAGGGCCAAGGGGAGCCATGTATCTCATAAGGACATTCTCCTATCCAGAAAGGTCCAGAAAGTGTTTTTAGAGGAAGAAACAATTGAATTGAGTTCTGAAGGATGAATAAACCTGAAGCAGGGAAAGAGTAGCTGGTCTCTAAAGCAGAGACTATTTGATTTTAGAGGTTGCTGAGGCTCTGGCTGTTTAAATGGCTTCTGTAAGATATATGGAAAGTAAGTGCCTGAGTTGGGGTTTGAACCCTGAGTCAATATTGGAGCTTTTTAAAAATTAATTTATTTTTTAATTGAAGGATAATTGCTTTATAGAATTTTGTTGTTTTCTGTCTAACCTCAACATGAATCAGCCATAAGGTATACATATGTCCCTTTCCTCTTGAACCTCCCTCCCACTTCCCTCCCCATCCCACCCCTCTAGTTTGCTACAGAACCCTGTTTGAGTTCCCTGAGACATACCGCAAATTCCCATTGGCTATCTGTTTTGCATATGGTAATGTAAGTTTACATGTTACTCTCTCCATACATCTCACCCTCTCCTGCCCTCTCCCCATGTTCATAAGTCTGTTCTCTATGTCTTTCTCCATTGCTGCCCTGTAGATAAATTCTCCAGTACCATCTTTCTAGATTCCACATATATGCATTAGTATATGATATTTAACTTTCTCTTTCTGACTTACTTCACACTGTCTAATAGGCTCTAGGTTCATCCACCTCGTTAGAACTGTTCAAATGCACTTTTTTAATTGCTGAGTAATATTCCATTGTGTATATGTACCAAAATTTCTTTATCCATTCATCTGCTGATGGACATCTAGGTTGCTTCTGTGTTCTAGNCCCAGATAATGTCAGGTCAGGCTTGATGATTTTTTCACCATTACAAATGCTTATTAAGCTTCACCTGTGGCACTGATAGAGTTGATATGTTATAAAAATCCTGTTAATTCATCTATTCATTTATTCAGCAGGTTTTCATTTAGTACCTTTTATGGTTCAGGTATGCCAGGAGCTGACATTCATTTCAGAGAGGCACTTAGCCTCTCTCCTTATGGGCTAGTCTACGAGAAGAAGATGGAACCTGATCAGTACTTCTAAATATAACGTGCCAAAGGAGAGAGGAGGGCCAAGGGGAGCCATGTATCTCATAAGGACATTCTCCTATCCAGAAAGGTCCAGAAAGTGTTTTTAGAGGAAGAAACAATTGAATTGAGTTCTGAAGGATGAATAAACCTGAAGCAGGGAAAGAGTAGCTGGTCTCTAAAGCAGAGACTATTTGATTTTAGAGGTTGCTGAGGCTCTGGCTGTTTAAATGGCTTCTGTAAGATATATGGAAAGTAAGTGCCTGAGTTGGGGTTTGAACCCTGAGTCAATATTGGAGCTTTTTAAAAATTAATTTATTTTTTAATTGAAGGATAATTGCTTTATAGAATTTTGTTGTTTTCTGTCTAACCTCAACATGAATCAGCCATAAGGTATACATATGTCCCTTTCCTCTTGAACCTCCCTCCCACTTCCCTCCCCATCCCACCCCTCTAGTTTGCTACAGAACCCTGTTTGAGTTCCCTGAGACATACCGCAAATTCCCATTGGCTATCTGTTTTGCATATGGTAATGTAAGTTTACATGTTACTCTCTCCATACATCTCACCCTCTCCTGCCCTCTCCCCATGTTCATAAGTCTGTTCTCTATGTCTTTCTCCATTGCTGCCCTGTAGATAAATTCTCCAGTACCATCTTTCTAGATTCCACATATATGCATTAGTATATGATATTTAACTTTCTCTTTCTGACTTACTTCACACTGTCTAATAGGCTCTAGGTTCATCCACCTCGTTAGAACTGTTCAAATGCACTTTTTTAATTGCTGAGTAATATTCCATTGTGTATATGTACCAAAATTTCTTTATCCATTCATCTGCTGATGGACATCTAGGTTGCTTCTGTGTTCTAGCTATTGTAAATAGTGCTACAGTGAACAATGGGATACATATGTCTTTTTCAGTTTGGGTTTCCTCAGGGTATATGCCTAGGAGTGGGCTTGCTGGGTCTTATGGTGGTTTTATTCCTAGTCTTTTCAAGAAATCACCATACCGTCTTTCATAGTGGCTTTATCAATTTACATTCCCACCAACAGTGCAAGAGGTTTCCCTTTTTTTCCACACCCTCTCCAGCATTTATTGTTTGTAGACTTTTTGATGTGATGGCCATTCTGACCAGTATGAGGTGATAATCTCATTGTAGTTTTGATTTGCATTTCTCTAAAAATGAGCAGTATTGAGCTTCTTTTCATGTGTTTGTTAACCATCTGTATGTCTTCTTTGGAGAAATGTCTGTTTCGGTCTTTTTCCCACTTTTTGATTGGGTTGTTTGTTTTTCTGGTATTGAGTTGTATGAGCTGCTTATATATTTTGGAGATTAATCCTTTGTCAGTTGTTTCCTTTGGGAGAAAAAGGGAATTCTCTCCCATTTTGAGGGTTGTCTTTTACCTTATTTATAGTTTCCTTTGCTGTGCAAAAGCTTTTGAGTTTAACTAGGTCCCGCTTACTTTTGTTTTATTTCCATTATTCTAGGAAGTGGGTCACAGAGGATCTTGCTTTGACTTATGTCATCAAGCATTCTGCCTATGTTTTCCTCTAAGAGTTTTATAGTTTCTGGTCTTACATTTAGGTCTTTAATCCACTTCAAGTTTCTCTTTGTGTATGGTGTTAGGAGGTGTTCTAATTTCATTTTTTTGCATGTAACTGTAACATTGGAGTTTTTAACTGGTATATAACATGCCTGGCAGTATAGAACCAGGCCACAAGTAGGAGGAGCCAGGAGAAAGAAGTGTGACAGAACACAGCAGATCTATCCCCCAGCATGGAGGGGAGAGAGAGTAAGTGGGGCGGGCTGGCTTCAGGCCTTTAGGGAACAGAAAGTCCTGCACCAAACCTGTCTTAACAGTGGAGCTCCCTGAAGGAGAAGCAGTTTCCACAGCATGGCTGACTCACTCCTAAAATGCCTGGAGACCTTTAAAGAGAGTTGACACATTGTTAAGTTGCACTTCTAGTAATGAATTAACCATCTCAGTTCAGAAGATTTGAAGGGAAGTGGTAGAAAGTTACAAGAGGTAATAGGTCCATGTTCTGAACATCACAGCCTGAAAAGAAAGTGATAACAATGATCCCACTAATACTCTCCTTATCTGCTTATGTATTGTATGTATTTACTCTGTAGAACAGCTAACAGGAAACTGCATGACAGTAACGACGGCCTAAGGAGTGCCCTTGAAAACAGCTACAGCAAGTTCAGCAGATCCTTGGTATGCCATAGAATTTTATAGCGCATTTTCTTCTTTGTTGTGGTAGAGTATTTTGATTAAAAAGTCGTGTATTTTCTTAGAACTTTTAAGAATTAGAAAACAATTTCATATAATAAAAGGAGGCAACATTTTCCCAAATTAAAAAATACGCCACTCCTCTGAATAATGTGTAGATGTTTGCCAACACTTTGTTCAATGTTCCAGAAAACCAGAGAAAGATATAAAAGGTGTGGCCTGGATCCTGGAAAAGTTTCTAGTATGGTAAGGACTTAAGGGGGCTTCCCAGATAGTATTAGTATAAAGAACCCTTCTACCAATGCAGGAGACATGAGACATGGGTTCGATCACTGGGTCAGGAAGATCCCATGGAGGAGGAAATGGCAACCCACTCCAGTATTCTTGCCTAGAAAATCCCATGGACAGAGAAGCCTGGTGGGCTACAGTCCATGGGTCCGCAAAGAGTCAGACACGACTGAAGCAACTTTGCACACATGCAGGGAATTAAGATGTGCACAGATACCACTGATAGAAAAAGTAAGATGTCTCATGGAGGTACAAATAATTATTTCCCTGTAGAGAGAAGAGAGAGAGTGCTTCTGGCCAAGGAGTTTATTTAGACTTTTTGGCTGTTCTTTGTGATTATGAGATCACCAGAGTGGAGACCTTGGGCTTTTAAACCCTCCTTCAGAAACAGGCTAAGGCCCATTTAGAATTTTGAGGACCTTTTCCAAACCAGAAAGCCTCTTCTCTGACTTTTGGAGGTCAGCTTCAAGGTTGGGGTTCCAGTGCCACACCTTTGGGTGTGGATGAGTCAGTCACTAAGTCAAATGATGATTTGAGAAGAGACTAATCCAAAGCTGGTACTGTAGGGTCCTGGCAAATCTGGGGGCCAGGATGCCCCTTGAGGGCTTATATGGCAGGGTTTGGACTTCAGACATGATGAAGAGACAGAGTCCTTTGGGCATTTGTTACACTTTTTCCCTTGATATCTGTGCTTACATTTTCTCATGTAGGATACCAAACTCTCAATTACATTAGTAAATTAGTGTACTACAGGGGTTTTTTACGCATTAATTTATTTTTTTTAATTTTATTTTTACTTTATTTTACAATACTGTATTGGTTTTGCCATACACTGACATGAATCCGCCTCGGGTATATACGAGCTCCCAATCCTGAATCCCCCTCCCACCTCCCTCCCCATATCATCTCTCTGGATCATCCCCCTTGTACCAGCCCAAGCATCCTGTAACCTGTATCGAACATAGATTGGCGCTTCATTTCTTATATGATAGTATACATGTTTCAATGCCATTCTCCCAAATCATCCTACCCTCACCCTCTCCCTCAGAGTCCAAAAGTCCATTCTATACATCTGTGTCTCTTTTGCTGTCTCGCATACAGGGTCATCATTACCATCTTTCTAAATTCCATATATATGTGTCAGACTACAAGTTTTTTAATGTATATAAAATGTTTAAATGGAATGACAAAATATTACTTCTGTATTTTATGTATTACAGCGCATAAATAATATCTCACCAGGGAATACAATTTCTAGAAGCAGTCCTAAATTTAATCTTCATTCTCCTCAACCTCTGGGCTATGACAGGTATGTTAACACCTTTTTAACTTTTTGTTTGAATTCTGGATCAAAATTAAAAGGAAAGTACATTTCTTTAGAGGTGAATTAAAAGAATATATTTGGGACACTAATTTTTATTTTCTACTCTCTGTAAATTTCTGAAACATGAAACGTAAAGATTAAAGTGTTTTCAAGTGTTTCAGAGAGGGCAAAGTGATTTCTTTAAGATGTTATCATGACTTGGTTTTATGTATGCTCACCCTTACTTCATCCTTATTATGTCTTATTTCTTAGAAGTGCCCTTTGTAAGACGTGTTTCAGGGAAGCCAGTGGAACTACCATACGTGATGTTGTGGTGTATGATGTTAAGATTCTTGGAACAATCTGTAAATGTTTAGCAGCTCAGTATATATTACGCAAGCTATGTTCAAGGAAACGGAAACTTTCAAAACAAATAGAAATGTAGAGAGTAGATGTTTATGAGTTAATGTACTAAAGGAGTCACAGAGGCTTTCCAGAAGTGAGAATTTAGCTCTATTTTTAATCAAATGAAGTGAAATATTGGCCCTGCTATAACTTGAGATCTAGCAATGAAAACTGAAAGATTATATTTGTGTACACATGTGTGTACATATACAATAAATCCCCTATGCACAAATGAGTTCCATTCCAAGAGCACATTCACAAGTCCAGTTTGTTCATAAGTCTAACAAAGTTTGCCTAGGTACCCAAGTAACACAACCTGCTCTATAATACTATATTGCAATAGGTTTATAATATTTTCACATAAATAATACATAAAAAGCAGACAAAAAATAAAGCAAACATTTTTAATCTTACAGTCCAGTACCTTGGAAAGTACAGTAGTAAGTACAGCAGCTGGCATACAGGGGCTGGCACTGAGTGAACAGGTAAGAAGAGTTACTGAATGGAGATAGGAGAGGAGCTGGGAGATGGGAGAGCTGAAGGACTGTCAGCAGTAGGAGATGGAGGGCAATTTCATTCATGCCTGACGTTGATGAAATGCATGTTCACATCTTTTAAAGTTCACAACTTGAAGGTTCATATGTAGGAGATTNTTTTTTAATTTTATTTTTACTTTATTTTACAATACTGTATTGGTTTTGCCATACACTGACATGAATCCGCCTCGGGTATATACGAGCTCCCAATCCTGAATCCCCCTCCCACCTCCCTCCCCATATCATCTCTCTGGATCATCCCCCTTGTACCAGCCCAAGCATCCTGTAACCTGTATCGAACATAGATTGGCGCTTCATTTCTTATATGATAGTATACATGTTTCAATGCCATTCTCCCAAATCATCCCACCCTCACCCTCTCCCTCAGAGTCCAAAAGTCCATTCTATACATCTGTGTCTCTTTTGCTGTCTCGCATACAGGGTCATCATTACCATCTTTCTAAATTCCATATATATGTGTCAGACTACAAGTTTTTTAATGTATATAAAATGTTTAAATGGAATGACAAAATATTACTTCTGTATTTTATGTATTACAGCGCATAAATAATATCTCACCAGGGAATACAATTTCTAGAAGCAGTCCTAAATTTAATCTTCATTCTCCTCAACCTCTGGGCTATGACAGGTATGTTAACACCTTTTTAACTTTTTGTTTGAATTCTGGATCAAAATTAAAAGGAAAGTACATTTCTTTAGAGGTGAATTAAAAGAATATATTTGGGACACTAATTTTTATTTTCTACTCTCTGTAAATTTCTGAAACATGAAACGTAAAGATTAAAGTGTTTTCAAGTGTTTCAGAGAGGGCAAAGTGATTTCTTTAAGATGTTATCATGACTTGGTTTTATGTATGCTCACCCTTACTTCATCCTTATTATGTCTTATTTCTTAGAAGTGCCCTTTGTAAGACGTGTTTCAGGGAAGCCAGTGGAACTACCATACGTGATGTTGTGGTGTATGATGTTAAGATTCTTGGAACAATCTGTAAATGTTTAGCAGCTCAGTATATATTACGCAAGCTATGTTCAAGGAAACGGAAACTTTCAAAACAAATAGAAATGTAGAGAGTAGATGTTTATGAGTTAATGTACTAAAGGAGTCACAGAGGCTTTCCAGAAGTGAGAATTTAGCTCTATTTTTAATCAAATGAAGTGAAATATTGGCCCTGCTATAACTTGAGATCTAGCAATGAAAACTGAAAGATTATATTTGTGTACACATGTGAGTACATATACAATAAATCCCCTATGCACAAATGAGTTCCATTCCAAGAGCACATTCACAAGTCCAGTTTGTTCATAAGTCTAACAAAGTTTGCCTAGGTACCCAAGTAACACAACCTGCTCTATAATACTATATTGCAATAGGTTTATAATATTTTCACATAAATAATACATAAAAAGCAAACAAAAAATAAAGCAAACACTTTTAATCTTACAGTCCAGTACCTTGGAAAGTACAGTAGTAAGTACAGCAGCTGGCATACAGGGGCTGGCACTGAGTGAACAGGTAAGAAGAGTTACTGAATGGAGACAGGAGAGGAGCTGGGAGATGGGAGAGCTGAAGGACTGTCAGCAGTAGGAGATGGAGGGCAATTTCATTCATGCCTGACGTTGATGAAATGCATGTTCACATCTTTTAAAGTTCACAACTTGAAGGTTCATATGTAGGAGATTTACCATACGTGTCCAGTGTTGCTACTTAGAAGGCTCATTTTGTAGTGTATCAAAGTTTGATGGTAGAAGTGAGTGCATAAACTGTATCTCTCTGGCCCTCCATTTCTGATGCCACTTTCATATTTTATGTTCCTTCCCTTTTCACTTGAGAACGTTTGGGCTAAAGAATAATGCACTTAGTATTTTGGCAACAGCAAAATGGCTAGATAGCTTTTCCAGAAGGTCTATTTTCAAAGGTTATTGGTGATCACTTTTAATAAAATTTTATCCAAATATCAGTTTTTCACTAATTTGCGAAATAAAAAATTTTAATGGTATCTCTAGGCATCTGGTTTTTCTGTTTTTGAGAAGTAGATATTACTTTTTTAAAATACATGGGTGGGATGCTATTTTTCTTTACTGATGCTTAAGGTCAGTTCTAAGCAAATAAGGGAAAAGCTAGATTATTGAAAATTATTTCAGAAATTTCACCATGATTCATTTTTTAAAATAGTGGACACCATGAATAAGGCTGATAGTACTAAACAAAGAGCTCCTCAGCAATATGACTAAGGGACAAAGTCACCACATCCCATTGCCTCAAAGTGACAGGAATGTAGCACTTCGGTGCTCATAACCTTGAACAGTCACTAGAGGGCCACCATGATCCAGACTGATGTTCCTTTAGGGGGTGGTTACAGTTTGATATAGGAAGTTAATATTTTGTTTTCTTTTTGATGCTAATGTAAAACTTACTAGTCATCAGATCACAAGAGAAAAGAACAAAAGAAAAAGGGAAAAAATACCTGCGAAACAAGACCAAAATAATATTTTAAATGACAGTAAGATTGGTTTTGTTTGTTTGTTTAGTTACTAAGTCATGTCCCAGCTCTTTTGCAACCCCATGCTCTGTAGCCTGCCAGGCTCCATCATCCATGGGGTATCTGAGGCAAGAATACTGGAATGGCTTGCCATTTCCTTCTCCAGGGGATCTTTCTGACCCACGAATTGAACCTGTGTCTCCTGCTTGGCAGGAAGATTCTTCACAGTGATAATTACTTTAACACATTATTGACCAGAGAAATATTTGTATGTCTTTTGTTACCCAAACATTACTGACAAGAGACATTTCGACGTTCACTTACATAACAAATCCGCAGCCACAGACATTAGTTTCTGCTAAAATCATTTAGTCCAATGTAAATGGACTAAATACTTCAACCAAAAGACATAAAGTGACTGAATGGATATAAAAATAAGACCTATGTATGTGTAGCTTCCCTGGTGGCTCAGACGGTAAAGTGTCTGCCTGCAATGTGGGAGACCCAGGTTCGAGTCCTGGGTCAGGAAGATCCCCTGGAGAAGGAAGTGGCAATCCACTCCAGCACTCTTGCCTGGAAAATCCCATAGACAGAGGAGCCTGATAGGCTACAGTCCATGGGGTCGCAAAGAGTCAGACACGACCGAGCGACTTCACTTCTTCACTTCATATATGTGTAGCCTACAAGAGACTCACTTCAGATCTAGAGACACACACAGATTGAATGTGAAGGGATGGGAAAAGGATTTCCATACATATGAAAATCAAAAGAAATCTAGAAGAGCAGTACTTATATCAAACAAAATAGACTTTAAAATAAAGACTGTAATAAGATGAAAAAGGATACTACATAATAATCAAGGGATGAATCCAAGAAGATATAACAATTGTAAATATATCTAAACCCAACATAGAAGCACCTAAATATATAAGCAAAAATTAATGGACAAAAAAGGAAAAATCAACAGTAACACAGTAGTAGTTGGGGGGGGGGGGGACTTTAACTTGCATCAGTGGACAGATGATTCAGATAGAAAATCAATAGGGAAACATAGGCCTTAAATGACATTAGACCAGATGGACTTAACTGATATAGAGAGAACATTCCATCCAAAAGTAGCAGAATACACATTCTTTCAAGTGTACATGGCACATTTGCCAGGATAGATTACATGATAGGCCACAAAAACAAGCCTCAGTAAATTTAAGAAAACTGAACTCATATCAAGCATCTTTCTAACCACAACACAATGAGATGAAATCAACTACAAGAAAAAACTGTAAAGAAACACAAACACATGGGAGACTAAGCAATATGCTATGAAAGAACCAGTGGATCACTGAGAAAGTCAAAGAGGAAATTTTCAAAATACCAAGAGGTAAATGAAAACTAAAAAATAATGATCCAAACCTATGGAACACAGCAAAAGCAGTCCTGAGAGGAGAGTTTATACGATATAAGCTTACCTCAGGAAACAAAAATCACAAATAAACAACCTACCCTTACACCAAAAGCAATGAGAAAGAAAAAACAAAACCCAAAGTTAGTAGATGGAAAGAAATCATAAAGATCAGAAATAAATGAAATAGAAACTAAAAGATATAGAAAAGATCAATGGTACTAAAAGCTGATTATTTGAAAAGATAAAATTGATAAACCTTTAGCCAGATTCATCAGAAAAAAAAGAGAGAGGGTCCAAATCAATAGTCAGAAATGAAAAAAGAAAAGACATAGCCAACACCACAGAAATACAAAGGATTATAAGAGACTGCTACAAACAACTATATGCTAATAATGTGAACAACCTAAAAGAAATGGACAAATTCTTAGAAAAGTACAGTCTCCCAAGAATGAACTTGGAAGAAATAGAAAATATGAACAGAACAATTACCAGTAATGAAATTGAATTAAAACTCCCAAACAAACAAAAGTCCAGGACCAGACAGCTTCAGAGGTGAATTGTGCCAAACATTTAGAGAAGAATTAGCAATTATCTTTCTCAAATTAGTCCAAAAAATTGCAGAGGAGGGAATACTTCCAAACTCATTCTCTGAGACCCCATCACCCTGATACCAAAACCAGACAAAGGTATCACTAAAAAAGAAAAATATAGGCCAATATCACTGATAAACATAGATGCAAAAAAAATCTTCAACAAAATATTTGCAAACCAAATCCAACAATACATCATGATCATACATGATTATACATCATGATCAAGTGGAATTTATCCTAGGGATGCAAGTATTTTTCTGTTTCACTGTGATACACCACATTAACAAGGTGAAGAATGAAAATGATATGATCATCTCAATAGATGAAGAAAAAGCCTTTGACAAAATTCAGCAGCCATTTATGATTTGAAAAACTTTCCAAAAAGTGAGCATAGAGGAAACATACCTCAAAATAATAAAGGCCATATATGATGGACCCACAGTTAATATCATACTCAACATGAAAAACTGAAAGCATTCCTCTAAAATCAGGAATAAGGCAGGGATGCCCACTCTTGCCACTTTTATTCAGCATGATTTTGGAAGTCCTATCCATAGCACTCAGAGAAGCAAACAAAAGGAATTCAAATTGAAAAGGAAGAAGTGAAATTCACTGTTTTAAACTATACATAGAAAATCCTGAAGATGCTACCATAAAACTGTTACGTTCATCAATGAATTTGGTAAAGTTCCAGGATACAAAATTAATTTGTATATTAATTTAATTAATGTAATTTACATATTAGAAAAGTATCATGTTATTATATACAAATGTGTATATTATATAATTTGTATATTATATTTGTAATTTATATATTAATTTTGTATCAATTTAATGGAAATCTGTTGCATTTTTATACACTAACAGTGAACTATCAGAAATTGAGATGTTTTCATTTATCATCTCATCAAAAAGAATAATACCTAGGAATAAACCTAGGAATAAACATAAAGAAGTAAAAGACTTGTCTAGGAAAACTATAAGACAGGGATCCCCAACCCCAGTCTGTAGCCTGTTAGGAGCCAGGCTGCACAAAAGGAAGTGAGTGGCAGGGGAGCAAGTGAAGCTTCATCTGTGTTTATAGCCACTCCCCATTGCTCACATTACTGTCTGAGCTCTGCCTCCTGTCAGATCAGCAGCAGCATTAGATTCTCATAGGAGTGTGAACCCTGACCCTGAAGTCAAGGCAAAAATATCCTGAGGTTGCCACAAAATAGAAAGAAAGTGCACAATAAATGTAATGTGCCTGAATCATCCTTAAACCATATCTCCCACCCTGGTCCATGGAAAAACTGCCTTCCAATGAAACCAGTCCCTGGTACCAAAAGGTTGGGGACTACTGCTATAAGACACCAATGAAGGAAATTGAGGATGACACAAATAGATGGAAACATATACTGTGTTCTTGGATTGGAAGAATGAATTTTGTTAAAATGACCAGTGCAATCTACAGTCAATGCAATCCCTAACAGTGTAATCCTTAACAAAATACCAAAGGCACTTTTCACAGAACTAGAAAAAATTATTTTAAAATTTGTGTGGAAAGACAGGCCACCCTGAATAGCCAACATCATCTTGAAAAAGAATATCAGAGCTGGAGGAATCATACTCACAGACTTCAGACTATGCTACAAAGCTACAGTCATCAAAACAGACACATATATAGATCAGTGGAATAAGATAGAGAATCCAAAAATAAATCCATGCACTTACAGTCAATAAATCTATTACAAGGAGGCAAGAATATACAGTCAAGAAAACACAGTATCTTCAGTAGCTGTCCTGGGAAAACCAGATAGCTTTATGTAAAAGAATGAAATTAGAACATTCTCTAACACTATATACAAAAATAAACTCAAAATGGATTAAAGACCAAAGTGTAAGATCAGGTACCATAAAACTCATAGAGGAAAATGTAAGCAGAACACTCTGATATAAACCATAGAATAGTTTTTGGATCTGTCTCCTAAAATAAAGGAAATAAAAGCAAAAACAAACAAATGGGACCTAATTAAGCTTACAAGCTATTACACAGCAAAGGAAACTATCAGAAAATCAAAGACAGCCCACTCAATGGCAGAAAATATTTGGAAATGATATAACGGATAAGGAGTTAATATCCAACATACATAAAGAACTCATACAAAGCAAATAACCAAATTTTAAAAAAGCAAATTCAAAAAAGCAAACAACCAAATTAAAAAATTGGCAGAAGAACTGAATAGACGTTTTTCTAAAGAGGATGCTAGTGGCCAAGAGGCATATGAGAAGATGCTCAACATCACTAATTATCAGGTAAATTCAAATTAAAACCACAATAAGATATCACCTCACACCTGTCAGAATGGGTATCATCAAAAAGAACACAAATAACATATGACCCAGCAATTCCACGTCTGGGTATGTATCTGAAAAAAAAAAAAATTCTAAAAGATACATGCAGTCCAGTGCTCACAGTAGCATTACAATAGCCACAATGTGTAAGCAACCTAAGTGTCCATCAGCAGATGAATGGATTAAAAGGATGTAGTGTGTATATATACAGTGAAATACAACTCATCCGTTAAAAAAAGGAATGAATTTTTTGCCATTTGCAGCAACATGGATAGACTTGGAGAAAGTCTGATCTATACCTATATTTTTAATTTAGATTCTGTATAAAGGTGTCTTTTCAATCAGGATTTTTTTTCTCTGTCATTCCTAATCAGAAATACAAATAGGTTTAAAAAAATGTTCTGACTAATCATAACATGGAGCTGATTTTTATATATTTTTATATATTTCGGAGAAGGCAATGGCACCCCACTCCAGTACTTTTGCCTGGAAAATCCCATGGGTGGAGGAGCCTGGTAGGCTGCAGTCCATGGGATCGCTAAGAGTCAGACACGACTGAGCGACTTCACTTTCACTTCTCACTTTCATGCATTGGAGAAGGAAATGGCAACCCACTCCAGTGTTCTTCCCGGGAGAATCCCAGGGACGGGGGAGCCTGGTGGGCTACCATCTATGGGGTCGCAGAGTCGGACATGACTGAAGCGACTTAGCAGCATTATATTATAATGAAGTGGTTTCTTTAGGTTTCTTACAGCTTGACCTAAAATCAGTGTCAGAAGGAGAGTTTCATAAAAGATGAGACAAAAAAAATGTACACACATTTAGCTAAGCAGATTGAGATATGGTGTGAAATTCCTGTCCCAGGTGAAAGACTTTATAATTGAGCAACATATTTACAGAAAGTTAGGTGATTAAATTACCTTTTTAGTTAATTTTAAACATTTGGTAATAATACCGAAATATTTTTGACTTCTCAGGTTTACATGGCATATATTTCTGTAAAGATTACCCTTTCTTGTCTAAGAATATTCATTTGAGAATATTCTCATATCTGGAGATCTATGTTTCCTTCCCATTTCCTCTTTCTGATAATATCAAGTGGCTAGTATGGTTCCCTATGTGTAGTAGGGACTAAATAAGTCGTTACTCTTGTTTTCTTTCAATATAAACTTAGATATTTATGGGACTCAAATGGAAAAACAAAATAAAATGAGAAAATGAACATTTATAAAATATTGGAGTTTCCCAAGTGGAAAGATCCATAGAAGTCAGGATTTCTAGTTTTTCTATGNAAAACCACAATAAGATATCACCTCACACCTGTCAGAATGGGTATCATCAAAAAGAACACAAATAACATATGACCCAGCAATTCCACGTCTGGGTATGTATCTGAAAAAAAAAAAAATTCTAAAAGATACATGCAGTCCAGTGCTCACAGTAGCATTACAATAGCCACAATGTGTAAGCAACCTAAGTGTCCATCAGCAGATGAATGGATTAAAAGGATGTAGTGTGTATATATACAGTGAAATACAACTCATCCGTTAAAAAAAGGAATGAATTTTTTGCCATTTGCAGCAACATGGATAGACTTGGAGAAAGTCTGATCTATACCTATATTTTTAATTTAGATTCTGTATAAAGGTGTCTTTTCAATCAGGATTTTTTTTCTCTGTCATTCCTAATCAGAAATACAAATAGGTTTAAAAAAATGTTCTGACTAATCATAACATGGAGCTGATTTTTATATATTTTTATATATTTCGGAGAAGGCAATGGCACCCCACTCCAGTACTTTTGCCTGGAAAATCCCATGGGTGGAGGAGCCTGGTAGGCTGCAGTCCATGGGATCGCTAAGAGTCAGACACGACTGAGCGACTTCACTTTCACTTCTCACTTTCATGCATTGGAGAAGGAAATGGCAACCCACTCCAGTGTTCTTCCCGGGAGAATCCCAGGGACGGGGGAGCCTGGTGGGCTACCATCTATGGGGTCGCAGAGTCGGACATGACTGAAGCGACTTAGCAGCATTATATTATAATGAAGTGGTTTCTTTAGGTTTCTTACAGCTTGACCTAAAATCAGTGTCAGAAGGAGAGTTTCATAAAAGATGAGACAAAAAAAATGTACACACATTTAGCTAAGCAGATTGAGATATGGTGTGAAATTCCTGTCCCAGGTGAAAGACTTTATAATTGAGCAACATATTTACAGAAAGTTAGGTGATTAAATTACCTTTTTAGTTAATTTTAAACATTTGGTAATAATACCGAAATATTTTTGACTTCTCAGGTTTACATGGCATATATTTCTGTAAAGATTACCCTTTCTTGTCTAAGAATATTCATTTGAGAATATTCTCATATCTGGAGATCTATGTTTCCTTCCCATTTCCTCTTTCTGATAATATCAAGTGGCTAGTATGGTTCCCTATGTGTAGTAGGGACTAAATAAGTCGTTACTCTTGTTTTCTTTCAATATAAACTTAGATATTTATGGGACTCAAATGGAAAAACAAAATAAAATGAGAAAATGAACATTTATAAAATATTGGAGTTTCCCAAGTGGAAAGATCCATAGAAGTCAGGATTTCTAGTTTTTCTATGCTACACCTTCTTAGGAAACCCCTCCCATCAGAGTCTTTCCAGACATGTCAATACTTAGTGGCAGAAAACTCATCTCATATGCAAACCATTCCAGAGTCATACATTTCTAATTGCCTGTCATTTTTCACCATGTTGATTAGAGACGTGACTCCCAGAAAAGTTTATCAGTTGGCCCTTAGTGTCAACTCTTCCAAGTATTTGAGGAGAGGAGAAACAATTACAACTTAAGCCAAGTGCACTGAATCATTTCTCAGACTGGAGGGTTTTAAGTCTCAAGTCACAATAGAGATATTATCCAGAAATGAACACACTGTTCAGAATATGGTCCAATCACATTAGAATAAAAATGTTCTCATGTTCTGTATACGTTTTTTATTAACACAACTTGAGACTGCATTTACATCTTGGACATTTTGATTCTTTTTGTATAAGGAAGGTGATTTTTTAAAATGAGTTCCTTTACTAAATGTTTGACTTGACTTAAATGTATTTATCTTAATTGATTGTTGCATAGAATGAACTGTTTCTTTGAGATTTTTATTTCCCCTGATGCTTAATCATGGAATACATTGTAGCTCTTGGTAAGAACAAAAATATTGGTCTTGATTGCATTGCTATCTGATTCCATTGCTGTGTCATCTTGAAAATCACTAGCCCCCAGGTAATAGCAGTCCTCTCCTTTATTACCAGATCATCCCGCTGTTCCTACATGGATGAGGACTGTGACTCGCTGGCCCTCTGTGATCCCATGCAGAGGATGAATTGTGATGTTGACAGCCTGCCCGAGAGCTGCTTCGACAGTGGCTTGTCTACACTGAGAGATTCCAATGAGTATGACTCGGAGGTGGAGTACAAGCACCAGAGAGGATTCCAGAAGTCGCACGGCATGCAAGAGAGCTTTGGGGGTGATGCTTCGGACACGGACGTAAGCCCTGAAGTCACTGCTTCAAGTCCTAGGCCTGCTCTCCTTTATTCCACAGAACTACATATCCCACCCTGTTTGAGCTTTATCTGTCATAGGCATTGTTTTAAAGGTTGTACATGTGAAACATAGTTAGGAGAACATTTTTCTCTACCAAGTTAGGGAAAAAGGAAAATAGATTTCCTTTTGTGGCCACTCTGTTCCCTAACAGCATTGACTGTTGATTCAGCAGCATACTTTTCTTCTTTTTATTTCACAGTGTACATGTGTAATGAAAGACTTTCTTTGTTTTTTAATGACCAACTTAAAAAAAAAAAAACAGGTTCCTGATATAAGGGATGAAGAGACATATGGCTCAGAAGGCGTGGCTTCCATCCTGAACTGGAAGCCCCCGGGATCTACTAGTGAAGACAGTATCATTAGCTCCTCAAGAAAGCCCATCTCTGCACTTTCACCACAGGTACATGGTTTCAGAGACACTTTTCATGAACACTCTTCATGTTCATGTCATATAACTTACTAGGAAGAAAGCAGGCACTGCCTTTTTCACCCACTGTGGCTTCCTCCCCCTAGACAGACATGGTGGATGAGAGCCATAAATCGTCCAGCTTGCAGAAGGCTTACAAGATTGTGCTGGCCGGGGACGCTGCAGTGGGGAAGTCGAGTTTCCTCACGAGACTTTGCAAGAATGAATTTCGAGGAAACACAAGTGCTACTCTGGGTATGGTTCTTTTTCAGAGGATAATGGGAAAATGACCTTCTTTAGGTTGATTCTGTTTTCTTTAGGTATTATATTTACAGACCCACAGATCTCCCTCTTTTCCCTCTGTATAATACATATGTACATATGTGTGTCAGTGCTCACGTGTGCTTCTCTATAGAATAGTCCTCTCCTTTGGCCAAGGCCTACATTTCAGAAAGGAAGACTAACAAGGGACTGAGGTATCTGCTTACCCAGTGAGATCAACCAGACCAATTGTAACGCCAGAGATGACAGATCCATTTATTCAGCAAGCAGTTCTGGAGTCCTACTGTGAGCCACGCACTGTTATAGGCACTGCTTAGTCGCTCAACTGTATCCAACTCTTTGAGACTCAATGGACTGCAGCTGCCAGGCTTCTCTGTTCATGGGGATTCTCCAGGCAAGAGAATCCTGGAGTGAGTTGCCATGCCCTCCTCCAGACCCAACCCAGGTCTCCTGCACTGCAGCCAGATTCTTCACTGACTCAGCCACCAGTAAAGCCCTACAGGCACCACAGATACACGGTAACAAAGAAGCTAGATCCCAGTCCACAAAGAGGGAAATGGATGAGAAACACATTTTAAAAAACAAGGTTTGGGAGAAGTGCCCTTTGGCACAGGATGCCCAGGGAAAGCCTTTCTGATAAAGAGTCCGTTGATAAAGTGATCTTACCAATGGCCGGTTTGTCATCATGGTCAGAATTATAGCCGAGTGTATGTTCCCTCCCCTCCCTCACAATGCAACACGTGAATAATACCTCTCAGAACAAGGAAAAGTAGTCTCCTCATTTCCACATTTGATAATAATCAGTAAAAGAAGTTACAGCTATGCAAATTATCATATATTATTATTATTTATCTGGGCTTCCCTGGTGGCTCAGACGGTAAAGCGTCTGTCTGCAATGCAGGAGACCCAGGTTCAATCCCTGGGTTGGGACGATCCCCTGGAGAAGGAAATGGCAGCCCACTCCAGTATTCTTGCCTGGAAAATCCTACCAGAGCCTACCAGGCTCCACCGTCCATGGGGTCACGAAGAACTCTTATTTTGATAACCAGAAACCCTAAAACAGGTTGGTTACCCTCTTCACAATGGATGCCTTTGTAAATTTATGGTACTGTTATAACCCTTCAAGATAACAAAGCTGAAAGTTCACTTCAATTTTAGTCATAAAAAGCCTAAAATATTTGGTTCAGTTGCTAGAGCACTTGGCATATATACACACCATATACATTTACTTATATACATATGCATACACAGGTGGATATACCTGCATATATGCAGAGGCATATTTTTGTGCCTGCACACACATAAAACAGCCCATCTAATTACGAGAACACAGAACATAGATTTTCCTTTTGTCCGCAGATTAAATCCTTCCCCAAGCCAGCCAACCTGTGATGTGCATGTGTGGTCTGGCTTATAATTACTATGTGAAGGTCACTCTCATTGAAGGCCAGGTTCTTTCCTCTGTCTCGCTGAACTTCACCTTATTGGCTTTTGTCTCTTCTAAAGAGGGCTTGAAAAGTAAAATCCAATGGAATTATTTACATCGTGTTCTCCATGTTCTCTTATATTCTTCTTCAGGAGTTGATTTTCAAATGAAAATGCTGATCGTAGATGGAGAACAGACAGTACTGCAGCTGTGGGATACAGCTGGCCAGGAGAGGCAAGTGCTTTCCCCAGAGCTTTGAATTCTGCTGAGGTTTGCATGGACAAGCCTTGTAGGACATTCAGTATCTTTTGTGCTCATGATAATATAGTTCTGATATAGTGTTAGAACTTTAAAAATGCTCGCTTTTTTCCACATCCTTTCCTTCTTCACTCTTCCATCGTCAGTCATGTGAGTCCCTCTAAGCTCCCTTTGAACTGATGACCCACTGGGAAAAAAGAGAGTGCCCTTTCCTAATGAGAGAATGTCGGTGAGGCAGCACTCCTGAAAGTGGCGACAGTGTGAGCAGCTGGGGAGCTGGGGCACCAGAGACAATGGAGAAGAAGACCTGTCGGCAGCTCTGTTCAAGGGCAGAGACACAAACTGAACAGCAGAGCTGCATGTGGCGACACCCTCTCTCTCTTTCATTGCTGATGGACACAAGTGTGAAGCGTGGGTCTTAATCGTATCTCTTTGGCAACAGACTGAATCTGGTTGTGCAGCAAAAAAGCTTGGGGGTGCCTGCCAGCCTCTGTAACGGAGCACCACTTAGAGTATCCACATTCAACAGTGAACAGACACACACAAATACCCGCCCACACAGAGCTCGTATTTTCTAGCAGCATTTTAAAACGTGTGGTTGGCAGGGCCCTACTTAAGATCTTGCAAAATGTTATACTTGGTTGAGTTAGGACATATAGATTGAGGTGTGCTCTTCCCCTGGGAAGCCCCCCATACCCCAGGTGTGTACCCTGTGGTGTTCCACATGGTTGGGTCTTCTTCCAGCCACCCACAGTACTCCCTATCCACCACCCAAAGAGTAGTTATGCTTGGGTGTGCCTCTCCTTCCATATTTCTCTGTGTCCCACACCTGGGTTCCAGTAGCTTGCTGCTGGGACTGACAACTTTAGAAGTTATGCTCTCAACCTTGTCCTGACTATGCACTGGGCTTTGTAGACCTTCTTGAGATTGTTTGGTGGAGGAAATGATTGACTTTTGTAAATCACTAGTGCAGATTCTTCTCCTGTTACCTTTCACTAGGTCATTCTAAGCCTCCGGGATGACCATTTCACAGAATTATGTTGCCACTAGATTTTTCTCAATTGGGCTTGGTTTTTCTTTTTAATATTTATATTTGTTTATTTATTTGCTGCATCGGGTTTTAGTTGTCATGCAGGATCTTTCGTTGCAGCACACAGTTGTGGCACAAGGGGTTAGCAGTTTTGGTTAGGCTTAGTTACTCTGAGGCATGTGGGATCTTAGGTCCCTGACTAGGGACCGAACCTGCACCCCCTACATTGCAAAGCAGAGTCTTAACCACTGGACCACCAGGGAAGTTCCAAGGCTTGCTTTAAAGATGAGGGGTGGGGGGAAAGTGAGCATTAAAGAGATGAAGAATGAGGCAACACCAAACTGACTGACTGATTAGAACTGTTACCCTCATGCTTTTCTCCAGATTCAGAAGCATTGCCAAGTCTTACTTCAGAAGAGCAGATGGTGTTTTGCTGCTGTATGATGTTACATGTGAGAAGAGCTTTCTTAATGTACGAGAGTGGGTAGATATGATTGAGGTAAGAAATCAAAACACACAACAAAAAAATTACATGGGAGCGTTATAGGCTTGATCTCAGGAAATGCTGTTTCTCCTTTGTAAAAATGAACTCAGAAACCATTGTTCCAGGCTCTCAGAAAGAACTGGATGTGGAAGGCAGGGTTCCTAATAGTCCTTAGCAGCACTGGTCTCCTCAGTAGCGGGCCAGTTCCCACAGAACCAAGGACACTAATAAAGTGAGCTTCTGAGTGGTGGTGGGAGAGGGGGAAGTCCTGGGTTTTAATATGATCAGAACCCAATTGGCAGCAAGTGAAAATCCAGACAACCCAAGGAAAAGCAGTTCTCACAAACAAGAGGGTGATGGAGCTGGGTGTGTAGTGTGACTGGAGGTGTAATAGGGGCTTCCACGTGTGCTCAATGTATAGGTGAAAGCACACCAACACGTGTGCTAGAAGTATAGGTGAAATACCATCACCACCTGGCACCACCTAGTCCAAATTCTATAGGAACCATGTTCTCAGCCTTCTTCTGATAGAGATTTGGGTCTTTACATACCCAAGGTACTACTAACATACTAACTGGTATTTTAAAATGTGTGGTTACTATCTATGCTTTCTTTTGCTCAAATGAGATGGTGTCTTTCATCTGAGGAGCTTAATTTTTTAAAGTAGGAAACTATTTTGACCACAGTTAATGTTCTGCCAACATTATTAATCACCATAAAACTACAGTTCAAGCCATGATTCAGCGTAGTCTCTTGGGAAAAAAAAAAAAAAAACCTAGTGACTAATACAATTTTTCAAGTATGTCTGTGATCTATCATTTTTAACAGGCATTAAGTGCAGTGGTGGCTGAACAGAGAACTGATTGCTGTCTGATCTCAAGTCAGCCTCTAGATTCTTTAATTGGGCCTGTTTCATACCCTGTAAAATACCAAAATATTCTCTTTCTAACTAAAGATGTAAGAAATGACTGACTGAAAAATGGCAATAAGACTCAATGATAAATATGCATTTTGCTTAACTGAAAAATCATGACTGAAAATTATATATACATCAAAAGCATGTTGACATTTATGTAGTATTTTTATTTCACAAACTTTTCTACATGTTATATTCATCTCTGTAACATATCTGAGAAAGGAAGTAAATGTAATGTTGTTCTCACTTTTTATGAGAAACCTGAGGCATAGAAAGTGCATGCCACTGGCTTGTAGTCATTTGGAGGTTGGAGTGAAAGGGAAAATTAGACCTCCTGATTCAACACTGGTTGTTCTTTTGATGAAGCTCCAGAATGAGCTTCCCTGGTGGCTCAGGGGTTAAAGCGTCTGCCTCCAACCCGGGAGACCCGGGTTCGATACCTGGGTTGGGAAGATCCCCTGGAGAAGGAAATGGCAATCCACTCCAGTATTCTTGCCTGGAGAATCCCATGGACAGAGAAGCCTACTAGGTTACAGTCCACGGGGTCGCAAAGAGTCGGACACGACTATGCGACTTCACCTCGCCTCAGAATGAGCAGCAGGTTAAGAAAAACTCCAATATCAAGAAAGGATCTCCAAGGTAGTTAGTGCCTAGAGAAGAGGCATCTACTCAAGGGGACAGAGGAAGCTCTGGGGAGACCAACAAGAGAAGAATGGATAATCCCAACTAACTCACACACAGATATTTAAGATCTATAGCAAAACTGTTTATTGTTGAAACTTTTGGACTTGATCTCCCTTTTAAGACTTTGGATTATACTCAAGACAAAGAGGCACAGAAGGCAGGGTCAGCCATAGGGTTGAAAAAGCCCTATGTGACGTTACGGCCTATGCCAGGTGCCCTACTGCCATAATTTGCTAGATAAGTAAGCACCTACTTGCTGTAAGTGATTCATTGGTGTTATTTGTGTCATTGGTGTTATTGATTAGCTATTGGTGTTTCCTTTCATAGGGTCAGAAAAGGGAGAAAACTGTATTCAAGATGAAATACTGAATTTGTTACTGGAGAAAAAATNAAAAAAAAAAAAACCTAGTGACTAATACAATTTTTCAAGTATGTCTGTGATCTATCATTTTTAACAGGCATTAAGTGCAGTGGTGGCTGAACAGAGAACTGATTGCTGTCTGATCTCAAGTCAGCCTCTAGATTCTTTAATTGGGCCTGTTTCATACCCTGTAAAATACCAAAATATTCTCTTTCTAACTAAAGATGTAAGAAATGACTGACTGAAAAATGGCAATAAGACTCAATGATAAATATACATTTTGCTTAACTGAAAAATCATGACTGAAAATTATATATACATCAAAAGCATGTTGACATTTATGTAGTATTTTTATTTCACAAACTTTTCTACATGTTATATTCATCTCTGTAACATATCTGAGAAAGGAAGTAAATGTAATGTTGTTCTCACTTTTTATGAGAAACCTGAGGCATAGAAAGTGCATGCCACTGGCTTGTAGTCATTTGGAGGTTGGAGTGAAAGGGAAAATTAGACCTCCTGATTCAACACTGGTTGTTCTTTTGATGAAGCTCCAGAATGAGCTTCCCTGGTGGCTCAGGGGTTAAAGCGTCTGCCTCCAACCCGGGAGACCCGGGTTCGATACCTGGGTTGGGAAGATCCCCTGGAGAAGGAAATGGCAATCCACTCCAGTATTCTTGCCTGGAGAATCCCATGGACAGAGAAGCCTACTAGGTTACAGTCCACGGGGTCGCAAAGAGTCGGACACGACTATGCGACTTCACCTCGCCTCAGAATGAGCAGCAGGTTAAGAAAAACTCCAATATCAAGAAAGGATCTCCAAGGTAGTTAGTGCCTAGAGAAGAGGCATCTACTCAAGGGGACAGAGGAAGCTCTGGGGAGACCAACAAGAGAAGAATGGATAATCCCAACTAACTCACACACAGATATTTAAGATCTATAGCAAAACTGTTTATTGTTGAAACTTTTGGACTTGATCTCCCTTTTAAGACTTTGGATTATACTCAAGACAAAGAGGCACAGAAGGCAGGGTCAGCCATAGGGTTGAAAAAGCCCTATGTGACGTTACGGCCTATGCCAGGTGCCCTACTGCCATAATTTGCTAGATAAGTAAGCACCTACTTGCTGTAAGTGATTCATTGGTGTTATTTGTGTCATTGGTGTTATTGATTAGCTATTGGTATTTCCTTTCATAGGGTCAGAAAAGGGAGAAAACTGTATTCAAGATGAAATATTGAATTTGTTACTGGAGAAAAAATGAGCTGCCACTTGGCATTTGACTGACTTATCTCAGTGAGTCTTCACCATGGCTCACCTTTTCTCATTTGGGGAAATTCTGTTGGGACAGTTTATATGGCCACTATAATATGGGTCAAAACTAACAGTGAGATAGTTCAGATGCATGAAAGGATTGGGAAGCAGTGGAGTGTCAGTGGTGAATGGATCCTCTGAATTAATAATTAATATATTTCACTTGAAAACCACTAGGTTAGAAAATCTTAAAATTATGACCATTTACCTGTTATTTAAAATGTATTGATTGGATATTTGGGTAAAAGTTGGAGACACTTGAGACATGAGATCTCTTTCCAGCTTCTACACATTCAAAAATATTTTGGCCATCCCTGTTCTGTGCATGTATTGGCAATATATCCATTAAAAAAAAAACCAAAAGGTCCTACCCTTTGGAGCTTGTATTCTAGTTAGGGAGATGTAAAAGGCAACCAACATAAATAAATAAAATGAATGATAGGAAGTGCTAGACGTAGAAACAAAACAAAGCCAGGATGAACGGCCTTACAGTGAGGCAGAGTGCTGCAGGTGGTGCAGTCAGGCTGATAGGCCAGGAGGTCCTATTTGAGTCAAGACTTGAAGGAGGTGCCATTACTTACCCATGTGGCTTTGAGAAGTCTTGGCTGGCTTAAGTGAATATTTGATTAATGGTTTCCATATGATCCTGAGCAGTTCCCCACAGAATGCAATTACTTAACACATTAATGGGTAGAGTGTCTAGTCTGGAGCAGGGCTTTTCATTTCCTTCTCCCCTTTGCTTTTACTTTACTCTGATGCATTCCATTGGAGGAAAATGGTCAGAAGAGAAAGGAAGTATAATTTTAGTTTCAAGGCTCATTTTTGATGCTGTATCAGGTGTGGCACCAAAGTGGGTGAACCTGGATGTGTTTAGGCGCCGCAAAGAGTCATTTCCCCACGTGTCACTCACCACTGCTGCCTCACTTGTTTAGGAGCCAAAAGGCTGTTTTTCTAGTCACGTAGTCTTCAGTTCTCATCATAGCCTGCTGAGGGGGGCTTACTGACCCCTTCATTTCAGACAGGGAAATGGAGTCAGAAACAGGAAGAGGCTTGCTGGACTTCACGCAGTCACGGCCGGTGAGCAGCCAGGTGGTGGGAGGGGTGGAGTCTCAGACTTACTTCGGCCTCTCACATCTTCCAGTCAGTCAGCCAGCTCCTCTGTGAAGGCCACGACAGTGTGCACATGCTAGTTGGGGGGCACTTTCCTGAGAAACTGATACTTTGAATGATTGCTCATCAACTCCTCACAAGAAATATGTTGATCTTTAGGGCCTTTGCATTTTGCTTTCGTCATAAGCCAGATAGCAGTGAGTATGGAACTTTCAGACTCCTTTTCTGTCCCCTCATAGCTGAGGGAATGTTTGTGTGTTTTGTACCTGGGGTAATGAAGCCGGCTTGTTATCACCTCTGTTTGGAGTGAAATTTATAGCAAATTATGTGAGCACTACAGCTAGATGTAACTCTGGGTCATGCGTCTCGAGTTTGTATCAGTTTCTGTAGCGGCAAGGATGATGGAGTCATTTGGACCTCGGCCTTCACCCTTACATCTTATTTAACCGCTGAATTTCAGTGTTCTGGTCCGGAAATGGGGAAAAGTTTGTCTCCTTTTAGGGATATTTTGAAGTTTAAAGATACTGTCTGTACACCATGTGGCATACAAGGGGATTCAGAAATGGTAGCTGTTGTTGTCATCATCCTCATGACTTGTCCAGTGTTTCATGTATGCACCATTTTTCCTTTTCTTCATGGTAGGATGCAGCCCATGAGAGCATTCCTATCATGTTGGTAGGAAACAAGGCTGATCTTCGTGACGCTGCTGAAGCAGAGGGACAAAAATGTGTCCCAGGGTACTTTGGAGAAAAGCTGGCCATGGTAAGAGTAAGAGTGGGTCCAAACTAGAAGTGGTCTTTCACTTTTCTCTACGTGTGCTGAAAAGGGTGTTTGACAAACCTCCACTCTGTCTGATGGGTCTTCTGTCCTTACACAGACAGAATTCCCAGTGCCTCCTATCCACCCCATGAATGTAAATAATTAACAAGAATTAAATCCCTTGTGGGGGTAAAACAATCATGTGATCATTTTCCCCACTGAGTATCAGTGACAAAGAGGAGGCAAAATTCTCCTGTCTTCTTCCTCACTCTTCCCCAGTTCCTGGAATCCTCCTCTAGTCCTAGATAAAGGAATAAGAATGGGTGTCCTATTTGGAAGAGTTGACTTTGGTTCCAGAGGGTCACTGTGCCAAGGAGCAGCAGATGATGCCGTGTGTCACCTGGGTGATAGGGTGAAGAGAATTGGTAGACATGTTCTTTTTTCTAAGATTAGTACTCAGTTGGAATAGTATAAAATTATTCTTGGTTATGCATTTGTATAAGGAATGGGCCTCATTTCTGTTCAGATTACGATTGTGGGCAGTGTTTATTCTCTCATCACTGTCATTGTGCAGAATGCTTCGTGGCCCTCTTATGACTTATTTTACCCAAACAAGGAATCAGATGGCCCTTGGGTAAAATAAGTTCTTACCATAACAGTCTCATTTGACATAGCTATTATTGTTATCTGTCATCATCAATGAAAAGACTGCTCTATAACATAAACAAGTGATCTTTAAAAAGAAGTTTCAATTTCCCTATTTTAAGTTGGAATTGTTTCTTATTTTAAATAGTATAACTGTGAGCCAAATATGATAAACATTAAAACTAGGCAATGAAATACAGACAAGATCCATTCAACACATATTTAATTGTATTTACCAAGTGAAAAGTACTTTATTGTGAGCTGAGCAAAGGGTAGAAAACAAAAGAGACCATCCTTGCCCTCACATAGTTTACTGTCTAGGGGAGACAGACATTAATCCTATGTAATCCACTCGTTCCCCTAGAGAGCCATTACTCCTTGCCACATGCCATCTTTAGTCCTTCTCCAAAATTTCTTATTGATTCCCCAAGGTTTGCTTACTTATTATGCATCTCATGTCCACCACCCTCCTGCATCCTCAAAGGCCATCTCTATTTCACCCAATAACATCCTATGAAATTCAGCAGCAGCACTACCCATTTCTACTAGAAATAAGATTCATTTGGGGAATTATTCTAGCATTTCTGTGGATTGAGGGGGTCATGAGTAAAAGTTTCACAGTAATCTTTCCCCATTGTTTGGTTGTTCCTTTCTCCCTGCTCCAGAGTATCCATCACATCCTCTCCCAGTCCCACACAGGAACAAGGTAAACCACACCTGGCCCCACAGCACACACAGTCCTCCTTTCCTAAAGGAGTTGTTTCCAGCTTGTTAGACAAGACACATTTCATCAATTACAATTGTGGCAAGTGCTGTGCTGGAAAAATACATGTCAAGAGGTTTTATAATAGGAATTCCTAATGCTGACTTTTTCAGAGTTAGGAAACACTTAATCTCAACTTTAGGGAAGGATTACCTAAAAATCAAAAAGGTAGGTAAAAGTCAGCCTGGTGAAGGGGGTTACTAAGGATATAGGATAACCTAGGTAGTGGTAACAACAGGTGCAAAGGTCCTGAAAGTGAAAGTTGTATCCAACTCTTTGCGACCCCATGGACTGTACAGTCCGTGGAATTCTCCAGGCCAGAATGCTGGAGTGGGTAGCCTTCCCTTCCTCAGGGGATCTTCCCAATCCAGGTAGCAAACCCAGGAGTCCCACATTGCAGTCAGGTTCTTTACCCACTGAGCCACAAGGGAAGCCAGCAAAGGTCCTGAGGTGGGAGAAAATTTGGAGCATTGGAGAAATAAAGGGATAACTTGAGCATTGTGAGGGAGAGTGGCCACTGGTAGAACTGAGAGATTGGCTGGGGCCCCATACAAGCATACCTAGGCCTTGTCGGCCAGGTAAGCATTTCAGTATTGCTTGTAAAGGATGGGGAACATCAGAAGGTCTGAAGCAGAAGAGTGATAACAACCAATGACTGTATGTATAACCACTGTGAGGTTAAATAATAGAGGACTAGAAAATGTATATTGGTTTTAGCAACACAAAGGCTGCTGAATCACAACATAAAAAGATGATAGGGTGAAGAAGGGTGTGTTAGCTGCTGGCCTAAAGGAGACATACTTCTGATGAACATTGGTTACCTTAAGCTACCATTTTTATCTCTGAAGTTATTTGATAGAGAACATTTGGTGGCATGTGTGACTCTTGGATATGAGAACCTTAAACTATGAAATTTTGTATAGTGGGATGGGTTTTTTTGGGGGGGGATGCAAAATAAAAATTCTCTGATTGGGTGGAATATTATTCAGCCATTAAAAAGAATGAAATAATACTATTTGCTGCAACATGGATGGACCTAGAGAGCATCCTACTGAGTGAAGTAAGCCAGACAGAGGAGAAAAATTAAATGATATCCCTTATATGTGGAATCTAAAAAGAAATTATACAAATGAACTTACTTAAAAATCAAAAACAGACTCACAAACTTTGAGAAGGAACTTATGGTTGCCAGGGGGAAGGTTGGGAGAAAGGGATAGTTAGGGAGTTTGGGATGGACATGTACACACTGCTATATTTAAAATGGATAACCAGCAAGAACCTACTGTATAGCACATGAAACTTTGCTAAGTGTTATGTGGCAGGCTGGATAAGACAGGGATTTGAGGGAGAGTGGATACATGTATATGTATGGCTGAGTCCCTTTGCTATTCACTTGAAACTATCACAACATTATTTGTTAACTGGATATACCCTAATAAAAAAAAAAGTTTTTTATTTTTTAATTCTTTTGACGAGGAACTGTTACTGGAATAACTAGGCTCAAATGTGTTTTTTTTTAAAGTCTTAAAACTTTGAATCCAATTACTTAACTATTATTTTTAGCATACTCAACAGGGGAATATTTTTATTTTATTGATTTTAAAAGTGAACATTCCAGGAAACCTATTCAAAGCCTTCATTTAATTGTATATACATATATATATGCTTTTTTAACAGACCTATGGGGCATTATTTTGTGAAACAAGCGCCAAAGATGGTTCAAATATAGTGGAAGCTGTTCTCCATCTTGCTCGGTAAAGTTTTGCCTTATGTTTGGAAAACTGAATGTAGGATTGAATTTTCACTTAGCTGCTGTATGTGTCAAATATATTGACCATAAAGTGAATCTGTATTGGGGAACACTGTCTTGTCTTCCAGTAGTGCTTGGAGAAACAGTTTTTGAAAAAACTGGTAATGCTGCTTGTTCCCTGTGGACGTTGGGAAAATACCTCTACTGCCAAACAAAAACAGGTGCATCTGAGGTGCTGTTGACATTTCTGCAAAATGTCACCACAAAGCTAACAGCCGATGCGTATGAATCATTTCCAGGAACCAGATTTTAAACACAAGAGACCATTATGAATATAACTTTTATGACATTTTCCAAGGTAAAGGAAAAAAAATTTCACAAAGCAATTTGTATATCATGCCAGTTGGAAGTACTTTGTTTACATTCTTACCCAGGTAATTTTTAAGCTTAGACAATGGTGTTAATAATAAATAACATTCTTTGATGTGGATTAGAATGAAAACTGTATCACTGAGGAACTTGGATTTAACTGTATTTCAATCTTTGCAGTATTCTTAAGAAATAACAATGTTTTCTGTTAGACTTATTTCTTCTGCTAGTTTTCTGCCACAAGTGAAAAGATGATTCTTTACTGGTCTAACAGTTTAAATATTAAAAAAAGAAAGAAAAAATATAAAAACATGCATTATCAAAATCCAGCCAATGAACTTTAATTGCTGACAAAGCAAAACCACTTTAGGCATGTAGTTCTTTTTCTGATCATTTGTGAGATTCTGGATTTTATAAGAACCTTAACTTTAGTAGAATAAAGGGCTCAGCACTACCTTCACCTCAGGTAGGAGGTGCCACATTGCTGCCCCAGCTGAACAGGAAAGGAAGCTGCAGCTAAGGCGCTCTGCATGGCTGAGGACTTCTGCCCAGCGCGCTGGAGGAGTGTAGTGGCAGGAGGCTCAAAGTCCAATCTTAAATCTGCCCTGAACAGCTGTGGAGTCTTGACTAAGTCCAGCATTTCTAATCTGTAAAATGAGGGAAGGGGCTAAAGAAAATGATCCGTAAGGCTTTCTAGTCCTGACAGCCATAAGTCCACAGATAAGTGTGTTGAGTCAGCCTAGCAGCCACCCTGTTTACAATGTAGCTTTACTTAAAACAGCTGTGTGCAGAAGCATTTTGAAGGTCGCTTCTTGTGAATCACTCATCAGAGAGCTTTTTAAATTGTTGAAACCTCTACGTTACTTATGTTAGCAATATGTTAAATAGGAAAATTATAAATAAAGCAAATCTGTAGAGCCTTTAATTTGCTTTATACCATGTCATCTGATTGTTTGTCAAAGTACCAAATCTTAAATGAAAATGGTTTCGTTTCCACCAGTAAGATTACTTTAAAAAGTTTTATAGCCTTCAAAATGTTGTGTATAGTGCAAAACATTAAGTTCTTGACTTGATCTCATAATAGTTCCCATAATTCCATTTCATACCATGTCATGTCTTAAAACCTGAAAAGTTTATGGATTTCTACTGTCTGAAACAGTGTTTGTTTTTAAAGGGAGGCCATAAGTGTTTGGTTAACAACCTGAATTCTTTTGCCTTTTCTTGAAAAACCTCTCAATCCCAGGAAAAGTCATTCCTAGAAATTCAGTTTCCCTGTAGGGCTGACAGGACGTTCATTCCAACTACTATCCATCAGTACATCAGTCTGCCACCACTAGAGCCACAGGCTTTAAACATTTTGCAATAGATTCAAGTACAACAGGCATCAAATTGGTCAGTGGCCTGAAATTTGAGAAAAACATAAAAAGCTCAGGCTGATATATTAGTTCAGCACCGTTGCTGAATCCACTGGGTGTAAATCTGTCCATAAGACTGATTCATTTAAAATGCTGTTAAGCATATGGCAGTTTGGGGTGAGGTAATTTAGTTTTCCCAACTTAAACCTGTTTTAGATGTTTGGAATTATATTTTCCTGATTCCCTTAAAGTGGGAGTGCCTGCATTTTGAGTAGATTTAAGAAAACTGAAGGCCAAGTGAAAAATACAGCCTGTTTTTCTCCCTTAATATTTGCTTTCAAGGTTCAGTAATGTCTGCATTATTGAATGCTGAGTGCTCAGCATGAAGGCCTTGTAGAGATATCAGGGTATGTAAGATAGGCTGTGCAATTTAAAACTAGAGAAAAAAAAGAAAAATATGACCGGGCAGCCATATGATACATAGCTGATAGGGGCCTGTTGGACCTCCCAGAAGAGAGAGATGTGAGTTCTCTTGTGAAGATGCTGTGTTTACTGTACCCACTGTACAGATAAGAAAACTGAGAATTAGAAAGCTTTATCGGCTTGCTCAAAGTGACACAGCTACTAAGTGGCAAAATTAGGACTTTGCACTACTTTGAATCTCTGATTTGCCTTTTAAATGCTGGCAATTTCAGGATTCTATTTTGTACTCTCTTGCTCTTACTTTCTCTGCCTAATGTCTTCCATCCCCATGGTTCCTAAAACTGTGTCTAGACAGTGACTTCCAATTTCTATATTTTTAACTCTCATTTTTTTAACTGCCATCTTTTTAAAAATTCCATGTTCCCACCCACCAACAAATGGAAATTCCGTAGGTCCAACTGAAA
>SJYW01017749.1:341826-368178 GCA_006410735.1 Raphicerus campestris | reverse complement strand
CCTCTGTTAATTCTAAAAGAAATTTAGGAAGAGACAAAAGGATTTTTTGGATTTTAACCATCTGCTGTTATCTCCATGATCAAGTATTATTTCAAAATGGTTATAAAGCCATCATTGCTTTTCTTAATGTTAAGCATTAGCTGGGGGTGGAAGCTAGGTTCCAGAGTCCTAAGGAATGAGCTGTGCGTGTGGCAGACTATACACCATGCATAACCACAGGAGTGAGCAACAGTAGTCTGTGTGCGTGTGTGTATGCACCTGGGTATGTGCTTCTGTGTACATGATGAGTGTGTACCCTACTGTTCAGAATGCAGATGGCTGGAGCTCACCTGCATGGTTGCTATCCAAGTTCTGCCGTTTCTTCAGCTATGTGACCTAAGGGAAATTTCTTAACCTTTTTTGTTTGCGTTCATTTTCTCACATATAAAATGGGACACAGTAAAATCATACCCTTGAGGATTAAATGTCAACACCTACAAAGCATTTAGCACCCTGTCTGGATGGCACACAGCAAGTGCTTAGCAGTGCAGTTTTATTTCTACCGAGTTGTTTATGGTTCTATTTTATACCTCAGTAATCTTCTCTGTCTGTATGTCTCTCTTTCTGTCTCCAGGGAAGTGAAAAAAAGAACTGATGAGGATGACAGCAAATCCATTACCAATCTGGGTGGCACTAGTTCCAAAAAGTCAACCCAGATAAAGAACTGTTGCAATGGTTAACTCCAAACCCTCCTCGGCCCACGAAGCCTTCATTCCCAGAGTACTGAATGTACATGACTTATTTGCTTCTTCCATGAAGTGGTACATCCTACAGACACTTACGTGGAGAGTTACAGTGTGGGGAATCTGAACTGTGTTCTCGGGTCCCTCCAGAACCTCGGCTCTTTTTTGCTGTTTCAATGAGTGATTTGGGCCCCCTGGTTAAATATGCCTGCCTTATCTTTAGAAAGTCTTTTTATGCTCAGATCAAAGCTATAAAAGAAATTCACTGACATAATTAGATTCATGTGGTAGATGACATTTACTTCCAATATTCAGTACTGTTGGGTTGGCCACAAAGTTTGTTCAGGTTTTTCTCCATTTTATAGGAAACCCCAAACAAACTTTTTGGTCAACCCAATAGAAAACTAGTAAAAGGGGGTTACCTTCCTACCTTTGCTGTAAACTAGCTTTCTGGTCTTGAACCTGTCAGCAACCCACATTAGATCCATTTCCTCATCTGTAAACAAGCAGCTTGGCCTTTCAGGCCTTGGCTCTCTCAGCTCTGAAGCTCTTTAAGGAGCAAGGAGAGTGTGATAGCCCACGGTTTATAAGGACTCTGGTCGTTCATCTTTTTAAATATTTAAGTATCAATTTTTCTCACTTCTTGTACAAGAACAGAAAAACAAACAAACAAACAAAAAACAGCAAGAGATTTCAGGTGCTGGTGAAAGGGAGTAATTGAGAATGACTACTAATGGGTATCTAGTTTCTTTGGGGATGAAGAAAATGTTCTGGAATTATATTGTGCTAATGTTGCACAACTTTGTGACTATACTAAAACCCACTAAATTGTATAATTTAAATGGTGAATGTTAAGATATGTGAACTATATAGTTGTATATATATAGTTTTTAAAATATACAAGTTTATCATTTTGCCAAATGAAAATATGCAAATTCAAACCTCCCCATGGCTTAAGAGCATAATCTTTTTTCTTTAACAGATACCCTAACACCTTGGCTGCCAGCATTCACATCCTTAAATAATGAATAGTGAAAGAAATGTTATGTGTAGTTTTGAAAAATCATCTCTTTTGAAGAGGAATTGTGGTTAGGGTACAGGTGAGTCAGTCCTTTGTCTGAGGTGACTCGGGACTCATCTTCACCAACAGCCTCAGGGGTCTTGCTCTCCTAAGAAGCTGTGCTGCCTCCCAGACTTCCCCACTGAAATGTCTCCAAGAGCCAAAGGTCAATACCTGACCCTAGGGTGGGTCAGCGAGGCATGGTCTTTGGTTTCAATTTTTAGTGGCCAGAACGAACTAAGTTATTCCCAACCAGAGACTTGAACTTAACATGAGTCATAGGTCCAGGCCCCAAGTAGCCTGCTGAAAAAAAATAATAGCTCTTATTTATTGTACTATGTAAGCTAAAAACATCCCTCTTAGAGAATTAAAACAACTCTACTTACCATTTTTATGATCAGACCTTAAATTCGCCAAGGTTTTGTTTGTTTTTTTTTAATGAAAATTGGGTAGTATGTTAACACAGCTTATAAATAGCCACATTTATTTAGCTTTTCAAAGTGTGCCTTCTCTCTGCTGGTGAGATCTAGTACGGTTGTTCTTTTTCACTGGGACGTTGGTTCTATCTTCAACAACTCTACCATGGATTCCTGTTTCCTGGTCCCAGAGGGGGGAAAAAAGTTTACATTTTTTGCTATAAAGAAATAGCTTGCTGGTGGGGAACTGTCAAACTGAATCAGGGAGGGATGGTTATTTTTGTGCCATGGTGCGATGAAAGTTTTACCACTGCTATCTGCCTCGGTGGCATCTGTGGAGCCCAGGTTAGAACAGACCTAACAGACCTGTGTGTTGATACATGGTATTCAAGTTTAGGAGTTTGGTGCAGTTGCACAAAACTGTGTTAGTATACATGTTGTTGTGTTGTCTTTATTTATTTTCCCCCAGTGTCTGTATTTGTTTTACAATATGTATATAATAGTATATACCTTTGATACAGAGTATTATCTTGGTCTTTGCATCTGGACTATATGGGCAGTAACCCAAACCGATTAGATTACATAGGTGCCTATGATAAATGAAGCAAACATCTTTAACTATCTTAACGTGGATAAATATTTTTGCAACAAAATTCAAATTAGACTTACAAATTAGACTTATAGCTCTGGTTAGCTATCCTATTTAAAGAAAAGCTACTGCTAGCTCTTTCACTGCCCTGCTAGGAAACTAAGTTTATTACCAACATTTGATTTTATGAAGCTGTTCACAAATTTGGAGTTTATTTTTGGTAATAACAAAAACAGCTAGTGTTTTTAACTTGAACTTAATTTGCTACTCTACTCATCTTGTCTCAATTACTCCTTGTAGAGATTTTAAAATCACAATTACACTACAGTCTTTTTTACGTATCCTGACCTACTGGGTATTATTTTAGTTTTGACGTGAAAAGAACACTGGATATAGAGACATTTTTCCCTGATAACTTTTAGCCTCATGCNGGTGAATGTTAAGATATGTGAACTATATAGTTGTATATATATAGTTTTTAAAATATACAAGTTTATCATTTTGCCAAATGAAAATATGCAAATTCAAACCTCCCCATGGCTTAAGAGCATAATCTTTTTTCTTTAACAGATACCCTAACACCTTGGCTGCCAGCATTCACATCCTTAAATAATGAATAGTGAAAGAAATGTTATGTGTAGTTTTGAAAAATCATCTCTTTTGAAGAGGAATTGTGGTTAGGGTACAGGTGAGTCAGTCCTTTGTCTGAGGTGACTCGGGACTCATCTTCACCAACAGCCTCAGGGGTCTTGCTCTCCTAAGAAGCTGTGCTGCCTCCCAGACTTCCCCACTGAAATGTCTCCAAGAGCCAAAGGTCAATACCTGACCCTAGGGTGGGTCAGCGAGGCATGGTCTTTGGTTTCAATTTTTAGTGGCCAGAACGAACTAAGTTATTCCCAACCAGAGACTTGAACTTAACATGAGTCATAGGTCCAGGCCCCAAGTAGCCTGCTGAAAAAAAATAATAGCTCTTATTTATTGTACTATGTAAGCTAAAAACATCCCTCTTAGAGAATTAAAACAACTCTACTTACCATTTTTATGATCAGACCTTAAATTCGCCAAGGTTTTGTTTGTTTTTTTTTAATGAAAATTGGGTAGTATGTTAACACAGCTTATAAATAGCCACATTTATTTAGCTTTTCAAAGTGTGCCTTCTCTCTGCTGGTGAGATCTAGTACGGTTGTTCTTTTTCACTGGGACGTTGGTTCTATCTTCAACAACTCTACCATGGATTCCTGTTTCCTGGTCCCAGAGGGGGGAAAAAAGTTTACATTTTTTGCTATAAAGAAATAGCTTGCTGGTGGGGAACTGTCAAACTGAATCAGGGAGGGATGGTTATTTTTGTGCCATGGTGCGATGAAAGTTTTACCACTGCTATCTGCCTCGGTGGCATCTGTGGAGCCCAGGTTAGAACAGACCTAACAGACCTGTGTGTTGATACATGGTATTCAAGTTTAGGAGTTTGGTGCAGTTGCACAAAACTGTGTTAGTATACATGTTGTTGTGTTGTCTTTATTTATTTTCCCCCAGTGTCTGTATTTGTTTTACAATATGTATATAATAGTATATACCTTTGATACAGAGTATTATCTTGGTCTTTGCATCTGGACTATATGGGCAGTAACCCAAACCGATTAGATTACATAGGTGCCTATGATAAATGAAGCAAACATCTTTAACTATCTTAACGTGGATAAATATTTTTGCAACAAAATTCAAATTAGACTTACAAATTAGACTTATAGCTCTGGTTAGCTATCCTATTTAAAGAAAAGCTACTGCTAGCTCTTTCACTGCCCTGCTAGGAAACTAAGTTTATTACCAACATTTGATTTTATGAAGCTGTTCACAAATTTGGAGTTTATTTTTGGTAATAACAAAAACAGCTAGTGTTTTTAACTTGAACTTAATTTGCTACTCTACTCATCTTGTCTCAATTACTCCTTGTAGAGATTTTAAAATCACAATTACACTACAGTCTTTTTTACGTATCCTGACCTACTGGGTATTATTTTAGTTTTGACGTGAAAAGAACACTGGATATAGAGACATTTTTCCCTGATAACTTTTAGCCTCATGCATTTTCATAAATTATTTTTTTCCACTTGCTGCTTTATATGACATATGTGACATTTGATTATTTAATGCTAAATGTGATTTGCATAAGGCCCAAACCACATAACCCTCTTGCTGAAGATAAAATTGAGCTTAAAGATTTATTTTCATATTTGTACAGTGATTAGCTTCAGAGTCATGGTTTTCGTAGGCTTTTATTGTATATATGTGTAAGAAATTTCATACATATATATTAAGAAGACCTCTAAGTAATGAAATAATTATTTTATGATTTTGATTTACATGGTTTACATTTTCATAATATTGGCTGTATTTCATTTATACTGTTTCTCTTCATACCACTAATAATTATCCCATAATGTGTAATTTATGGTAGTACAAATGTCTAAAGAATACATTATATTTTCTGCATCATAAATTCAGTTTAAAAAAAAACACTCGCTTTGGTCTTCTGGTATTTCCTCCAGCTTTGCTGCAGGCATTGCTGAAGTAATTTTAGTTCTAGGATGTGCCTACATGAAACTGCGCCTCTAAAACCCTGGCCCGGGCAGCTAGCTGGGGAAGAAAAGGGTGGTATGTGGTACTGTGGCACATCTCATCCTCTCGACCAGCGGGTCTACAGGTTGACCAGCTTTGGGGTGTGATATCTTTAGTAGAAAACTGGCAGGACATACTCTGGCCATTCTCATGACCTTGGGTTAGGCCCCTTCTCTGACACCCCCTCTGTACCCACCCCCAACAACACCCTGCCTAGCTAACTCCTGCTTCTCCTTCTAAACATCACTTCCTTCAGGAAGTTTCCCTGCTCATCCTGGTTTGGATGCGGCTGCCTGCTCTCATTTTTTTAGTACCCTTTCTAACTGGTCAGCATCCTTACTGACCTCATACTTGTTTAACTAGACATATTATTTGAGCTTTATCCCTGTTGTTTGCTGCTGCCTGCCCTCTGCTATACACAGTGCTCGAATGGTGATCAAAGAAAACTGTTTAAATAAGGCAGGCTTTGCAGAGTTTCTGCAGACACACACACACAGAGACATACACACACAACAGAATAACAGGCAGTGTACTGTAGTGGCCACAGGTCTGAGCTCTGTAGCCAGCCTGCTTGGGTTTTGAACCTTGCCTCATGAACCTTCTAGTCAGTAACTGTGAATGAGGAGCTTATTTAACCTTTGTGTACCCCAGCTTCTTCACTGGTAAAACAGAGATGATAACAGTACCTTTTTCATGGAGTGGTTGCTGCTGCTAAGTCGCTTCAGTCGTGTCTGACTCTGTGCGACCCCACAGACAGCAGCCCACCAGGTTCCCCCGTCCCTGGGATTCTCCAGGCAAGAACACTGGAGTGGGTTGCCACGTCCTTCTCCAAAACCTCTGGTGGCTCAGATGGTAAAGCATCTGCCTACAATGTGGGAGACCCAGGTTCGATCCCTGGGCTAGGAAGATCCCCTGGAGAAGGAAATGGCAACCCACTCCAGTACACTTGCCTGGAAAATCCCATAGACGGAGGAGCCTGGTAGGCTACTGGGGTCGCCAAGAGTTGGGCACAACCGACAGACCTTTTTCATGGAGTGGTTATGAGGACTAAATAAGTGTATGTAAGGAAAGTGCTGAGAACAGTACCTGGCACTTTGATCAGTTTAGTTCAGTCACTCAGTCGTGTCCAACTCTTTGTGACCCCATGGACTGCAGCACCTCAGGCTTCCCAGTCCTTCACAGCCTCCCAGAGCTTGCTCAAACTCATGTCCATTGAGTCAGTGGTGTCGTCCAAGCATCTCATCCTCTGTCGTCCCCTTCTCCTGCCTTCAGTCTTTACCAACAGCAGGGTCTTTTCCAGTGAGTCAGCTCTTCACATCAGATGGCCAAAATATTGGAGCTTCAGCTTCAGTCCTTCCAATGAATATTCAGGGTTGGTTTCCTTTAGGATTGACTGGTTGGATCTCCTTGCAGTCCAAAGAACTCTCAGGAGTCTTCTCCAACACCACAGTTCAAAAGCATCAATTCTTAGGCACTCAGCCTTCTTTATGGTCCAACTCTCACATCCATACATGACTACTGGAAAAACTATAGCTTTACCTAGATGGACCTCTGTTGGCAAAGTGATGTCTCTTGTTTTTTAATATGCTATCTAGGTTTGTCATAGCTTTTCTTCCAAGGAGCAAGCATCTTTTAATTTCATGGCTGCGGTGATTTTGGACCCCAAGAAAATTAATTCTGTCACTGTTTCCATTGTTTCCCCATCTGTTGCCATGAAGTGATGAGACCAGATGCCATGATCTTAGTTTCTTGAATGTTTAGTTTTAAGCCAGCTTTTTCACTCTCCTTTTTCACCTCATTGGGAGGCTCTTTAGTTCCTCTTAGCTTTCTGCCACAAAAGTGGTGTAGATTAATTTTTGTCCTTTTGATTACCGTGTATCTCAGCATGTTCCTCTTAGGGTTTAACCTGCCTGGGACTCTGTGCTTGGAGACAGCAACATGGACCTGATTGACTATTTCCTTTCCCATATTAGGATTTTCAGCTATTATCTCTTCAAATATTTTCTCAGGTCTTTTTTTCTCCTTCTGGGACCCTCTATAATGCTAATGTTGGTGAGTTTAATGTTGTCACAGAGGGGTCTTACACAGTCTTCGTTTTATTTCATTCTTTTTTTCTATAGTCTCTTCTATAGCAGTGATTTCCACCATTTTGTACTCCAGGTCATTTCTGCATTCTTCTGCCTCGGTTATTCTGCGGTTGATTACTTCTAGTATAATCATTTCATCTCTCCTTGTTCTTTAGTTCTTCTAGGTCTTTGGTAAATATTTCTTGCATCTTCTCCATTCTGTTTCCAAGATCCTGGATCAACTTCACTATCATCATTCTGAATTCTTTTTCTGGAAGCTTGCCTGTCTCCACTTCATTTAGTTGTTTTTCTTGTCGCTTCATCTGGTACATAACCTTCTGCTTTTTCTTCCTGATTAACTTTCTTTAATGTGGTTTTGGTTCTTCTTCTGTCTGCCCTTTGGTGGATGAGGCTAAGAAGCTTGTATAAGCTTCCTGATGGGAGGGACTGGAGGTGAGTACTGGGTCTTGCTCTAGTAGGCAGGGACATGCTCAGTAAAGCTTTAACCCAATTATCTGCTGATGGGTTGCACTCTCTCCTTGTTAGTTGCTTAGCCTTAGGCAACCCAGCCCTAGCATCTGTGGGCTCTATGATAAGGTTATTGATGACCTCATGCCAAGGGGCACCTCCCAGGACTGCTGCTACCAGTGCCCCTGTCCCCAAGGTGAGCCACTGCTGACCCACATCTCCACAGGAGACCCTCCAACTCTAGCAGGCAGGTCTGGTTCAGTCTCCTGTGGGGTTAGTGCTTCTTTCCCCTGGGTCTTGGTACAGAAAAGATTTTGTTTGCACCCTCCAAGACTGGAGTCTCTGTGTTACTCAGTCCTGTGGAAGTCCTATAATCAAATCCCACTGGTCCTGAAGGTTAGATTCCCTAGGGATTCCCAGTCTCTCTGCCAGATTCCCAAGCTGGGAAGCCTGACACAGGGCTCAGAACCTTCACAACAGTGAGAGAACTTCTTTGCTATTATTGTTCTCCAGTTTGTGGGTTGCCCATCTGATTTTATTTGGTTGCACCCCTCCATCATCTTATTGCCGCTTCTTTGTCTTTAGACGTGGTGTTTTGTTTGGGGGTTTTGTGTGTTTTTTTTGGTGGATCCCAGTGTCTTCCTATTGATGGTTGTTCAACAGCTAGTTGCGATTTTGGTTGTTGCAATTTTGGTTGCTCTCACAGAAGATGAGTGTATGTCTTTCTACTCCATCATCTTGAACCAGAACCATAAAAGAGAAGTAAATCTTTTGAGAAAAAAATGAGGGCCTGAAAACTAGAATGGAATCCTTATAAGCGCAGACCCTCCATTTATTAAGGGGTGACTGGATGAAGTAGTTAAAAGGAAGAAGAGCTCCAACTGGGATTTCAAATCTACATGACAGTAAAAATGGTGGTGGGTACTGGAATTATTTAAATGGAAACCAACCTTTATGTTTATATACTATGATGNACCAGTGCCCCTGTCCCCAAGGTGAGCCACTGCTGACCCACATCTCCACAGGAGACCCTCCAACTCTAGCAGGCAGGTCTGGTTCAGTCTCCTGTGGGGTTAGTGCTTCTTTCCCCTGGGTCTTGGTACAGAAAAGATTTTGTTTGCACCCTCCAAGACTGGAGTCTCTGTGTTACTCAGTCCTGTGGAAGTCCTATAATCAAATCCCACTGGTCCTGAAGGTTAGATTCCCTAGGGATTCCCAGTCTCTCTGCCAGATTCCCAAGCTGGGAAGCCTGACACAGGGCTCAGAACCTTCACAACAGTGAGAGAACTTCTTTGCTATTATTGTTCTCCAGTTTGTGGGTTGCCCATCTGATTTTATTTGGTTGCACCCCTCCATCATCTTATTGCCGCTTCTTTGTCTTTAGACGTGGTGTTTTGTTTGGGGGTTTTGTGTGTTTTTTTTGGTGGATCCCAGTGTCTTCCTATTGATGGTTGTTCAACAGCTAGTTGCGATTTTGGTTGTTGCAATTTTGGTTGCTCTCACAGAAGATGAGTGTATGTCTTTCTACTCCATCATCTTGAACCAGAACCATAAAAGAGAAGTAAATCTTTTGAGAGAAAAATGAGGGCCTGAAAACTAGAATGGAATCCTTATAAGCGCAGACCCTCCATTTATTAAGGGGTGACTGGATGAAGTAGTTAAAAGGAAGAAGAGCTCCAACTGGGATTTCAAATCTACATGACAGTAAAAATGATGGTGGGTACTGGAATTATTTAAATGGAAACCAACCTTTATGTTTATATACTATGATGCCTCTTGACAAGGATTTCCAGTGTATATATCCAGAAGTCCACAGGATAGGAATGAATCGCCAACAAAGCATATTTTGCAAGGCTTAAAATAATATCTTTTCTTTCCAGATCTAGACAGTAAGATGTTTTCATAGCTGAAAATAGGGAAGAGGCACAAATCCCTGCTTCAACTTGAAAATATGGAGTAAGATAAATTTTCAGGTGCAAAACTTAGGAATTACTATCCAGTTCTAATTTTTACTTCTGCATTTGTTTATCAGGTTTATTTGAGAATTTATATTTCTTAAATTTCCATAGAGTGGGAATTTAGTTCTAAGGACCTTTAACTTATGACCTCTCAGGCTGACAGTTCAGGAACCACATTTCATGGCATTTGGCATACATTTTTATAGAGTCCTTCACTGTCTTTAGGATTTTGACTTTCTGAAAATTTTTCAATTTCAGTTTTCTCATACATCTTCCCATTGCTGTAAAGCAGGGTAGAACTCAAGAGCTGGATAAACATCTCTTCAAAGGGAGTTTTATGAGTTCTAGTGTAGTTTTAGGAGTAAAAGTAATGCTCTTTAATACATCACAAATCTATTCTTGATCAGTCATTTCAGAAACAGATATATTTACTCTTGGATGAAATCTAAAAATTTCTTAACACGACCTCTCAGGCCCTCTGTGATCTGGCTCCTAGTTGTTCTCTCACTAATGCAGTTGTTTTTATTGAGCGTGACTGTGTCATGGATACAATTCTAGACCCGGCGGGAGCAGAGTAAGACAGATCTTAAGCAGACTATATTCTGGTAGGGGTTGACAACAAACTTAATAAACAAAGAAGATCCACATTCTGCCTCCTCCCCACCTTTCTCCACCCCAAAGCTCCCAAACAGGCACAGGAAAACTTTATTCCTGTCAAGCCTTGTTCTCTCTCCTCCAGCCCTTTACTCAGCTCCACTTTCTGCATGGAACACTACTCTGTCTGTTCTCGGCATCAGCCTGCCCAACTCCTCTCTGTCCTGTAAGTCTCAATTCAGAGACTCCCAGCAGCTATGCCCAACCCTGGGATCTGAGCTAGGGCCTCTCCCTCTATGATTTCTATCCCAATGCCCATCACAGCGCCTGGTCAGACTGCATGTGATGAGCAGGTTACCTGTGTACCTGACATGCTGGATGACTTCTGTCTCCTGCAGCCCTTTAGAATTTACTGAGTAGGGGTGCAGATTTCCCCACCCTCAATGCACTTCAGCAGCCTCATGACTTCATATTCCTCTGGATCAAGGTTTCAAGGGTTTTTTATGTCACAGATTCCGCTGAAGCTCAGGATCCCCTTGGCATCATGTTTTTAAATCAATAAAATAAAATAGATAAGATTATTAACAAAGCCAATGACATTGAAAGATTATTCCCAAGATATTTAAAATGTTGTGGGGAATTCCCTGGCTGTCCAGTGGTTAGAACTCTGTGCTAGGACCTGGGTTCAATCCCTGGTCAGGGAACTAAAATCCCATAAGCCTCATGACATGGCCAAAAAAAAAATGAATGAAAAGAATGAAACAAGTTCAAAGAAATAAATATTTTTTAAATAAAAATGTTGTGATATTTAACATTATCAAAGTGAAAGTTGCTCAGTTGTGCCCAACTCTTTGTGACCCCGTAGACTATATGGTAGATGGAATTCTCCAGGCCAGAATACTGGAGTGGGCAGCCTTTCCCTTCTCCAGGGGATCTTCCCAACACAGGGATTGAACCCAGGTCTCCCACATTGAAGGCAGATTCTTTACCAACTGAGCCACCAGGGAAGCCCAAGAATACTGGAGTGGGTAACCCATCCCTTCCAACAGATCTTCCCAACCCAGGAATCGAACCAAGGTCTCCTGCGTTGCAGGCAGATTCTTTACCAACTGAGCTATCAGGTATTGATGCTGCTTTACTGGCACATTAAATTGCAAGAACTGATGGTACATGTATTAACAACTATAATTTTGACATCGTGATGAAGGTAAATGGTATTCTGAGACATCTGCAAAGAATCTAATATAAATTATAAATATCTGTGATTTCTATTGGTGACACAGTCATAGATACCAATAATCCTCCTAGGGTTTTCATTTTATACTAAATGAAATGCTAAATTCCAGTTAGTTTAGTAAATAAATAAATAAACATTATTTTTTTCCCATTCAATGTAGAAGTACAGATTTTTTTTACCCATAAAATCCATAGCCCCAAGTAAAAACCCCTGCCCTGGGTGAAAAGTTGCAACCATAGACTATTTAGAAGAGAATTCTCACATAGAAATCAAAACTCAAAGCTGGACAGAGCAGTATCAATCCTCTCCCTGATCCAGTTCAGGCCTGCTTCAGCCTGGAAGCTTGCTGTGGGAAGGGGGCCTTGGTCCCCCAGCTCTGTCCTGCACCTCTGACTACCACTTACTGCTGATATACTCCCCTCTAGGCTCCAAGCAGGGGAGCATGATACCAACATTATAAATGCCATTTATATGTAAGCAGGCCAAATCTCACAGAAGAAAAATAATGTATGTAGCCAACTGTTCTTGAACATCAAGTGCCTGAAGTTTAAGGACAAAATGTTGTCCTTGCAGGAATGTGTTGTAGTCTACCTCTTGCCTTTATAGCTGCAGCTCTGTGGAGGAAGGAGAGAGTGGGATGAATTGAGAAAGCAGCAATGACATATATATACTACCATGTATAAAATAGATAACTAGTGGGAAGCTACTGTATAACACAGGAGCCTAGCCTGGTGCTCTGTGACAACCTAGAGGGGTGAGATGGGGTGGGAGGGAGGCTCACAAGGGAGGGGATATACATATAATTACAACTGATTCACGTTGTTGTACGGCAAAAACCAACACAACATTGTAGTTACCCTCTAATTAAAAAATTAAAATAAATATTACAAATAGAGTACAACTAAAATAGAACTGCAGCTCTGAAGCAAATCTGATTTTAATCTATCTTACAGTCATGAACATGGGCTGAGAAAGTTAAGAAAGGTATAAAGATTGGGGATAACTGAGTTGAGAAGCAGAAATACTGAATGTTTTCTGAGGTGTGATGGCAATCATTCTTCTCCTCTAAAACTCCACTGAAACTAGAGTCAATGCATTTTTATTTTAAAGAAACAGAGCCAGAAATGCAGAACAGGGACAAAGTTATGAATCTGGAAAGTAGATGGAAAACTTGGAACTGAGTTAACCTAAGAAGGCTGAATCCTAAGCTAGTAGTGTTGGGAAACTGAGCAATCTAGGTTTACACTGCAGATTTCCCAACAGACTCAGAAACTGGCAGAAGCAGGTACCTCTGGAACTAGGGGTAGGGGTATAAGGGAAGGTGGGGTGAAAGCAATTTGAGAAGCAGTTTTATCCTTAAGTATTGTTCTCTCATGCCATGCCATTACTGCTCTGACCTAAGTATGGAGATCTATTTTCTACAGTAAAACAAGGGTGCTAGATTGAGGGCTATACAAGGCATGGTTGAGTGTGCTGCTGCTGCTGCTGCTGCTTCTGCTAAGTCTCTTCAGTCATGTCCAACTCTGTGGAACCCCATAGATGGCAGCCCATCAGGTTCCCCTGTCCCTGGGATTCTCCAGGCAAGAACACTGGAGTGGGTTGCCATTTCCTTCTCCAATGCATGCAAGTGAAAAGTGAAAGTGAAGTTGCTCAGTCGTGTCTGACTCTTAGCAACCCCATGGACTGCAGCCCACCAGGCTCCTCCGTCCATGGGATTTTCCAGGCAAGAGTGCTGGAGTGGGGTGCCATTGCCTTCTCCACTGAGTGTGCTGGTACTATTCAAAAAGCAGGGGAGTTAAATGACTTGTCATCTGAGTGCTCAGCGCTAAAAGCTAATACTACCCACTCAGCTTTCAGGACACTGATGCCTTTATCTTTCAGAGACTGAAAGACTTTCCCCTGGAATACTGACCAGATAAGAGGAGACACTTTTACAAGAAATGTACCCTGCCCCCATCACCCTACTGTAAAGTTCAAAATTGGTAAATAGCTCCCATCACTTGAGCTTTCAATTAGGATGTTAGCTCCTCTGAACAAGAGAAGGATCACTGGATTTTTATGGAAAGGCTCTAACATGGAAAATGGAGACCAAATAAAACAGGAAAATATCAACTTGGGGAAACAGAGCTTATGCAGAGGAAAAAAATCTTTCATTAATATATCTTGAGAGACAGACAAAACTGCTGTAGCCATGAAACAAGAACAAGATGGTATCAATAAGGAACATTCACAGAGCAAAAAATAACATCTTAGAAATGAAAAACATGACAGCAGAATTTTTTTTTAAGTAAACAATATAGAGTTCTGAAGACAGATTTGAGGAGTCTTCCAGAAAGAAACGCACCAAGAAAGAGAAACCAGGAGAGGAAGGAAGGAAGTATAGTAGCCAAAAATAGCTGTTCCAGAAAGAAACAACAGGGAAAGCAGGATAACATAATCAGTCAGTAGTCATATACGGATGTGAGAGTTGGACCATAAAGAAGGCTGAGCACTGAAGAACTGATGCTTTTGAACTGTGGTGCTAAAGAGGACTCTTGAGAGTCCCTTGGACTGCAAGGAGATCAAACCAGTCAATCCTAAAGGAAATAAACCCTGAACATTCATTGGAAGGACTGATGCTGAAGTTGATGCTAAGAGCCAACTCATTGGAAAAGGCCCTGATTCTAGGAAGGATTAAGAGCAGGAAGAGAAGGGGGCAACAAGAAAATGAGATGGTTGAGATGGCACCATCAATTCAATGGACATGAGTTTGAGAACTCTGGGAGACTGTGAAGGACAGGGAAGCCTGATGTGCTGCAGTCCAGGGGGTCTCCTGGTTTCTGTTTCTTTCAACTTTTCTTTATGGAAGACTCCTCAAATCTATCTTCAAAACTCTACATTGTGTTTTTTTTTTTAAGAAATTCTGCTGTCATGTCTTTCAATTCTAAGAGTCAGACATGACTGAGGGACTGAACAATCGTATAATCAAATGTCAAAGGCAAATGGTAGAGTCTCTCCTCTCTGCCCCTGTTGGTTTTTGGTTACATATTTCTGGGCTTCCCAGGTAGTGCAGTGGTAAAGAACCTGCTTGCCAATGCAGGAGATACAGGAGACGCAGTTTCAATCCCTGGGTCAGGAAGATCCCATGGAGGAGAGCATGGCAATCCACTCCAGGATTCTTGCCTGGAGAACCCCATGGACAGAGAAGCCTGGCAGGCTACAGTCCATGGGGTCACAAAGAGTTAGACGTGACTGAAGCAACTTAGCATGCACACACACACCTGGGAGGCTGCTGTAGCTCTCTTGCCTGTATCCCACTCCCACTGCCTATCAGCTTCATGGAATGAATGACACCTGCAGTGAAGACCATGGACATGGAAAGTAGTCTATGGAAGCAGGACATGGGAAGGGGCTGGACCCCTCCCTTCAGGGTAGGCAGGAAGAGAAACAGAAAGAGAGATCATGTAGATGGGGGTCTGAGTACCTGGGATAGAAATTGGCATGTTCCTGAAGAGAACATGATAAGAGAAAAGGATGGTTTGCTATCTAAAACCAGCAAAAGAACCTTGGTTCAAAAGAATCTTGAGCCAGGAAGCCACCTCAAGGTCCTCCTTTTGGAAGAAGAAGGTAAGTAAATCTCAGCTTCAGTGTTTGCCCACAGTGTAATAAAGAGCAGTGAGTTTAGCACTGAAGCTTCTGGGAGAGTACCACAAACACAAGGTTTTCTAAACAGATCCTTGTGGTCAAGTTAACTGCCAGCAGCCTATACTCAGCCCTACTGCTGTGTCTCATTTCTACACCACCTACACCTGGGGTCCTTCTCCACTTTCCTCCTTTCCACCAGCCTTGCCTCCCTGCATATTCATGTGTATTTTTATATATATATAATATGGTGCTAAACTCAAGTCAGCTGGGGCCCCTGCCAGGATTTGCCTGGTGCCTTCCTCTCAGAGGGTGATTCCTGTCCTTTCCCCAGTCAAATATTCATCATATAACATTGCTAGCTCCAGCCCTCCACTCCTGTCATCCTTCCCCATTTCTTCATTATGTCTTACTGCATTTCAGAAAGCACCAGATGATTCACCTTGACTGTCAAAAGAAAACTTTTAAGGCTTTGGAAAGTGTCTGGTTCCATTAAACAGACATGGAAAGGGGCCAGGAATCTAGACTTTAATGCCACACATGAATCAGACTTTAATGCCACACATGAATCACACAAAACTCAGATAAAATGCTCAGAACAGAAGAGGGTCTATGGCCCCTTTACTTCTCTCTGACAATGTCCAATAATTGGATACTTCAGAGAAATATATGTTTATCATTAATGTAATTACATGAAATTCTCTGAAACCCTTAGACTGAATGGAGTTGCTCCTACATACTGTTATAGGAAGCCTCTTGAATAACTTGCCATACTGAGATATTCCTAGAGCTCTTTCCTGCTTCCTGTGCAGTCAGCCCCACATCCAGCACCACCCCCACCCCCACATCCAGCACCACCCCTACACCCAGCACCACCACCCAATGAATGATCCACAACCACCAGGAGCCTGGCCACAGAATGGATCTCTTTTTAGGGGCTGAACCCTAGTTTCTAGCATTGCAGGCAGATTCTTTACCACTTCAGCCACCAGGGAAGCCTATATATATATTATATATATATATATATAATAATATATATATATATATTATTTTGGGCTGCACTGGGTCTTCTTTGCTGCATACAGTCTTTTTCTAGTTGTTGTGAGTGGGGGCTACCCTCTAGTTGCAGTGTGCAGGCTTCTTGCTGCACTGGCTCCTCTTGTTGCGGAGCACAGGCTCTATGGTCAGCAGGCTTCAGTAGCTGCAGCATTTAGGCTCAGTAGTTGTGGTTTGGAGAAGGCAATGGCACCCCACTCCAGTTCTCTTGCATGGAAAATCCATGGACAGAGGAGCCTGGTAGGCTGTAGTCCATGATGTCGCTAAGAGTCGGGCACGACTGAGGGACTTCACTTTGACTTTTCACTTTCATGCATTGGATAAGGAAATGGCAACCCACTCCAGTGTTCTTGCCTGGAGAATCCCAGGGACAGGGGAGCCTGGTGGGCTGCCATCTATGGGGTCGCACAGAGTTGGACACAACTGAAGCGACTTAGCAGCAGCAGCAGCAGCAGCAGTTGTGGTTCACTGGCTTAAATGCTCTGCAGGATGTGGGAATCTTTCCTGACCAGAGATTGAACCAGTGTTCCCTGCATTGCAAGGCAGATTCTTAACCACTGGACCACCAAGGAAGCGCCAGAATGGACCTCTTAATGGTGGCCCTCATATTCATATTCCCTTGACCTCCTGAGGAGGCATAAGTGGACCCTGTCCTAGCTTCTCCTGTTAACTAGGTTGGAGCAGGAACTGGTCTCCCTGGAAGGAAGACTGGAACTATAGACCATTAAGAAGTTCATGGCAGAACAGCATAGCTCAAGACCGTACTTGTTCTACTCAATGTAAGGTTAAGTATAAGTAAAAGATTTGGATCACCCTTTTCCTTCTGGAAGGAAACTTCTGGCTAAAGTGGCCAGAGAGTCATTTCAGATAATGATGATAAACATGAATAAAGGGCAGCAAAGCCACAACACAAGGAAAACATTACAAAATCCCTGGGCATGTGTTTTTGCAATTTTCAGGCCAAATGTGTGACCCTTGGAGAGGATGTAGACTTTAAGGTCAATTTCACAAGAATGGAATGTGAAAAAAATCATCAGAGTCAGAATCTGACATTTGACAAGTTACTTAATATTTCTGAGCCCCAGTTTCTTCATCTGAGAAAGAGAATAACAGTATATCCAAACCCAAAACATCATTCACTGTTAATGTGCTGGTAATTCCCACAGCCACTTCTCTGCACTAGCCTTTCTGAGCTCTAGTTGTACCATCAATAGCCAGGGGAAGTTCTGTCTTGCTCCAAAGACAGTGCAAATTAAGCCAAATTTTCCAAACATCCTCCACACCACCAAACTGTTTTCTAATGTCAGGGAATGGATGCCACTATACATCAACTCAGACCATACACCGAGTCAGTCACTGGGTTCTAATTTTGATATCAAGTTGCCCCCCTTTCCTCTATTTTTTACTGTCTCTGCTTATAGTTCAGTTTCTCACCCTTTCTTTCCTGAACAACTACCACATCCCCAGGGCTTAGAATAGTGGCTGGTACATGCATAGCAATACCTTAGTAGTACTTGAATGCAAAGTCTGGACTGAGAGAGCAGATAAATTAATACATCAGTGTGATGAGTGCTATGGTATGTGTTGTCCTGCCACAGGAGGAAGTACTCAGCTGACGAGGATGACTGTTCAGTTCAGTTCAGTCGCTCAGTCATGTCCAACTCTTTGCGACCCCATGAATCGCAGCACACCAGGCCTCCTTGTCCATCACCAACTCCCAGAGTTCACTCAAGCTCATGTCCATCAAGTCGATGATGCCATCCAGTCATCTCATCCTCTGTTGGCCTCTTCTCCTCCTGCCCCCAATCCCTCCCAGCATCAGGGTCTTTTCCAATGAGTCAACTCTTCGCATGAGGTGGCCAAAGTACTGGAGTTTTAGCTTTAGCATCATTCCTTCCAAAGAACACCCAGGGCTAATCTCCTTTAGAATGGACTGGTTGGATCTCTTGCAGTCCAAGGGACTCTCAAGAGTCTTCTCCAACACCACAGTTCAAAAGCATCAATTCTTCGGCACTCAGCCTTCTTCACGGCCCAACTCTCACATCCAAACATGACCACTGGAAAAACCATGGACTTGACTAGATGGACCTTTGTTGGCAAAGTAATGTCTCTGCTTTTCAATATGCTATCTAGGTTTGTCATAACTTTCCTTCCAAGGAGTAAGCGTCTTTTAATTTCATGGCTGCAATCACCATCTGCAGTGATTTTGGAGCCCAAAAAATAAAGTAGGGTGGCATAAAAGGGTCACAATAAAAACGACCTTGAGAGGCATCTTGCATTTAACAATTAAAATATCTGAGTTACTATCTGACTTACTATGTGCCAGGAACTGTGTCAGACATAAGATTCACCAAGACACACACATGTCTTGCCTCTACCAAGGTCATTATCTTATGGGTAGAAAGTCTCACACACACAAACTGTCTAATCAAAATATACTTTGATGTCCAATGTTTATCTCAAGTGTTTATCCCTGTCCCACCACCCAATCACACATATAAACCTGCTCCAATCACAGTATTTGCCACATTAGTTAATGGCACCTGTCTCTTGCCAGTTGTTCAGGCCAAAGATACTGGTGTCATCCCTGACTTTCGTTTCTAACAATCAGCTTCTGATACATCAGTAAATCCTATTGTCCTTGCCTTCAGAATGAAACCAGAATATTACCCCTTCTTGTTTCCTCTACTACGATGATTGCAGCAGTAGTTTCATAACTAATCATCTTGGTTCTTTCTGAGACCATACAGTCTATTCTCAACACAAAAGCCTCATGTGCTCAAGGAGGGTACTGGCTACAGATGATAGATGGATGGACAGATAGAGGAATATCAAACCATGAGGCCAGATAAAGTCACCAAAGCAAAGAATATAAATGGACAGATCCGAGGACTGGACTCTGGGACATTTTGACATTAAGAAATTGGAAGGGAAAAGAAGAACCAGGAAGCAGAGGAGACTGAGAAGCAGTAACCAGGGAGGAAGAAGGAAATCCAGAAGAGTGTGGCATTCTGGAAGTCAAGAGCGGGGAATATAGCAAGGAGAAAGTTGGTCAACTACACGAAAAGTTGCAAATTGGCCAAGTAAAATGAGGATGCAGAATTGACCACTAGATTTAACAACACAGAGATCACTTGTGGCTTTGAGAACAGACTCACATGTGATGGAGGTGATGGCATGACTGGAGTGGATTCAAGAGAGAATGAAAGGAGAGCAGTTGGTGACAACAAGTGTAATCAATTCCTTCAAGGAGGTTTGTTCCACAGAGGTGCACAAAAACAAGGATATTGCTATAAGAGGAAATGCAACCCAGGGAGAGGTTTTTTAAAGGGGGGAGCAACCCTCCCAGGTGGCTCAGATGGTAAAGAATCTGTCTGCAGTGTGGGAGACCCGGGTTCAACCCCTGGATTGGGAAGATCCCCAGGAAGAGGGCATGGCAACCCACCCTAGTATTCTTGCCTGGAGAAACCCCATGGACAGAGGAGCCTGGAGGACTACAGTCCGTGGGGTCAGAAAGAGTCAGACACAACTGAGCAACTAAGCACCCGCAGACATAATGTGCTGGATGCTGGCATCAATGATGCAGTTGAGGAGTGATAAACTGATACTACAGGAGAGGAAGGAGAGAAAGCTAGAGCCCTGTGGTAGTATAGAGATAAGGAGATAGGAGCAAATATCCAAGTCCTGGAGCTGGTCTTGGAAAAAGCACAGACAGTTGGCTGGTGGTTAGTAGAGAGAAGAAACCATTAGTGAGACAGACTTTGAACATTAGAAGAAAGGCTGCTCCCACATGTAAGACAGCCGGGGCAAAGACTCAAAGGGTAAATGAGGGACTCCCCTGGTGGTCCAGTGGTTAAGAATCCACCTGCCAACACAGGAAACAAGGGTTTGATCCCTAGTCTGAAGGGATTCCACATGCCACAGAACAACTAAGCCCACGTGCTGCAACTTCTAGGCCCGCGTGCAGCAAATACTGAAGTCCACAGTCTAAAGCCCATGCTCTGCAATAACAGAAGCCACCACAACNTGGGAGGGAGGCTCACAAGGGAGGGGATATACATATAATTACAACTGATTCACGTTGTTGTACGGCAAAAACCAACACAACATTGTAGTTACCCTCTAATTAAAAAATTAAAATAAATATTACAAATAGAGTACAACTAAAATAGAACTGCAGCTCTGAAGCAAATCTGATTTTAATCTATCTTACAGTCATGAACATGGGCTGAGAAAGTTAAGAAAGGTATAAAGATTGGGGATAACTGAGTTGAGAAGCAGAAATACTGAATGTTTTCTGAGGTGTGATGGCAATCATTCTTCTCCTCTAAAACTCCACTGAAACTAGAGTCAATGCATTTTTATTTTAAAGAAACAGAGCCAGAAATGCAGAACAGGGACAAAGTTATGAATCTGGAAAGTAGATGGAAAACTTGGAACTGAGTTAACCTAAGAAGGCTGAATCCTAAGCTAGTAGTGTTGGGAAACTGAGCAATCTAGGTTTACACTGCAGATTTCCCAACAGACTCAGAAACTGGCAGAAGCAGGTACCTCTGGAACTAGGGGTAGGGGTATAAGGGAAGGTGGGGTGAAAGCAATTTGAGAAGCAGTTTTATCCTTAAGTATTGTTCTCTCATGCCATGCCATTACTGCTCTGACCTAAGTATGGAGATCTATTTTCTACAGTAAAACAAGGGTGCTAGATTGAGGGCTATACAAGGCATGGTTGAGTGTGCTGCTGCTGCTGCTGCTGCTTCTGCTAAGTCTCTTCAGTCATGTCCAACTCTGTGGAACCCCATAGATGGCAGCCCATCAGGTTCCCCTGTCCCTGGGATTCTCCAGGCAAGAACACTGGAGTGGGTTGCCATTTCCTTCTCCAATGCATGCAAGTGAAAAGTGAAAGTGAAGTTGCTCAGTCGTGTCTGACTCTTAGCAACCCCATGGACTGCAGCCCACCAGGCTCCTCCGTCCATGGGATTTTCCAGGCAAGAGTGCTGGAGTGGGGTGCCATTGCCTTCTCCACTGAGTGTGCTGGTACTATTCAAAAAGCAGGGGAGTTAAATGACTTGTCATCTGAGTGCTCAGCGCTAAAAGCTAATACTACCCACTCAGCTTTCAGGACACTGATGCCTTTATCTTTCAGAGACTGAAAGACTTTCCCCTGGAATACTGACCAGATAAGAGGAGACACTTTTACAAGAAATGTACCCTGCCCCCATCACCCTACTGTAAAGTTCAAAATTGGTAAATAGCTCCCATCACTTGAGCTTTCAATTAGGATGTTAGCTCCTCTGAACAAGAGAAGGATCACTGGATTTTTATGGAAAGGCTCTAACATGGAAAATGGAGACCAAATAAAACAGGAAAATATCAACTTGGGGAAACAGAGCTTATGCAGAGGAAAAAAATCTTTCATTAATATATCTTGAGAGACAGACAAAACTGCTGTAGCCATGAAACAAGAACAAGATGGTATCAATAAGGAACATTCACAGAGCAAAAAATAACATCTTAGAAATGAAAAACATGACAGCAGAATTTTTTTTTAAGTAAACAATATAGAGTTCTGAAGACAGATTTGAGGAGTCTTCCAGAAAGAAACGCACCAAGAAAGAGAAACCAGGAGAGGAAGGAAGGAAGTATAGTAGCCAAAAATAGCTGTTCCAGAAAGAAACAACAGGGAAAGCAGGATAACATAATCAGTCAGTAGTCATATACGGATGTGAGAGTTGGACCATAAAGAAGGCTGAGCACTGAAGAACTGATGCTTTTGAACTGTGGTGCTAAAGAGGACTCTTGAGAGTCCCTTGGACTGCAAGGAGATCAAACCAGTCAATCCTAAAGGAAATAAACCCTGAACATTCATTGGAAGGACTGATGCTGAAGTTGATGCTAAGAGCCAACTCATTGGAAAAGGCCCTGATTCTAGGAAGGATTAAGAGCAGGAAGAGAAGGGGGCAACAAGAAAATGAGATGGTTGAGATGGCACCATCAATTCAATGGACATGAGTTTGAGAACTCTGGGAGACTGTGAAGGACAGGGAAGCCTGATGTGCTGCAGTCCAGGGGGTCTCCTGGTTTCTGTTTCTTTCAACTTTTCTTTATGGAAGACTCCTCAAATCTATCTTCAAAACTCTACATTGTGTTTTTTTTTTTTAAGAAATTCTGCTGTCATGTCTTTCAATTCTAAGAGTCAGACATGACTGAGGGACTGAACAATCGTATAATCAAATGTCAAAGGCAAATGGTAGAGTCTCTCCTCTCTGCCCCTGTTGGGTTTTGGTTACATATTTCTGGGCTTCCCAGGTAGTGCAGTGGTAAAGAACCTGCTTGCCAATGCAGGAGATACAGGAGACGCAGTTTCAATCCCTGGGTCAGGAAGATCCCATGGAGGAGAGCATGGCAATCCACTCCAGGATTCTTGCCTGGAGAACCCCATGGACAGAGAAGCCTGGCAGGCTACAGTCCATGGGGTCACAAAGAGTTAGACGTGACTGAAGCAACTTAGCATGCACACACACACCTGGGAGGCTGCTGTAGCTCTCTTGCCTGTATCCCACTCCCACTGCCTATCAGCTTCATGGAATGAATGACACCTGCAGTGAAGACCATGGACATGGAAAGTAGTCTATGGAAGCAGGACATGGGAAGGGGCTGGACCCCTCCCTTCAGGGTAGGCAGGAAGAGAAACAGAAAGAGAGATCATGTAGATGGGGGTCTGAGTACCTGGGATAGAAATTGGCATGTTCCTGAAGAGAACATGATAAGAGAAAAGGATGGTTTGCTATCTAAAACCAGCAAAAGAACCTTGGTTCAAAAGAATCTTGAGCCAGGAAGCCACCTCAAGGTCCTCCTTTTGGAAGAAGAAGGTAAGTAAATCTCAGCTTCAGTGTTTGCCCACAGTGTAATAAAGAGCAGTGAGTTTAGCACTGAAGCTTCTGGGAGAGTACCACAAACACAAGGTTTTCTAAACAGATCCTTGTGGTCAAGTTAACTGCCAGCAGCCTATACTCAGCCCTACTGCTGTGTCTCATTTCTACACCACCTACACCTGGGGTCCTTCTCCACTTTCCTCCTTTCCACCAGCCTTGCCTCCCTGCATATTCATGTGTATTTTTATATATATATAATATGGTGCTAAACTCAAGTCAGCTGGGGCCCCTGCCAGGATTTGCCTGGTGCCTTCCTCTCAGAGGGTGATTCCTGTCCTTTCCCCAGTCAAATATTCATCATATAACCTTGCTAGCTCCAGCCCTCCACTCCTGTCATCCTTCCCCATTTCTTCATTATGTCTTACTGCATTTCAGAAAGCACCAGATGATTCACCTTGACTGTCAAAAGAAAACTTTTAAGGCTTTGGAAAGTGTCTGGTTCCATTAAACAGACATGGAAAGGGGCCAGGAATCTAGACTTTAATGCCACACATGAATCAGACTTTAATGCCACACATGAATCACACAAAACTCAGATAAAATGCTCAGAACAGAAGAGGGTCTATGGCCCCTTTACTTCTCTCTGACAATGTCCAATAATTGGATACTTCAGAGAAATATATGTTTATCATTAATGTAATTACATGAAATTCTCTGAAACCCTTAGACTGAATGGAGTTGCTCCTACATACTGTTATAGGAAGCCTCTTGAATAACTTGCCATACTGAGATATTCCTAGAGCTCTTTCCTGCTTCCTGTGCAGTCAGCCCCACATCCAGCACCACCCCCACCCCCACATCCAGCACCACCCCTACACCCAGCACCACCACCCAATGAATGATCCATAACCACCAGGAGCCTGGCCACAGAATGGATCTCTTTTTAGGGGCTGAACCCTAGTTTCTAGCATTGCAGGCAGATTCTTTACCACTTCAGCCACCAGGGAAGCCTATATATATATTATATATATATATATATAATAATATATATATATATATTATTTTGGGCTGCACTGGGTCTTCTTTGCTGCATACAGTCTTTTTCTAGTTGTTGTGAGTGGGGGCTACCCTCTAGTTGCAGTGTGCAGGCTTCTTGCTGCACTGGCTCCTCTTGTTGCGGAGCACAGGCTCTATGGTCAGCAGGCTTCAGTAGCTGCAGCATTTAGGCTCAGTAGTTGTGGTTTGGAGAAGGCAATGGCACCCCACTCCAGTTCTCTTGCCTGGAAAATCCATGGACAGAGGAGCCTGGTAGGCTGTAGTCCATGATGTCGCTAAGAGTCGGGCACGACTGAGGGACTTCACTTTGACTTTTCACTTTCATGCATTGGATAAGGAAATGGCAACCCACTCCAGTGTTCTTGCCTGGAGAATCCCAGGGACAGGGGAGCCTGGTGGGCTGCCATCTATGGGGTCGCACAGAGTTGGACACAACTGAAGCGACTTAGCAGCAGCAGCAGCAGCAGCAGTTGTGGTTCACTGGCTTAAATGCTCTGCAGGATGTGGGAATCTTTCCTGACCAGAGATTGAACCAGTGTTCCCTGCATTGCAAGGCAGATTCTTAACCACTGGACCACCAAGGAAGCGCCAGAATGGACCTCTTAATGGTGGCCCTCATATTCATATTCCCTTGACCTCCTGAGGAGGCATAAGTGGACCCTGTCCTAGCTTCTCCTGTTAACTAGGTTGGAGCAGGAACTGGTCTCCCTGGAAGGAAGACTGGAACTATAGACCATTAAGAAGTTCATGGCAGAACAGCATAGCTCAAGACCGTACTTGTTCTACTCAATGTAAGGTTAAGTATAAGTAAAAGATTTGGATCACCCTTTTCCTTCTGGAAGGAAACTTCTGGCTAAAGTGGCCAGAGAGTCATTTCAGATAATGATGATAAACATGAATAAAGGGCAGCAAAGCCACAACACAAGGAAAACATTACAAAATCCCTGGGCATGTGTTTTTGCAATTTTCAGGCCAAATGTGTGACCCTTGGAGAGGATGTAGACTTTAAGGTCAATTTCACAAGAATGGAATGTGAAAAAAATCATCAGAGTCAGAATCTGACATTTGACAAGTTACTTAATATTTCTGAGCCCCAGTTTCTTCATCTGAGAAAGAGAATAACAGTATATCCAAACCCAAAACATCATTCACTGTTAATGTGCTGGTAATTCCCACAGCCACTTCTCTGCACTAGCCTTTCTGAGCTCTAGTTGTACCATCAATAGCCAGGGGAAGTTCTGTCTTGCTCCAAAGACAGTGCAAATTAAGCCAAATTTTCCAAACATCCTCCACACCACCAAACTGTTTTCTAATGTCAGGGAATGGATGCCACTATACATCAACTCAGACCATACACCGAGTCAGTCACTGGGTTCTAATTTTGATATCAAGTTGCCCCCCTTTCCTCTATTTTTTACTGTCTCTGCTTGTAGTTCAGTTTCTCACCCTTTCTTTCCTGAACAACTACCACATCCCCAGGGCTTAGAATAGTGGCTGGTACATGCATAGCAATACCTTAGTAGTACTTGAATGCAAAGTCTGGACTGAGGGAGCAGATAAATTAATACATCAGTGTGATGAGTGCTATGGTATGTGTTGTCCTGCCACAGGAGGAAGTACTCAGCTGACAAGGATGACTGTTCAGTTCAGTTCAGTCGCTCAGTCATGTCCAACTCTTTGCGACCCCATGAATCGCAGCACACCAGGCCTCCTTGTCCATCACCAACTCCCAGAGTTCACTCAAGCTCATGTCCATCAAGTCGATGATGCCATCCAGTCATCTCATCCTCTGTTGGCCTCTTCTCCTCCTGCCCCCAATCCCTCCCAGCATCAGGGTCTTTTCCAATGAGTCAACTCTTCGCATGAGGTGGCCAAAGTACTGGAGTTTTAGCTTTAGCATCATTCCTTCCAAAGAACACCCAGGGCTAATCTCCTTTAGAATGGACTGGTTGGATCTCTTGCAGTCCAAGGGACTCTCAAGAGTCTACTCCAACACCACAGTTCAAAAGCATCAATTCTTC